>VXBW01008512.1:1070181-1108220 GCA_013400375.1 Thinocorus orbignyianus
TTTTTTTTTTTTTTTTTTTTTCTATTCGAATGTACTAGCTTATGGTATCTGACTTTCCCACAGATCCCAGCAGATACTGCCTGGAAATGGCAACCTTCAAAGCCCATGTAATGGGACTGACAAAAAAGAACACATTTTTCACAAGAGATAGGCTGTTATGGGCACTGATGAGGACTGCCTCTGGACATAGATAGTAGAAAGACTATTTTTACCCTCACAACAACCAGATACCAACCACTGCAGCAAACAGATCAGGAAGTGACATTGCCAATCTGTTCCACCTCCCTATTTAATTTATGCTTGCACTTACAGCCTCAGTGGTATCACAGCTCCAACGGAGCATGGAATTTATTGTAGGGAGCAAGCCAGGAGATCATGGTACACCTCCAGAGCCAGCTGTCAGTGCACTTACGAATTCCCTGTACAGAATCTCAGAAATTCCTTATCCAGACAAATGTGCTATATAAAATATAAAATTAACAAGCGTATAATTTAGGCCTACAGTGTTTCACACAGCAAATGTATATGTGCTCCCATTCGCTCCAGTCTGATAGTCAACCCTTGACCATACAATCACAATCTTGCTTTTTCCAAGTGATTAATATCTAATTCCTACCTGGTAATTTATATCTAATTCATGCTGCCACCCCAAGAAGATGTCAAGCAGAAATGATACAACTTCTGCTACCACAACAGTAATTTCTGCTTCCTTGACACTAAGGAAAATCCTGAGTAGTAGCTGAAACAAATGAGGACAAATATTCTTGCAACACAAGCAAACAAAACAGTCACACAATAAACTGGCTTGCAATGTCTTCTCTAGCAAACTCCCCAGCTGTTTTTACAACCTGAATTAGGAATGACCCAATGTTCTAGAGTAACAGGGTCTCTCTGTTCCAAGGAATATTTAATGACAATATATTTAGCCTGATCTTCAAATGTCCTTGGGGAACTGTACATTACAGTGGTAACGATAAGTCTTCACTTATGTGGCACACTTGTGCTACCTCCCTGGCTGCTGCTAGGAGATAAACTCTTTCAATAATCAGGCCAAAATAATCCCAAAGAGTGAAATTTTGAAATATTTTGTAGACCCAACACAGAAGGAAAAAAGTAGTATTTAAGGGTAGAAGCCCCCATTACGCTGTTACAAACCATGGCATTGGTTTGCCATAAACATCACTCAAAGCTTTTTAAATTCAATTTCCTATCTAATCAGGGAGTGGACTCACCTCTTTGTCATTGGTCTGTTGGATAACTTTGTAGCTCCCAAGAATTGTGGCCACAAATGGAAATCTATACCGTGAATCTCATTAATATCACACTATTGACCATCTTTCCCTTCCTGTGGTAATTCATAGTACCATTTCCCTGCTCTACTCAGTGTGTTCAGATGACATACTGCAAATAGTGATTGTGTGTCTGTATTACAGTTTGTATCAGCCAGAATGGCTCCCTCTCAAAAGTTTTTCCAACCTATGACCATCCTAGCTAGCCATTGTGACATCCACTGATCAGTTAGACACTCAGCATTGAAGTTTGTTCCTCATGAACTGGCTGGAAATTGCAGCCGGAAAAATGGAATGCCCCAATCCCTTACCCAGGCTGTATACAGACATAGAAATCATGCATGTAACTTAAATCAGTGGAAAAAAAAAAAAAAAAAAAAAGTATTAAAGGACAGCACTCATCTTCTTTTAGGTGAAAAATGCTAACAAAAACTACTGCAGATGAAATATCTTCACTCAGAAGCGATGTATACAAAAATCTTATACTGGAATTTGAACACCAAATTATTCAGTACCCTCAGCTGCTGGAGATGTGCAGGAATAACAAGGCACATTTCAGATAACAGCATTTTGAGCAGAGGTCGTGTTTTTCAGTTTGAGGTGGTATTTTTTTAACCAAAACACAAATCAGTGTTTCTGGCGTGCGTTGTTATTTGGACAAACCCTTCAAATTAATAGGTAAAAAGTAGGATAAGGAAATCTGTAGCCCTATCAAAAAGGAGTGCCCTGGGTTGTGTCAGAATCAGAAGCAAGACTGGTTAAGAGACATATAGGTACCCTTACCAGTTATGACTAAAATTGTGGGATCTGCAGGTGCTCCTTTAGTAGGTAGGATCCATGGAGGGCTGCAATCAGACCCTGCTTAAGAAGGGCTGGAGAAAAATGCATCCCACTTTACGCAGTCCACACCCAACTTCTCTGCTTCAAGACTGATGTATTCAAAGCTGTCTTCTAAACAGTAACTGTTGGGAGGGGCCCGGGAAGACATGCGGCCGACTCAATATGAGTGATAAAGCAAGCTCCGGCGTTTATTTGGATAGCTCAGATATTTATACACTTATTGTAAATTATGCCTACTTGTCACACACTAATTGGCTAGGCTTCTAAAGATTACATGTTCATACACCTCCTACTTGCGGTTTCTGCTTCAAGGTTCTCCAACATTCCAGAAGGACACTCTCCCTCTCTCCTTGTTTATCATTCTCGCAGGGTCTGTGTGACCTTGGCTCTTCTTCCTCGTCAGTGTAACTTGCAGTTCTCACTGAGGCCTACTGTGGCTAAAATCCTACTTATGCTAAATACTTAGGCTAACAAGAGGATTGCTTGTACAATGCTTCCTTGGATCCAGGGACCTGCTCCCGCAGCCATTCTGCAACAAGTAACTCCATGTTTTCGTACATACCCCTGTCTCCCTTCCCTGAAGCCTAACCAAAAATGTGAACAGTGGGAGGTGCTGCCAAAGGCAAGGCTGTGGTGAAACCCTGCCTGTGCAGATACACACAGTGCTAAGGCTGAAAGGCAGCACAGCAAGATCTCAAAGTAAGCACAGGTAACACCCGGAGACCAGCCAATTCTATAGTCAAGGTCAAGACTGGGGGCAGGCTCACTGAGACCTGCTTAGCAATAAGCTGCAATACTTCTTCCCTCTCAATTCATAAGAATATATTCTAAGTGAAGTCACCTTGTTTAATAAATGGGATCTCCCGTTACTGAGAGGAGGAGAGAGAGATAAAAAGAGCATCAGGTGCAGGCTCCTTTTTTAATTTGCAGCCAGGTGTATTTTCCATTAGAGCAAAAGAGCTTTAAACATGAGTACACACTGAGAAGATACTCTGCCTCCATACCTCTGTTGAAAGGAGTTCACAAGTACTGAATGAAGGGCAATCCTAAATACGGTGGCCAATAGAGTATCATATATAATTCACAAGCAAGTTAATAAGCCTGCAAAGAAACATTTTTATATTATCAGTAGCGAAAAGCAAGTGAATGTACTGTTTCTTACAAATTCCTATTTACACATTTTATAAAACCTTGATTCTCTGTAGTCCTGTCCACAGAAATGCTTCAAAATCACTTCCTCCATCAACAATTCACTGTTATGACAGCAGGCTTTAGTCCCTGCAAAAGAGCAAGAGTGAGACTACTGCAAGGTCTTTCTCCTGCAAAAAAAATGTTATCCATGAAGGTCTCCTGGATAACAGTCCCCATTGTAACACAGAAGCATATGAAGATCATGATGCAGGAGGTCAAGGAGAAAGATAACAGTAAGGCTGTTAGGAACAGCAGGAAATGTGTAAAACAGACACAAGTTGCTTTGCCAAGAAGTTACAATCTGGCATCTTTCAGAAATACAATGCCACCATAGCAGTACCTGAAGGCTATGGTGGCATATCAGAGATATGTGCTGCAGACTAGGAGGCTCCTTGACTCCAAATATCCTGTAATCCAAAAAGGCAAAATTGCATAATGCCTGGCACTGGGTAGCTAGGCAAGAAGGGAAGTCAGTTCCCTACCATTATTTTCCATGTCAGCCCAAGCTGTAAGGCTGCCTGAGTGTAGATTTAAATACCAATGTTGACTTCAAAACAATGAATACCTACTTCTGGTACACACAGACTTCTTGAATTGTCCAGCCATGAAGCCATACGGGAGGCAATACTGATGAAAAACAAGACTCGCTCTATTCACATAATTTAGTGCAATAAATTGCTCTCAAATCAATTAGAATCTTTGTTCTAGTTTTAAAATCACCTCTTTCAGTGTCTCTGAACACCTATATACCTGTCAGTATGGGTTGGGGATTGTACTGCCTCCTCTGTTAATGCCCCTATAAAACTTTGGCCTGCATTTTTTTTCGCAAGATACGTCTTCTCTACTTACTGCTTAAGAGAAGTAAGCTTTCAAATTTCAGTGGCCTAATATTTCTTCTCCATAACTCTGAACTCCATTTATTTGCTCACAAACCAACCCATGACAACTTCTGTCAATTAATTTAATGCACTCGATAGCAAGGAGGAAACGTTAGCTAACTTTTATTATAGATACTCTTCACTCAGCAAGCGCTGGACTATGCTCTTTGACTAAGAGACAAATTGCAGCAAAAAAAATTAAGTTATTCCGTTATTCACTAAAAGTAGTCAATCTGAATCAAAGGCAACAGAATGATTTTCATGGTGAAAGCTGTAGCAAACGAAGGAAAACTAAGCTAGGCACCTTACAGAGCTATATAGAGTGCCTACTCCGTGTTTGGCCTCTATTTCATACTGAAATCAAGATGTTAGGCTACTAAAATGTTTTTAGAATCCATACTATGTATACATCTGCTTCTCATGGGACCCATATTTACTTTGGAGTCTGGCTCTTGAGTAGGTCTATAGCTCTCCTAAATCCACTGAGAACTCCTAAACATCTCAGAGTATTTCTGAACTGCCATTTTTATAACACAACTTCTGCTAGAAGAGGAAAAAGAAAAACGTTACTATGATGCATGGAACATTAGTTGCACTGCAAAAAAACAAAGTAATGGAATCATACTTTAATGATTTCCAAAACTATTAACTTTGTTAATGAGTCTTTAAAAATTTACATCCTACACTGCTTCAGAGAGAGAAGACAGTCATTCATTAAAATCTCATCCAAAAGCTTTTAATCCAGATGCATCTTGAAATGTATGGACCATGCGTATGTTAGGTTTTAAATTATGAAAGTTTGGAATGTGGAGAAAAATCTTTTGTAAAAGAAAAATGTAAAAGTTTCCTCAATGTACTTACTCAAATATTTACAATATTGCGAATGTGTAACAGCAGTTAAAAAAACAACATAAAAGAGGTAGACTTGCATCAATGGGACTGTAATATACAACAGACTCAGCTATTTATCATTATTAAACAGCTTTGCTCTGCTGCTAATCATACGTTTAATGCATGATAATTAAGCATGAGTCCACAGAACAAGAGGAATGTATTAAAGGACAGTAATATTTAATTTTCCAGGAACACTAGCCCAATTGTAAAGGGTTTGGATTTTAAGGAGTATGCAAAGGACAGTTAGTCAGCAATCCTGCCAGCTCCTATGATTTCATTACAAATCTAGTGACATTTCATGCTCAAGTTGTTATTCCTGAAACCATATAACATGAAGGAAATTCTCGGCTTTTCTTTTATTCATAAGTGACTTGCCTTTCAACTGGCAGAGTTAAACTTGAAAGTACAAACACTAAAAAAATACTCAAGAGAAATACACATGCACCCACTCTGGAGTCTCAGGATTTTAAGGTAATCTCACGATTTATGGAATCCTTGCTCACAATTTCTCTCCTTTGGCAAGTACTGAACTGTTCTGAAGTAATCTATGAATATGAATAAACAATTACAATTTCAACACCAGTCTCCATTGTATTTTAAATTAGAACATCTTACTTTGAAATGCAGTGAGCTAACAACAAAGAAAAGTTGCTAGTGAATAAAAAGCAGGTGCTTCTCAAGAGCACAACAGAGGGAAGGTGGCCAAGCTTCAGGCTTACTGTCCCCCACCATGCTGCCAGTTCTGTTTTGCTATGGTTTAGGAATATAGATCAACAGTTCTTCCCAAGTCAGAAACAGAAGCATCTGATGAACTTGTCTAGTTAGACAAGTCAAAAGAAACAATTTGGAAGGAGAAAGAAACTGTTAGACTTTTCAAGTGAGGAAATCGTGAAAACAAAGAAAATCTGTAAGTCATACTTAGTTTGTCATAATGTTTCACAACAAAAAAGGGATGACATGCAAGACTCTAGGAATGTTCTTTCCAGTGTCAGTCTGGACTCACAGACACAAAATCCTCGCTACCTTCGACCACTCTGGTAGGCTATTAAACTGGTTCTCCCAGGATCTTCTATAAGCAAAAGTGTAGTTTTCAATGAAAACTCAGAGCTGGATCACAAAAGAAATATCTTTAACTTTGGTAAGAGAGAGCATGAATTACTAAGAGGCAAGACACTCTTACATATTAGTTTCAATAAAAGGGTCATATCTATAAAGAAGCTGACAAATCCACAAAACCTGCTCAAAATATTCAATGAAAATTTTCTTATGGGGCCCCAGAAATTCTTCCAAATGTAATGAGAATGATTCTATATATTTTCTAGGGGGAAAAAAAACACCCCAGAAGAGTACAATTGTTAAGAAAATTGTAGAGAAAAATATTACATGCAAAACTATGTACAAGTTTCATGCAGTAATAGGTAGCATTATGTGAAAGGAGTATTCTAGTTACCTGAAGTTCAAGCTACACAGCTGAGCTGCCTTAATTGTGCTGAAAAATGGATAAACTATAATTAATTACCTATCTCATGAGCTCAGGCCAAAGATGAAGAAAATAATAAACCTTGCTAAAGACATTCCCAGTCAGATCATCAATGAAGTTGATTAGGAAAGTCCTCCCCTTGGCTGTTACTTATAAGGGCCTAAGAACAATTACAGCAGGAGGGTGAGGCACCTATCACCATCATCTGCTTGGACCAAGAAAACCTTTTCAGATTGGTTTGATACGTGTTCATGTGATGGACCAGAGCATATGGCAGCTGTGCTCCTAATCTTCAATGTATATTTACTTTTGCTAAATAGTAACAAGACAGGATAAAAAAAGGAGCTTCAGGAATCCCACTACATCTTTTTTTGTTTGCTGGCATGAGAAGCAGCAGCTGTGCTAGCTCCTTTCTCTGTACTACTTCTGGTCTCCCACTGCTGACAGAGCTTTTTACCAAAAGCCACCCAAGCAAACATCAACGTTTCTGAAACTGTCATTAAAATTAAAGTCAGCTGTGCCATTAACTGACAGTCCATGCTGGTATAATGCACTGTGAGACCATACACCGAGCTGAGATGCAGATGAAACTCCAGGGTCCACTGATTTCATTGAGGTCCAGATTGCACCTCCAGATACATTCTGGCCTCTGGCACCAAAGCCCTGGTGGCATTGCACTGCTCAGTTTTCACCTTGCCTGTGTAGCAGTGCTGTGCCTGTACTGTTAACCATACCAGAAAGGGAAGGGATGATCTCTTTACTATGCTTCTATAACAGCTAGCAAAACGACTTCCTGAGCTTTACTCTTCTCTTTTCAGTAGTGACTAAATATCTTTAGTCTTTTTGTAGGGGTCTTCAAAGGCAGCCCCCACGGTACTCCCGTTTTATTTTCTATGATCCTTCCTAGGAATAGATTATTATGAGCAGGAAGTACAGGTCTCACAACAATTAATAGTAGTGTCTCCATCTACTATTCCCGAAGTCAAGAAGACTTTTCTCAGGGATATGCACACACTTTCCAGTGTACCAGGAGTCTGAAGCTGTTTAATGGCAATCTCTCATGATAAACAAGTCTGTGAGCACATCAAAGGAGAGAATTTTCCAAGACAGCAAATAATCATTGGAAACATGACAGCATGCTATAATCTTTAGTTATCATGTTTTTCAACACATTTAATTTTAATTTGTTTTGTTTCAACTCCTTCGCATTGTTCTCACTGTCAGTGCTTGAATTGCTCTGGTACATGGCAGATCCTGGAAGATGCTCAGGGCAGCCACTGATGTGCTGGGTGCCTCTAGTTTCTATCAACATGGCATGAGAACTGAGCAAGCTGAGCACAGTGTAGGATGAGGCCCAAAAACCATTTTGAAAATGGATGTTTCCCTTCTGGCATCCAGCAGGGACAACATACAACTGGCTAGCACACTGATAATTATTTTTCCATTATTGGGAGAACAGTTTCATCCTTCTTTATTTTCCTTTAATTGCCTTGACAGAATCTCCAAAACTGATCAGAGTGGAGCAGATTTTAAAAATATATGTTTTCCTTTCTACAGATGCAGTTAATTGTTGTCATGCCTGAAGCAGTTTTGTTATGCAAAACCAGCTGTTTCCTCTGGACCATTTCAAAATGTGAGAAATATATTGTTCCCCAGCTGCTGTGTTCTGACTCCTTTGACATGAAGGATAATCACAAGATTAAAGTATCCTTCTGGAAACCGAGGCACTTGTGCCTGCCTCAGAGCTGCGCTTGTAATTCCATGAGCAATCAGAAAGTGCCTCTTAACTTTCCCCATCTCCATGGGTTGACTAGGCAAATATAAAACAATATTTTCTTCTTCTCAGTATTTTTGTCTTATCTATTTATCTTCGCACACTTTCTGGGATGGGTATGTCTTGCACCTTCTGCACAAGCATCACACAATATACTGGGGCCTGGCTTGGCTACTAGCCACCAGCTACTTACAGGAATATAAAGAATAAGAATTACTGGATGTATCTAAATGGCATTTGAAAACCGATTCTGCTGAAAGTCCACTGAAACACTGCACTGCTTCCGATTTAGAATTAGTTAGCTCATCCTCAGATATATTTCTCTTGATTTTTTCATACCAGAATATAAAACTTGTTAGTTGCTTATTGTTTTCTGCTATGAAGACTACATTAGCCTCAGCATAAAGAGAACAATTGAGCTCCAGTCCATGTCCCAAAAACCATACTCCAGATGGACTCCAATTTTAAACATGAAATATGGTTGTCCGCTGATGTCAAAATGACAGCTACAAAATCACACCGGAAGCCAAAGCAAAGAGTGATTGCTTTGGTCTGAGCTGAACAGCATAATTTTGCCTTCTGCATTAAAATTCTTCCTTCACATCAGTGCACACACTGTTGCAGTTCTATTTTGGAAGAGTCTTAGCATTCAAAATTAGTACTATCTCACATTTCTATAAATTGTATCTCAAGATATGGCTTCTAAGCAACCAATATATTTTCTCTTTGAAAATACAACCTTTATTTCAACATTTTTAAGCAAAAGTAAAAGCTCAAGGCTGGAACACATTCTTTGCAAAGTCATGCTGCATCCAGTGGGTAGTAACAGTCTCCAAAACCCAGCATTTATTCATCAGATGAACTATTCAGCCTAAATACTCTGCATATATCTCCTGTGAACACTTTAATTTGCTGCTTCTTTATTGGGTTTTGGAGGGACTTATTGAGTTTTCTTATTGATTTTTAGTGAGTGAAACAGTAGTCTTCATTGGGATCTTGACTGAGGCTAATTGATAAGCTCTTGTTAATAAACAATAGCAGTGGCAAAAAGGTAAATGAAATGCAATGTAAGTCAGCAAAAAAACCACCATCAGAAACTTGGGAAATGGTATCATTATAGCTACAAGCAGTGTTGCTGCAGAAATATTGAGAGCTGTCAGGGGAATGAGTGCTACTGGAAATGTAGTGACTGCACACTGAGTCATTATCATGTTACATGAATTACTGATACATCTAAGGATGCATGTTTATTTTAGCTTGCAGAGAAAGATTAAATAAAATAAAGTATTCTATAATTTACTTGATATGGTGTTTTCATTTCCTACAGCTTGGTTATAACTTAAAGATGAAGATGAGATCGCAGACATATACTCTGCATGCACAGTTAAATCAGTACGGTTCAGCTTAAAAAATCTTACCAAAGACCACAGTGTGATCTCTCATTGCAAGCTAGTAATATCTATTGAACCACTGTCCAAACAACTTGTCAAAGCATAATGCAGTATAAGTCACAGTATTTCATTGGTCTAAGGCCTTTTAAGTCACACCTGATGCAATCTTGGCCAACTAACTCAACGAGAGAAAAAGAAAGCTAAGATTTAAGAAAACAATAGTCACTTGATCCAAATACAGACATAATACAGTTGTTCAGTCCACTGAAAGAGAGTGCTTTCTTCCTGCCATTCTCAATACACGTGCACTTTCAGATATTAATAATGGTCAGTGTGAAATCTGCTGCAGGTGACAGTTCAAAGCCATAAGGTCAAGGAGGAGAAGCCAACACAGTGAGTATAGCACAGGTTGGGCAGACAGACAGTTAATTCCTTCCACGCTGTTGGATAACATGGTTTAATTGTGCAAAAAAGACTGGAAATTTAATTGTGTGAAACCTGGAAAGAAAAACATCAGAAAAGGTATTTTTCACAGAAAACAATTACCCTTTTATGAAAAGTTGAACTCTAACAACTGTCAAGTGCCACTGATACTTAATTGGAAATACCACTGTGGTTCTTAATGGGCATCTCTGTGCTGGAGCCTCTGTCCCTCCAAGTCATGGCATCCTGAGGGGATCTCATTTCCCATGAGATGCTGAAAAGTTTACCCTCTCCAAACAGCTGGGGACTCAGATCCCTTATGGATACACGGTCCAGAGGGGAATCTCTGTCACTAAGATGGGGAGAGAACCTCAGCGTTACCCTCCACAACGGTTACAGCAGACTGACAGAAAAAACATGCCCTGCCTCTCATCAATTCTCTTTCCCTTTGCAACAAGTCTTGCTTGGGACCCAAAGTGACATTTTTTCCCCCTTTCCATATTTTCAAATTTACTACCATGTCTCTATTCCTGAGCTCAATTAAAAGATACAAATGGATGTTTCACCTGTAACTGATGACATTTGACTCACCCTAAATGAGATTGCAAAAGGCAGATGAAGACAAAGGTAGTGTCTTTGACAAAAATACATTTTGCCCATCCAATTAATTGTACTGAGGCACTGGGAAGCACCTCCCCTGAACTCTGGAAGCATGCTTGTTTGTACAGAAACCACTCTTAATTTATCAAGTCAGATAACAAAATAAACAAAACAAAACAAAACAAAACAAACCTAAACAAACCAAACAAAAAAAAAACCAAACATGTAAGAATGCCTGGCAGTCTGTCTCCTGAGCACAGCACACAACAAAATCCTCACACTTTCCATGGAGAAAGACAGCCAGTGGATTCCAGAGCCACCTAAACAACCACACATATCCTTACAGGCCAGGAAACTGAGAGAAGGTGCTTTGGAAGGGAAAATTCCTCTTAATAACTCTCAGGCACGTAGCCAGGTCAGACTCCCACATTTACCACCTGGTTTGAGACAAGAGTGACTAGAAATGGAAAAAGTGGAAAAAGAACTTTCTGTTGCTTGCTAACAGGAAAATGCAGAGTTAAAAACTAAAAAGGAGAAAAATGAGGAGGGTTGCAATAGAACTTGGTGTTAAAAGTGTCATAGTGCATTAGCAACCATATTTCTTTGAGCCTTTTTTCTTTCATTTGCAAGAACAAGAAGCTCTTCAGTCAGAAGTGATAAATGATATTACTCTGGCTCTTACAGCCTGTGCTATTAGACATCTGCAAGGTTCAGGTAGAACACAGCTTCCTGAACAGGGATTGAAAGATTGTTCTGTTTACCAGTAGTTCAGAAACAGCTGGAATCACTGCACTCATGTGGCTATCTGGTGAAATTCCTGCAGACAGGAGAAAGGGGAACATAACCCAAATATTCAAAAAGGAAGAAAAGAGGACCCAGGAAACTATAGGCCAATCAGTCTCACCTCTGTGCCTGGCAAGATCATGGAGCAGATCCTCCTGGAATCTCTGCTAAGGCACATGGAAAATTAGGAGGTGATCTGAGACAGCCAACACGGCTTCACCAGGGGCAAATCCTGCCTGACAAGTTTGATGGCCTTCTACAATACTGCCTATTAACATCTTTGTTGGAGACATGGACAGTGGGACAGAGTGCACCCTCAGCAAGTTTGTCAATGACACCAAGCTCGGTGGCACGGTCAACATGCTGGAGGGAAGGGATGCCATCCAGCGGGACCTGGACAGGCTTGAGAGGTGGGCTAATGCAAATGGCATGGAGTTCAACCAAGCCAAGTGCAGGGTCCTGCACCTGGGACGTGACAGTTCAGTTTCTGAAAAATATTCTTAATGTGATTTGTTAACCTGCAAGGAGAAGAATCAGACAGCTGTACCTATGGCACTAAGGCCATTACTGGTGTGAATTATCTAGCCTTTCCCAATGCTTCAGCAGCCTTCATACACGATGCCAATTAGACAAATTCTTTGTGATTCCTTCAGGCTTGTACAGCACTGAATGCACAGGTTCAGACTCTAATGAACTAGATTCACTTAAAATTATGTGTCATAACCATTGTTGTAAAGTATGTTCAACAAATTATTTTTTTCCCATTATTTCCCATTATTTTCCCATGCTGCTTATCCATTTTCATTTCAGCATCATCATTAAGGACTTAAAGCTACTTATTGAAGGCTGAGATGTGGTTATGCTGCCGTGGGTTAGAGCATGCTCTGTCAGCTTACACCATGCATTTCTCTGCATGATGCTAGACAGTTCCCAAAGAGCACCAAGCCATTCAGAAATCTGGCCCCTTTGAATGAAGAGATCTGTAAAGAACCGGTCCTAGTGTGGGTGTTATATCTGAAAACCAGGCATACAATGTGATTCACTGGCTGAGGAGTTGTTAATTCCATGATCATACCTGCTCACTTCAGACTTGCAAAGACTGGGTGCTCATTCAGTTTTCCTACCATGAATGACTTCAGTTCTTTAGACTGTTCCTTAGTGTGAAACAAAAAGCATGTGCAAACATCTCTAACATTGGCTAGCTATTTATCAGCAGAATTCTTTCCATGAGAAACAGCTACTGGCCAGAGTTGAAAGCCTTCGGGCACCGTGTCCCTGTTGTTGAAACACGATCAATCCCTTTTTCCAAGCCTTTCTGTCAGTTTACCTTACCAGATCCTCAGCGATCATCTCCTGTGGGTCATTTGATTTCCCAGTTCTCAGCTACCAGTGCACAAAGCACTTTTAAGGACAACAGATCCTAGCACATCTAATTTATCTGTTGGCCATATGAAATCTAGAATCCCAACCACCTTGGTTTCATTTCTCTTAGGTTGGTCATGGCACCAGACCCAACACTGATGTTCTCCAACCATTCCTCCATTTTCTAGCTCAAAAAGGTTTTCTACAACCTCTGCTCAGTGCTTGATTCTTTATTGGCAAATAAAAAAAAGACGAAAGTCAAATAGACAGAGGTCTTGGTTGCCTACGAAAGGTTCAACTCTTATAGTCCTTTTTTTTAACATCAGTTTCCTCCCACAATTTTAGCCAAGCATCAATTGTCTTTGTAATACTGACCCAAGCTATTATGGCACTTTAGTCTAAAAAGTAGTAAATTTCAGCTGTGAGCAACTTTTCAACTTTTTCTCAAAATACCCTGAGATTATGGAGAAAGCGTACAAAATGCTTTGATGCTAATCATCAGGTGAACAGAGAAAATCTTAGTAACAGAATCATAGAATAAACCCAAAACAACCTTTTAAAAATTAAATAAAATAAACAATTTCTCCTGGGTCCCTGCAGATTGAACTCATGCAAAGGGCAGGACTCACTCAACAGGGCAAAGCAAGGCACTGTAATAACACTTTAAGTTATTAACAGGAGAAGTGGCAGCCCTAAAAGCTGATGTAAGACAACATCTTGTAAAGCCAGTGCTCCAACTGTTTAAGTGTTCTGAAAGAAGAGGACAGAACTCAACAGGAAACATTTTTTAGCAAATGAGGTCTAGGAGGATGAAGTGGGTAAGACTGAGTTACAGAACATCAACCTTGACTATACTACCGTGCCAACTAAACCAGTGGAATTACAGTGTTGGAGTCAGGAGGAAAAAGTGAGAGGAACTTAAAAAAGCATCTTGTTATTAAAAAAAGCTGTATTTACTGCAAATCTTCCTCAAATATCTTTAATACATACCTGGCACTGCCAGTTTTCAAGAGTTGTTCTTACTTACTGTCATGTCCATTCATCTTTTAAAGCAGATTATTACTCTTACCTATCAAATTTTCTTATTGTGCAAAAGTTCCCTGATGCAGGCAGAGTTACTATGTGGTTTTTGTAAAGACGGTCTTCTTGTTACTGTCTGACAAGTAGCTGCTCATAATCCCAAAGTTTAACAATTACATTAATTTTAAACTAAAGGTTGGAGCCATAAATTTTCTCCAGTATTTCCTACAGCTAAAGAAACTCAGTAATCAACAAAAAGAAAACAGTAATGACATTTCAACCCTTCTTTATTTTCTTTTCACACATGCCGAAGATAAACAAGTGTTTGATTTTCAGTATTTATTTTGAAGACAGAAATCACTGCAGGGCACACAATAAAACTTTATTTTTGGCTTATGCTCCACAATCAATAGTTAATCCTCAGCTGTACATTTGATACATAGTGCTCTGCTTAACCTTTTGTCTCTCCTTTTTGCATGCTATTTGAGTTCAATTAAGCTGTGACTGAATATATCCCCTCTAGGCAGGATGGCTTTCCTTAAATTAAGCAGCAGTTTCCCTGGTGATCTTAATCAGGAGCTCCTTGAGGAGGAGTCTCTGCTGTTGAAACTGGACACCAAGTTCTCTCCTTTCCAGCATCTTTGAGTAGAGAACAGTATGGGATATACCAGGAAAAGAGGAGAGACCACAAATAACATGACAATCGTTGACAATAACATGAACACTGATGCTAAGAATAACAACCTGTTCTAGGGGAGGATTATAAAGATTCAGCATTTCATCCAGCATAGTACAAATACTTCTATTCAAAAGATCAGTTTAGATTAATTTGTCTGTCTGGTCTGTCTTCTCTAGGCAGAGCTTTTTTAAGGTTATTCTGGAATTTTCAGAAGCCATGGTCAAATTATAAACTTTGTGGGTCTGATATTTTGATTAAATAAATGCTAGAGAAAAAAAACTGCAATTTTTCACTACTGTGAAAAATGTTCCACCTCCTGCCAGTCCCCAAGTCAGTATTTCTGTGACCCTGAAAAATTACTTTTCCATAGACTGTGAAGAACCTGAGTGAAGCACCCTGCAAAGCTCAGTGATACCGTTGCTATTTCTTGGCCACTGACTTTGATGAGGCCCTTGGACGTTTGCTTCTAACAGGACCTGATGAAGCAGCACAGCCAGGAGGGAAAGGTTTAGCCAGCCCTAATGAAAGCTCCCAATGTTTTCATTACATCCACTGTCGTCCTTACTGCTTAGTGAGACAGTGAGACAGACATATCCATACTACCACTACAATTGTTCTCTTCTTCCTGTACAGCCACATGTATTTCTGTACAGCTACAATGAATTTCTGTTAAGGTATTCAGAGACACTCCCAATCTGAAATCCAGCAAGTCCATGCTAAAGATTGCTCTAGAAATGCCATAATTAGGGAAGTAGTTGACTTCAAGCCTTACAAGAGATGACAAGGGGCAGTGAAGAAGTGTTACGCAGGCATCTTTAGACACTTAAGCCAAGAGCCTGATCTTTGCAGGCTCCCTTAACACCAAAAGAGAGATCAGATGGAATGATAGTGCAACAATTTTGTAAGACTGAACAACATCTTAGCTTATGCCTGTAGATTCAAATGCCATAGCAGGAGACTAAGAAAAACAGCAAAGAAGCAGTAGAAGTCTAAAATCAATACTGCCTCACGTACAATCATTAAAACTCTACAGATCAAATTGTAACATGTCAAAATCAGATCAGGTATGTTTCCAGTTAAGAAACATACTTTGATTTGGGAATATATATTCATTTTATGATGCATTTTCTCCTTTTTGGTTAAAATAAGATAAAAATGTCAGGGTTTAGCTAACTAGTACACAAGAAAGTAAATACTTCTGCTGTTGCAACACAATTTCCATGATCTGCAGCTAATAATTCTTTGTAAATTGCTGTATAAGAGTGCTATAGACTCCTGCAATCTCTGCAAAAAAACTTGGTGATGCTACGGGCATGCGGTATTGCTATGAGCATGCAGTTCTGGCTTTTCATGCCCACTTCTCTGCCTGCACTAGAAAAACAACAAAAGTAGCCAAGAATGGGGAGGATGCCCTACCACTGAAGAGTGTCTCATTAGTAATAAGGGGATAACGATAATTCTATGCTATGTGTTTACCTGCATGTCAAGTCATCCTCTTTTCATAGTATCATAGAATGTTTAGAGTTGGAAAGGACCTTAAAGATCATCAAGTTCCAACCCCCCTGCCATGGGCAGGGACACCTCTCACTAGAACAGGTTGCTCAAAGCCCCATCCAGCCTGGCCTTAAACACTTCTAGGGATGGGGCATCAACAACTTCCCTGGGCAACCTGTTCCAGTACCTCACCACCCTCACAATAAAGAACTTCTTCCTAATATCTAATCTAAATCTCCCCTCTTCCAATTTAAAATCATTACCCCTTGTCCTGTCACTAGACTTCCTAACACAGAGTCCCTCTTCACCTCTCCTGGAGTTCCCTTCAGATCCTGGAAGGCTGCTATCAAGTCTCCCCGGAGCCTTCTCTTCTCCAGGCTGAACAGCCCCAGCTCCCTCAGCCTGTCCTCACAGCAGAGGTGCTCCAGTCCTCTGAGCATCTTTGTGGCCTTCCGCTGGACCTGTTCCAACAGTTCAATGTCCTTTCTGTGTTGAGGACTCCAGAGCTGGACACAGGACTCCAGGTGGGTCTCACAAGTGCAGAGCAGAGGGGGAGAATCACCTCCGGTGACCTGCTGCTCACACTTCTTTTGATGCAACACAGGATATGGTTGGCTTTCTATGCTTTTCTATGCTCCTTATAGATCAGCAGGGCAAGACCACTTTCCTTCCAAAACAACATATCTTAGATTTATCATATCTTTAAGGATGTGACACTTCAAGGCCTCTAAAGGGGACATGTAATTGTGAGCTTGTAACTCAGTGCCCTTTTTGAGGTAGCACGGGATTATCCCTCAGCAAATCCTGCCTCTGTACGAGGAACCTGGCTCCTTAATGGCACATTTAAGAGGTGCACACATAGGGATTTTACCCCTATGCAATGAAACACAAGTGATGTTGCTCATTTCAAAAGTGGTGAAGGAGGCCCAGGGGATCACTAGAAGCTGTGATGCTGCTTTGTGGCTCCTTCCAGCCTTTCCTGTGAAGTGTCTTCGTCCCAGATCAATACCTGCCCTTGTTATACCATAACCCCTCACTGCACCTGCATGAGAACACAGACACACGCAAGTATGATTGCTTTCTTGGGTCTATTTGGTTTTTGGTTATTTTTTTATAAATGTCGTACAAAGTTCACCTGGATTTGATGAGTGGAATAGAAAACACTGAACAGTTTTCCTCTCCAATATGATTTTGTTTGCTTTCTCTTGGGAAAATAGTGTCTTGTAGATGCCATCATTCAAACGTAGATCCAGCATCCAACTTAAGGATGCAAGTAGTAGAAATGTGGAAACAGTTTTGTCACTCAGGCTTTGCTTTGCTGTCACTTCCTGCTTTTCCAAAGTAAATTGCTTAGGAGTAGACTACATGTTTGCTTTAGTTAGCCTCAATCCTAAGTACTTTATTTCATTTTGTTTGTCTGGTCTTATTTTTGGCAGCAGAAATTAAATCTCCTTTCTGACAGAACCACACTGTGGAACAATGTCTGGTGAGTTTTGCACCCGTTCCGGGAGAGGGAGATGGCCATTTTCTGGCCTCTGTGTATCACGAGTATACACAGTTTAGGGATAAAGGCCGTCTTTAATTAGTAATTAACTCAGTGCCTCATGCATGGAGAAACTGCTCCCATTTGAGATCTTAAGCATTAGTATAAACAGCTGAGACAGGAAAGCATCCTGTGCAAAGAATTGGTCAGAAGATTTCAAATGCTATGTTTTTTATATTCTCCTATATTAAGCCTTCTGCCTTGAGTTCAAAAGGACAAAGCATTAACAGATACATATATGCAGTCCACAGCTTGGTCATTAGGAAATAGAGAAGTAGAGGAGAGTATATAGGCTAGATGTCACTAAGATATGAAATGTTTTGTGGCTATACTAGAAAAAGGAACATGCGAAGTATCAAAAGGAGAAAATGTCTAACTGCTCCACTCCCAAATGCCTAATGGTGGGTAAGTGCACTGTAAGCATGGGTGCATGTAAAGTGTAAGCTTCTGTGGTGAGACATCTATAACAAATTTGAATGTGTTAAGAATTAAAATTGCCTGCAAATAATGTTTTGCGTGGACTCTTGACTCAGAAGTTTGTTCTGCCTAGATATATTTGCTGCACTTTGCTATGACTTAGCTAGTCTTCCCCGTTCTTCCTCAGTATAGGTCCAGATTTTCTCATTGAACCTCTAACAGAATTGTGGAAGTTGTTATAAAGCAGAGACAGCGTGTCCCAAAGAACTAAGATGGTACAAGGAAGAAGTGAATTCCAGCCTCAGATTACCACTTCCATTCCACAATCTTGGCCTTCTCTGCTTCTCTCAGTAGGCATATGCTGAAGAAACTGGATTTGGCTTTCCCCTCATCAGACTACCTCACAATTTTCTACTCCTATCAGCACCTTATGGTTCTTCAAGTTCATGGCCACGTGCAATACACAAGACAAGATCTGCAAGATGAACAGAGAGCCATCAATACCGCTAATTGTCAAATGGGTGTGAAAAATTTTATCAGTCACATTATTAAAATTAATCAGACATTTTTGAGGTTATCCAAACTGTCACAGAATTTAAGCCAGGCAGGTTCAGAAGGCAAGGTTAGGCACAGGGAAATTAAGCAGTCTGATTTTAACATTTTTAAAACAAAAGCTTTCCATTTTAAACATAACCTACCCTAAATTTTTAGTTGTGCTCTTGCATCATTTCACAATGGTAAAAGAGTGAAGAATCCAATTTTCAGTTGGCCTTTCACATGGCCACACTGATTCTCACTGCCCTCCTTCTAGGCCCTCAAATTTGTGCAAAGCCTGCAGAGGCAGCACAGCTCACTGCCAAAAACCCATGCAGCAAACTGTTATATTTTTCACCAAAAAGCTGTTTCATCCATTTGCATCACTGACTTTGCTGAAAACGTGAAGCCAGACCTGTACTATCTGAAAAAATTTCATTATTATTTTATTATTGTCCTATTTTTTTTTTTCTTTTTAAAATCTTGTGATCGAAATCAAACAAAAACATTCATTTCAGAATTATTTTATTCCTGCTTGGAATAAAAATGATTTTTGGCTACAAAACAGCTTGCATAAAGGAAAATCTATGCCTAATGCCTTCCTAATATATGCAGGGAAAAAGCAATGATGCAAGAAAATACTGGCTCTTAGTACTTGACTCAGCAAAATACATTATTAGTGAAGAATTAGCTGCGTGGGACAGCAAATGAGTAGCTCTGGTTTTAGAGTTGGCTTGAAGCTTTGTTTCATGGTTCACACTTCAAGAGTTATAAACAAGGAATGCAGTCCAACTCAGACACATTTGACCTTCTTTATAAAGCTTTACCTCCTGCTCTCAAGTGATTAAAGGATGAGGTAAGGGAAATTTCATAGATACACACACATATATATGTATAAAATAATTATTATTTTTAATAGTTTAACTAGCTCTCATTATTGAGGAAAAATCCCCTGATTTCTAAAAGCATGAAGTCCGGAAAACATGAAAACCTTCAAAACAGGAATCAAAAGATAAGGATCTTCTTTTGCATACATCTATCTTTATCTTTAGGGAGCTCATTGATGTCTATATGACATGTAAGGTGCTACCCGTATTTTTTCACTAGACAAAAAGCAAAACCACAGAGAAGACATACTTCAGCAGTTTTGTCTTACTAATACAGAGAGCCACCAGATGGAGCTGAGGTTATGCTTTTAACAAGGGAGAGTACAATTAATTTCTGAAAGTATTTCAGTGAAAAATACACATCTGTATAATAAACAGACGAATGTGTGCAGACACACTGCCCTATGTACAAATTAGGCATATTTACAGTTTAAACAAGTACTTTGAGTAAGCCATAGGAACTAATAAATCAGATTCACAAGTCTCTCCTCTGCATGCTTTCCTGGTGCCTAATAAAGGGTTAGTTTTTCTAATTTTGTCTCCTCTATGAGCCACTAATACTTAAAAACTTGCAAGAGTGCAGTCCCTTTGACATCTCTGTTTCTCTTCAAAATATAATTTAAATTGGCCAGCAGCTTCAAAAACCATTAGACTAAACAGCTGAATATATATTTATGGACAGCAGAATTATTGAAGACAGACTACCTGTCTTAACAACCAAGATGTTAAATGCCAACGAGACTTAGGCACCAAAACCAGGGCTTATGCTTCACAGTACATTGCATTAGGGGAAAACACACACACACAGGGAGCAAGTACTGCAAAGATAACAGCTAAAACATCAGTGCAAGTCTAAGGAAATCACACTGTTTCCTCTTTACATTCTTACAGTGTGCCAGAAGACCCAGATTAAATTACTGGGAGAACAATAACCGATTAAAGTCAAAAGGTATAAATACGCCAGCTCCATTTAAAATGACTTGTTAACATTTTTCTCACAGTGTTTTAATGACATTGCCTTGTTAGAACTCAAATAGGTCAAACATTTATATACAGTTGCCTGCTAGAAGATATATGGCCTGAATTAATGCTATAGAAGACTCTGGAAAACTTGCTGAAAGTTACAGCTCCTTTCTGCTCCACAGTGTACATCGGAAATAGTAATTCGTTTCTGAAGGGATTGCACTCCAATCAGAAAAGATTCAGGGTAGGAGAAAGACACTCTAGTCTGTCACAGAGCAACTCTGCCACAGCCAAAAGTAGAGCACATGAAGAGAACTGTCCAAAAATTAAGAAGATTTCCTATCATCAACAGCTTTAATATTTCTAATTCTGAGTTCATTAAGAAGCAAACTTAAACATTACATTCTCTGAGACAAAGAATCGCTTTGGGTTGATCTAATGTTGTGCTAGGAAATTAGAACGCATTTATGTATTGCATTATAACTTGAAGGTGATGCCACTACAAAAAGTGGAGACTTCCCAGAGCCAAAACGGAATGTTTTGACAAAGTTCAAGCTTTTTCTCCCCTACTCCTTCCAAAATAGTAGCACAAAAATCAATTTACTTTCAGGAAGTATTTGGATTGTGATGACACCAACATGAAGACATCAGTTTCACCAAGGTTTCTCCAACTCACTTCATTCCATAGTCCGGTTCAGCCCTTGACCTTTCAAAACTAATTTAATGCACTAATAATTACACTTTACCAGGACTGAATAATTTGCCCAGGTATCCTGAAGCCTGCTTGCATTTCTTCAGATGGCATAAATCCAGGAGATTTAAAGCATTCAGCCACACTGAGTTCATAACCTACATCTCTCCTCTCAGCCACCTGCAAGGATTCTCTTTGCTAATCACCCTCACGTCCTATGCTTCCTTTGTGGTAACTGATTTTTTTCTTGACCTGTTTGCATACAAAATCTTTCCAGATCATTCACCCAGAGCTCTATGTCCAGTCAGACCTGCTTCATCCCACAGCTGGCGCTGAAGTGACAACACAAGTGCTGCTGATTGCACAGGAGTGCCAGAGCCCCAGCCTGTGCCTGCAAAAACACAAAACAGGCAGCAGGGAACAACATCCCCTGGGAAATCTGTCTTTCATTAGGCAAGAATGTCATGTCCTTGCTGGCCTCCAAAGCTGATGTGCAACTCCCCTTCTGGGCTGGAGGCAGCAGAACCTACTACTGAAGAGAGTTCTTCCTCTGTGCTAACGTATTCATGCTCCACATGAAAGTTATGTAAGGATTTGCCTCCAGAAAAATGATACACCTTTTTTTTTTTTTTTTTCCCCCTCATAACCACCACTGCAGAAAAGCTTTGTCTTTTCCTGACTTGGGACAGAACTGTTGGTGTACAGTTTTCACGATCTGAATCTGTTTCCAGCTTACAGATGCCTGAGCTGCTGGGCTAGCAGAGCCTTTTTCCCCCACCCTATTTCCTCAGCCCAGTGCCTTGACTACTTTGGAATACACAGTGCCTTCTTACACCATTCCATGCAGACTGTTAAATACTGCAGCAGGGGCAAGAGGTGTCTACCATGCAACCTTCTGATACTTACTATGGAAGGGAAATGCCTCCACTACAGAACTGGGTTTAATTCTGTCCTCCAGCCCCAGAGGTTACACCACAGCATCTGTTTGTGCTGCAGTTCTGACAACTATTGAGAAGAGAGGCCCTGCTGCCAATGGAATTCAGTTGAGTTAGGCGGCTATCCACTCCCAGCCTGAGGATCAATGAGATTAGCAGCCAAGACAGAGGCTGTAATTCCCAGACATCCTGTGACTTGCCTCTGAAATACCAGAATCAAGCCAATATTTCTAAGGACTTCAGCAAATCCGCAATCTGCATGCTTATGGCTCAGCTCTAAATTAAGGACGGAAGAACTTATGCACAAATGCCATGGGTCTTTGAGAACAAAACTGCTGTCTGAAAGGAGAGTGAAAATGCCTCCTAGTCTCAACATAAGTTTCTAAGAGAACTCCATTCTTTTTTGCAACACTTTGAGCATGAGATGGATGAGAATCGCGGAGCCATAAACCCATCACATCCTTTGCTTCCTTCATATCATTATCATTAATTGTACAAAATGGGCAGTTTGTCCAGCTTTAATATGTATTTAATATGCTCTGTTTGTATCAACAGATGAAGAAGTACACAAGAAAGTGGGAATAAGAGTCAGGATACAGGGTAACGTGTCAGTGCATGCACTCGGAAGTCATGAATCAGCAATGTTGGGTTCGGGAGCCATCCCTGCAAACATAGAATTGTGCTAGAATCTTCAGTGCCAGCTGAACTTCCAAGCTTCATCACCACTCTTTAGACATGAAAAACCTCAGATGGGAGTAAAACGCTTGGAAACAGTTTCCCATTGAAACAGTTCCCATCTTGAAGGATGCACAGACCCTAACAGAACAGAGGTCACTGGAAACTGATAGCACAATAAAGTGGTTTCCTAGTAATCAAAAGTCAAAGCTGACTTCAAACAGTGCAAATACAGAAACTTTGTACTCCTTACAACTTTTCAATTAAAAAGGGACAAACATACATTTAAATTATGAAGTGGTAAAAGCTTTCTGAAGTGCCCAACCTATCATAGTAAATTCTAACTGCAACATACCTTAGATAACAACACTGCCTCCAAAGTCTCAAGGGCAGCCATAAGACACAGTTCAAAACTAAAAGGAATAAAACAATATGCTTTTATACCGCACTTAGTGCAAGCATCATGAGGTCTTTGTTCATGAGTCTATGCCACAAGCCAGTCTAGACACACTGGGGAGAATATAAGGCCAGTTTTCATCCTCCACTGCAGTTCTGGAACGCAAGCTTGATAGCCTTAGGTCTTATACTAGGCATGGCAGTAGCTCTAGAGCATCCTTGCCACAGCATCAAGGTCCCCAAAGGCAGGGGAGACCAGCTTTGAGGTGGAGCCTGGGTGAGGCAGAGCTCAGTTCACCCCTTTGTAACAGAGCCCAAGTCAGCTGTACAGTGCTTCAGTGTGGAAGCATAAAGTAGCCATGCCATCTGCTGCCACTCAAGTAAAGGCTCATTCCTCCATTTCTCAATGCCTAGGACACCAGGGGTTAGAAAGGAGCACATCGCTGGCAATGCAGCATTTGGGCTTGGAAACCTGAGATTCAAGGGTGTTGGGCGCGGAGAGATTGACTTCACTCGTAAGAGAGAAGTAATGAAATATTTATCAAGGTGAAACAGAAATTTAACAAAATTAATAGTGAATGCAACAGTGTTTTACGAGATTCGATGCCAAGGTACACTCACGTATCTACTGCATGGAGGACAGGGTCAGACAAACTATCAGGGAGACCCTCCGATTGAGTCAGGAGGTTCAGAAAGGACCCTCTTGCTTTCTAAACTCCTTCTCAGAGAGGAGTCTGGGTGCAGCTGGATCCAACCCTACTCCCAGACTTGGTCAACAGTTTGTGTCTAAAGGATTATATATGCGCAATCAATCCCTTATGCTACTTAGCTAAGATTTCAAAGTTTTAGCATGCTATTAGTCACTTACCGAGAATCTGTTGCGGCAAGGAATCTCTCAGCCTTGAGGAGCAGAAACTTAAGTGAGCAGCCTCACAAAAGGGGAGATCCTGGCGTGCAGCCCGCTGCCATACTGGAGAGCTCAAAGGGCTCTGGGGCTGTCCACTATTTATACCGTAAGATAACTGAATTATAGTCATATTTTATCTAGGTCTCCACTCCAGACAGTGTTTTGGCTGTTACAAGCCATCCCCCAAAGTCCAGGTGCAGCTTATCACAACCGATGTTGCTATGGCCAAGGTCAAGAGCAGGAGCCAGGGGGAAAAGGAGAGGGAAACAAAAGGGAGAGCACACCGCCACAAAGGGACAGAAAAGGGAGAGTTACATCTGATCATACAGCCTGAAACGATAAAAGAACCTCCCTGGTACCAGAAGAGTTACACCTTTTTTTTTTAAGCCAAGGAGAGGTTGAACAAGTGTCCTGTTACCTTTATTACTTTCCATTGCCATACTGTGAAATTGAGTCCTATCTTTTTTTTTATTATTATTTTTGGTACACAATTTTGTGCTTTGTGTCCTGTCTCTGTAGAAAATGAGACCTTTTGCTATGCAGATGAATTTTCTCCCAGTGCGTACTCTTACAGTCCAAACCCGGTGAATGAGTTGTCTGGAACTGTGGATACCTGTCCATGGAAGAAATGCAGGCAAATTGCTAACGAGACTGAAAATATTCAGCTTTGGGCAGAGAACAGCACTTCAGACCAACATTTAATGTTTATCATTAATAAACTGAGAGTGGTGAGTGGATTATAAGGAGCAGCAACAGACAAGCTTTAAGTACTAGACTGACTGCCACAATTAAAAGGGATTTGCCTGATTCCATGAAGAACTGCAGTCCTCTGTGTATAAGCATACATATTTTTATTTTCATGGAAGATCACCCATCTTGATCTTCCTAATGATTTCACGCCTTTATGTACATTCTTATATTGAGAATGTGCAATAATGTTACCAGTGAAATTACCTATGAAAAATACATTATTGCATCACATGAAATAGTCAATGATTTCTTGAGGGATAATGAAAACTATTAGTACTTATCAGGTGCTTAGGCCAGGGAGTACCTTGCTAACTAATTTATTTTAGTCTTTGTTAAATAAAATATACAATTAATTCATCTCTAGTGCCATATGTCATACAGCACCAGAGCAAACAGAAAGCTGATCTGAGCACTCAGAATGGTACCAGCAGTCCATAGCTCAGGTCTGCCACAGCACAATTACGAGAGGACACTGATATTCTGCACTGGAAGGCAGGAGTCACTGCCCAGCTTTCAGCCTGATACTCATAAAACTTGAGTTTCATGAGCAGTAAAGACTGAAACTGCCACCATCATGCACACTAGTCAAGAGAAGTAAGTGACCACGCCTAATCAGCCACATCTTCACAGGTAGTAGGTGTATGTTCAAACAACCCAAGAAGGTTTAGAGGAAAGCAGTGGGAATCAGATGACACGAGATGTGCCAGTGAATGGCTGCATGTGACACCTCAAGTATTTAGGTAAGGTTTGGTTCAGGCTTTTTATGCTTAAGTGCTTAACACCACAGCCTCTGCAAAACATATCCAAGGAAAAGCCTGCTGTCTGTTTGAGAGTATAAAGGCAGACTGGCAAATGGTGAATTATATACCCAAAGTAAAATTCCTGTTTTCATTAATGACATTGCAAGTTGCAAGCAGAAGGCCTGAGTAGAAATTAGCAGAATAAAAAGTCTGGTTTGAAAGTTTCATTTTCAAAAATAAATCCACACAGGAAAACCTATTTTACTAAATAGAGCTGGCTTTCTGAAGTACCTGCTTCTATTGTTTACTTTGCAAAATACTTCTTTTGAAAACAGCATTTTCATACATACTGTACATTCCAAGTTTCATTAAAATTAATTACCTTCCTAGCCTTGACAGTGGATTGTCTCCGTCAGGGCTTAGAGATCTTACTGCCCTTCATGTCCTGAAGCTGTGACAGCACAAGTCACACATGCAAATCCTACAGATGCAGATACTGTACTAATACAGAACAAAATCCTTCTCCAGACACTTAGTCCTGAACTGCCAATAGCACAACTACAGAGATAGTAAATCCTCAATATTTGACTTCTAGATACTGGAAAACATGCAGACCTTTCCCTGATAACAGTTGGGAGACAAAATCCTACTAAACCCAATAATTCCCACTTACTCCTCAGGGAAAAATCCTTCTCTCAAGAGTGAGATCCACCCCAGAGTATATTCCTAGGGAATCCAGTAACTCAAATATGTATCTGTTCTGAACAGCCTAACGTATTTGCAGAATTGGGGAGGGTTACTGAGGTAGGACAACAGTCTTTGGTCACACTACTGGAACACTTATGTTCTTACCCTCCTGACTCCCATCATAGCAGCAGAGTCTCTACAATGTGAAGCTGTGAAGCTTATATCATGATTCACATGACATGTGAAAGCTGCTACTTCCTGAGAAAAACAGGCCACTGTAGACAACTCCTTGCTAGATACAAGGGGATCAGTCTGAAAGGGTGCAAGTTGCTCATAAGAACATAGAGGAAGCCTGAGCTGTTTAGAAACCAAGATCTCCAAGTCCAGGCATAAAGTAAACTGCATCCCTTCCGTACCTTACACAGATTACCCTTTGCAGCCTGCTGCCATTCACCACCAGCTAGACTAAACTTGGCAAGAACAACCCAAATTCTAATACACCTGCTCAGCTCACAAAATAAACATGAGAGACTTCTATGGAAAAGAGAAAGGGTCATACTTTGATATGTGGAACCATCAAGGGATGTCTCCCTAAGAAGAATGAGGGGGAAGAAGGAAGTGTCCAAACGGATGGTCCATAGGCACCTGAGTTGAGCAGCTTGCTTTGAAGACATAGGAAATGCTTTCAAGTTTATTTTGCTGTAATAAAAAAAACAAACAAACACACACAAATAACCAAACACAAAGACAAAATCATTAAGCTTAGAAGAAAATTAAATTCCCCAAATAATGAACTCCAAAGCAGCAGTGAGTTCAGCAGCAGTGAACTTATAGAATTTTATCCATATAAAGAATGATTATGATCTTAAGAAACTGCAAAAGACTTACAACCTCTAAGTTAGCAACTTACTCAACTCTGGCTGCCAGAGAAAATAACAGCAAATGCTTCTAACATTTTTTTCTGTAGGCAGACTCCATGATTCAAGAGAGGAAGGAAAGAGCAGCAACCAGAAAAATTTCATCTGCTCTATTTCCATTTTACATTATTATTCCTTCCGTGTATTGTAGTGTGCATGAAATCTCATTTCCTAGGAATATGAAACCTGAAGCCACTACTTCTTAAAATGCGAGTTTCAAAACACTCTAATCTCACTGCCCTTCTTTATGGAAATAATCTCAATTTCTCTGTGTATTACCTATCTCCCAGAGACCTCAACTGTACTCTTTAAACCAACAGGCTTTGTCACTAAGTTGTGAGTTTACCAAAACTTTCTGCTTCCCATAAGAATCTCCTGGCTCTCTGGAAAACTGGCCCCCATACAAGTCCAAACCCAGAAATCTAAAATACACTTAGAGGGACTTCTCACAGCTAGTGATGCTAATGTTGAAAAGTAAATGGTAGTAGTGTGCTTCATACTGTAATCCACGACTCCCCCAGAAATCCTTCCTGTTTAAATCTGAAGCTTGGAATGATCAAATGACACAGCATAGGAACACAAAAGTGTATCTACTATACTTGGGTCTTGAATATTGGCATAGAAATCAGATACGTTTTGAACTAAAGCATAGCAACTGTAGCAGCAGCAAACAGGTAGCTGTTTTATCCTTTCTTTTTTCTCAGGCACTTCTTTTTCACACCCCTGAGCAAAAGCATTCAGTTGTCCCATTCTGCAGGCAGAGAAATGGGAGTGTATTAAAAAGGATGCATCTTGCCCCTGCCCAAGAAACAAACCAAGAGTTAAGATGAGATCAGCACTGGTTGTCCTAGGCTCCAGCCTAATCAGCAATCTTGGGCAGAGTGCACCAACGTACCAGCGCAACGTCAAAGTACATTTAATCCACTAAATCCTTCTGGTGTGGCACTGTGGAAGAGCACTGGTGGGAGCCCACAGGACGGATCAGTACTTACTGAAGGAAGCTTTTGTGTCTGATACAGCTCCTCGGGAACACACTTCCATGAGAAATCAATTTGAATGCCTTCCAAGGACGTGTAACACTGCCTGGCTATACACATTTCAGTGTGGCCCCTTTGCTGTCATCTTCTAAATCAATTTCTTTCACTTAGTGTCAACGCAGCATACTAGTTTTTAAGTTGCCTTCTTGCTGAATAAGATGTGGCAAACCTGTGAATGTTATGGGTTATAAGAAAGTTAAGAGAGGGAAAACAGTAGAGAAAACTATCAAAGCTAGACTTCAGAAATATCAGAGCTTTTTTCTTTCAACAGCAGAGGCAAAAAAAGAATATAATTTTTTTTTAATCTTGTAATGTGACTCATGGCTCTTTCCCAAGAGGCATTGATAATGCAATTCATGAATGGCAATTGCCATAATGTTTTTGGTATATATTCTGCTAGCATGAACCTGTCCACACATTAAGAAGTGTCCAGTGCTAAATATGTCAGCAGAAGAGTACAACTGAAGCAGCTGCATGTGACAAGGGTGTTTTTGTAAGGGAAAGTTATCCAATATTAGCAGGCATAAGGCCAGCCAGAGACTCAAGATTAATACAGAGTTTTCAGTTAGCTTTATAATTCATTGCTTTTTCCTATAAAACCTAAGCTTTCAAGAAAAAATTGACTACTCCACTAGTTTCTTTTCTAGCCCCAAGAGCACTAAGGTTGCATAGCTTTTGTTGCAGAAATTAGATCTTGAGGCAAGAAGTTAAAATAAAAATGTTAACCAACAGATTACTCCCAAAGAACTTTACAGATAAGGCTGAAATCTTTGCTCTTTTTTTTTGAAACACAGCCAGGTACAGAAGCTGAAGGACAATGAAATGAGTCACTCATGGCAGTCTAAAAGATAAGGCAGACCCTACATTTCAGTCTAGTGCCCAAGTCAGATAACTTAACCTGAAGTCAGATTCTTAGGAGGTCGAAAATTGCCCTTAGGAAAAAAATAAATTAGCAAGCATCAGATTTACTCTCCTGTAACAGGAAAGGGAAATTGAGATAATATTAACCTATAGAGCACTCGAGTGAAGCAGTTTATGACCATAAAGTCAGGTTGCTGTAGAACTGTGTAGGATTATACCAGCCCATAAAATAGTCCTAAATAAAATGGCACGTCCAAAATGGCACACCTCCAACCCTGCAAGTTTAACTGATTTCATTCCTAAAATAAGGTATCTAAGTTGGATTTTCAAAGGGCAGAAGACATTCAAGCACACATTTCCTCCCAATTAACTTTCAACAGGAAGATTTTTGACCCGTTTCTGCTTTGATTTTACTTTACTTTAAATAAGAGCCACACTTCATATTTTCTATGAGCAATCTTGACTCTTGATACAGGAGTCAGCCATGTGATATTCCAAGAACATAGAACTCTAAAGACCTATAAACATCATTTGATGATAATTTTCCCACTTATGTGAGAAACAAGTATTTTAACACAGGGAGGGAAATGTTTGTGTTGTGTTGCCTTCTTCAGTGACTTCAGCATTGTGGACTTCAGCTGATATCAGCTGCAGCAGATCATTATCTAAACTTCTATAGCTTTAAATACTTTTAATATGCACAATGGCGTGTAAATGCCAAATAATATTGTTTTATTTATTGCATTTTATTCATGCACAATTGAATCAATCTGTAATCTTTTGGACACAAGAGCACTCTACTTTAAGAAACAAAAAGCAGCAGTTAAACATCAGTCTTCACAATACTTAATATTAGCTAATTCTAGCATACTAATTTGCCTCTCTCTTGTAATGATAATTCATGCCTGACTGATAAACAAATTGCCAATGAAATTGTATTAAGATAATGTCCTATAACAAAACTACAGTAATACTTAATGGCAGGTATTCAAGGCTTACCTTTATTTGCCACTATTATCATGAACATATATCCAATATCCATACAGTGCTCCTAATCACTGCATTTGCTGTATAATGAGGATTAAACTACTTTGAGCTCTTCATAATGGATAAAAGAAATTTTATAGAACATAAAACAACCCCCAAAGAAAATATTGTTTTGGGAAATATAACTTCCTTATCTTCTTAAGGAACCTACAGTCACTGCAACAGTGCCTACAAAACACTGCCATCAGCTACCAGTTATGGCACTAAGTGATGATGATTTAACTGCTCCATCATGTTTGGAACTGTCTATGCTATGTTGCCTGCTGTTCTGCACTTTTCCCTATATTGCATCGCCTGCTTGTTCACCTGCTGCAGGCTGCCAGGATCCTAGAGCATGAGCCGCTGGAGGAGAACACCTTTGCTCTGCTTGACTATATGGCAGCAGGTGCTTTGAAACCTTAGTGCCTGCTGGGACTCCTTGAGAGGTTGCAGCACCCACAGATTATACATAGCAACAGCCACCTCATACCTTGGTACTGAGAACAGCTTGAATCAAATCCATGAAGCACAGTAAGATTTCTCTGTGAACTCTAATTAAAACACCTGCCGGATCTCTGTTTTGATCTCTCCATGAGGCCTCCAGACTAAGGCAATTAGCAGCAGGTTTTAGTGACTTGTGAAGCATCCATGTAAAGCTCCTCTTCAGAGTCTTAAAATTGGACTAAATGACTTTTGGAGGTCCTTCCCAGCCCTGACCATTCTGTGATTCTCAGAAGGACATGGACCTGTTGGAGTGTGTCCAGAGGAGGGCCATGAAGGTGATCAAGGGCTGGAGTACCTGTCCTATGAAGACAAGCTGAGGGACTTGGGATTCTTCAGCCTGGAGAGAAGAAGGTGCTGGGGAGACCTTATAACAGCCTTCCAGTAGTTAAAGAGGGCTTACAGGAGAGATGAGGAGTGTAGCAATAGAACAACATGTCCCTGCCCATGGCAGAGGGGTTGGAACTGAATGATTTTTAAGGTCCCTTCCAACCCAGATCATTCTACGATTCTATGATTTGCTAAGTTACTTTGAGTTGTACATGTACAAATAATTATACCGAGATCATAACGGACCAATAGGACGGGTTCTTACTAGTTCAGTATTAGCATTGACTTCTTTCATTATTAAGCTCACATTTTCTAAGTCTCCTAGAAGACTAAAGCATGCAGAAATACATATATATAAGTTTAGGGTTTTTTCCTACTTGATTTAACTCGTTGTTAAGCTTCAACATGCAAGCCAGAACTGAGCCCTGCAGCCAGGTACTGGACACATTTGTTTTGCGACAAACTCCATACTGTAATAATCTGAACTACAAAGGGTATACACATCCTTACAAGGGAAGAGAAACCAGGTCCCAAAATTTAACATTACTGCAGCTTGTTGTGAGCCAGAACGGGTATCCCTGCTCTACAGCACTGGGCCATGTAGATGCACCCTAGGGGAGGCTACTTGCTGAGTTAATGCTACTGATATATGAAAAAGTTTTCTGTTTCTGTAGATAGTTTCATAATTTAAAAAGAAAAGGCACTAAATAATTTCTGAAAGTGATACTTATGAAATGAAACCATTTTTCATGGTAGAGCCCCAAACAAAGGATTATCTGTCAGTGGATCTATCATGTGTGACATCTGTGCTCCCATGGAGTCAACACATTGTAAACAAACAGAAGGTTTTTATAATGGCCAAGAGGGGAGGAGGAAAAAGTCATCCATTTTCCCTGCAATATAGGTTGACAGACCTACAATGATGAGACATTTACACAAAAAAAAGGTATTTTTCCTTACGCAGCTTGTTTCTAATATCCTCTTTCTTTTAGGGAATGGCAGGGAAAATCCTATTTAAACCAAGTGCTGCTAAATTGTGAAGCATAAGCCACTGATTTTTTTAATCTTTTTTAAATTTAAAGCTACAGAGTAACAACATTCCTCAGCAGTCTGTGAGATCTGTTAGTTTAAATTTGAAAGTAATTAAAAAACCAAAAGTGGCAAATTCCTGCCTCTACTTTAGTGACACGCAGAGCTTGAAACCTACTTTCCTCTTCCTTTGCACTTAGAAGTGGACGAAAGAATATTTGAATTATTTCACAGCCAAAGCAAGAACCCGACACAGAAGCCCAAAGTGGGTAGAATTAAACTTCTAATCAAGCCCTCGGAGTACGTGCTGCTTTTACTTAAAGGCACTTGGGTTTTTTTTGTTCCTTGTTTACCACTTGACCATCACAAAAGATTTCCCTATTCTTACTGCAAAGCACAAGGCTGGTTAGAGGCTTTCCACTGGCTCAGAGCTGTACCATCACAACAGTCTGTTTGGCTCTGTGCACTCAGGGTGAGATTGGTGCTGCTAAAAAAGCCATGCCTTATACAGCCCTGAGTTTCCCTAGCATCAGAGCAGCAGGAAAATGCTGGAGCTACAAGCCAGGATGTGGCACTGAAGATGAGTCCAAAACTATTGGTTTGCTCAGTCTTCCAGCAACAAATTTGAAGCACAGTATAAAAAGAGGCTCACTGGGACTTTGCATCAGCATAGCAGGAACAACACTAAGGAACAGATTGTGTCATGCAGAACTTTACAACTGAACACCAAGTTGCTTGCATGAGTACAGTGGTAACACAATTTTAGGGAAGACGTGTGTACCAGAGTAGACATCATTAGATGCTGCATCCTAAGGATTTTGCTCAAAAGGGCTAAGATGGGGAGCCTGTGGTCAGCCTTAGATGAGCTTTGTGCTCATCTCCCAAATTTCCTCTCCAAGTTCTGAGTCATCTGGGCTGGAGCTCACATGCACTGCTCTCTGCCAGTAATGAGCTTTCATTCATAACAGATTAGAAAGCACTTGGGGATTCTATCACACTACTCCCCCACCACTGGCTACACCAAAGTTGTCCACTGTCACAGTGGCACACAAGGGGGACAACACAGTGGAGAACAGGGTATATGAAGCACAACGGATTATATTTCCTGAACCAAGCTGGGTTCTCTCATGTGGCAATACATTTAAATACAGTTTTCAGCATTTATTGCAACTGAAAAAACATACACATTATTGCTAAAAAAACCACCATCCATTCCAGTCTAACAGGTCCCACTGGTGAATAGCACCACGCACAAGTTCCACTGCTGAAGATAAATGAGCTAGATTACCTACATAATATCTCATCCATCTCTGCAAAAGGTGCTAAATGGTGTATGAATATGTGTAAAGCCAAGTGACAGAAGTACATACTCATTGTCAAAAAGAGAAAAAGTAATAGAATAATGTTATATCCAGGCTTTCTAACACAGCTCAATTTAAGGGTAGAATTTCACTCTATCATTATTTCCATTACATGTTTTTATTTGGAAAGGTTAAGAACTCAGCTATTAAAATGGATGAAATCTTACAGGTGAGGCATTCCAGCATGAAAAAAAATCTGCGTTATATACTAGGAAAAGGAACTGTTTGTCATTTTTACATTGAAATCCAGCACAAACCAATTCTCTCACTTTTCCATTTCTTTCAACTAAAGCATCAGATGTCTCTGTTCATAATAAAGCTCTTAGTGAATAAACTATGAGCATCTAATGAAGTACACACCAGAGCAGACATTGCAATTACCACAAATAAACAAATCACCACCACAAAATTCTCCTGTACTACACATATTGCTTACTTCTTCCAAATTACAGGCAGCAAGACGAAAAACAAGACTCCAGAAGATATGAAGATGTGTTCTCCGGCCTGCAGGTCTAGATTATGGCATCTGTTCTCTTCTGACAGAGCATGAACACTTGGGAAAATCTGAAGGCAAGGAGAAGTTGGAAAAGCACTGCACCTAACCTATTAAAAGCCAGGTACCATATCTTACTGATCTCTTAGCACAAGGATATTGCTACAGCTCCAGAATTCTCACAGGTGTTCAAACCTTAACATAAAGGGCAACTCACAAACTCAGCAACTCCAGTCTGCACAGCCCTGGGTGATCAGCAGAGCTGCTGACACCTGCAGAGAAAGTGCCCACTATATGGAGGTGATGAAAAGTGCGGGGAGCTGCCTAGAAAGTTTGTTCCTAAGTATTGGGTCAGCTTTAAAAGATGACCTTTGACGATTTGAACTTGTATGGTGTTATCTTGTTAGTTAAACAATAGGAAATATTATTAAATTATTCTACTGTATCTTGAGATTACAAACAATCTTATACTGCTATATTTCACATTATTCAAGATAGTGCAATAAAGACAAATTTCATTTCAGCAGGATCCCTTTAATTGGTCTGAAATGAGCTTCGCCCTGTTAGAGTTTTATAGCAAATTTTGTGGAAAATGTTCTTTGCAATTCTATTTAGTCTTATTCCATCTCGTACAAATACAACATAAAGTATTTTAAAAACCTACCATTATAGGAACATGCTGCTTAACAGATCATAATACTGAGCTGGTAGAGCTCTTATTTGAGAGAAATGCTTTCCAACCTGCCACCACTTTTAATTTACAGAAGCAAAAGATGTACCTCCATCAGGAAGGTGCAACACGTTAATGTGTGCTCATTCAGCTGAGGCCATTTGATTAGTCCTGCAGTTTGCTAAAGGTCCTGATGCCCAGCTTGTTTGTACAGCGTCCAAAGTCCATATAACATACCTGCAGCTCCTTGCAGGTGGGAGAAACAAAAGTAGGAGAGATTAAATGGTATGACAGAGGTACCCTGTCCAGTTTTGGGGTAAAGCCTGAAATTACAAGTCTAGTGGCCTGATCGTCACAATAAGTTTTCTCTAAGCAAAGTCTTCTGTGAGACTAGGAGGGGAAGCAAAATGCAGGCTGAGGTCCTGAAACTAAGGATGCTTCATGTTAAGGCCACTGATCTGGTATGTGCTTGTTTAGCTTCCAGTCTAACAGTAAGTGGCACGGGATCAGTTCGACAGCGAAGAACAGCAAAGGCTGTGAAGGCTAGAGAAGGGTAAGTCTTCAAAAAGCAATGTTCATTGCAATATAGATAAAATTCATGTTACTTACTTCAAAATGTAAGTGCAGCTTTTAAATTCTCCCCGGCAGACAATCTCTGCTCCATGAAAAGCAAAATGATTTTTAAGCCTCACAATGGTTATTTAATTTTCTCCCACCCTTGTCTTAAACCAAAGCGGTAAGAAAAAAAGTGCCAGTTCATAAAGGCTTAATTCTCAAGCCACTATGTCATTCCAAATTCTGCTTTGTGTTCCCAGGCAGGAAGGCCCCAAACTCCAAGGCGAACAGCACATAAACATGCGAGGATAGTTTGGCTCCACATACATATTTGCCTCAAAGCAGAAATATTTAGATCTCAACTTTTATGGTTGTTTGAAGTGGTGTCTCTCTAGCACTCAAGAGGAACTGGGAGTGACTGTGAGCATATTATGTTCTTACATTCTAAAAATAAACTCCTTTCTCTGTGCATCCTGACACTCAGCACAGAGATAATAATGCATTCTTAGAAACGGCACTGTGTGATGAGCTACATCAAGCAACTTAGCACAAAAGAGTGCCTAAATATTACAGCCTGGGGCACAGAGAAAAGAAATTGCAACAGGGGAAAAGGGATGGGAAAGGTAATGCCAAATAATTTACAAAAGTGGTTTATTCATCCTTACAAGACAACATAACCAACTGCATGACATCCAAATCCTGATGTCCATCAAAAGCATAACAATCAATATATATCGTGCGGCTTTCTGGCAGCCACCTGAAAATAAATTTTCATAAAATCAGGAGACAACTGGAAACCTACTCCATTACACCAAATTACAGCAGTAACTAGAAACAGAGATAAATAAATTGTTAATTTGAATGTCTCTGTGAAGTCCTTTTCCCTTTTCACCACAGAGCTACATAACAACTCTGCCTCCTTCACATGTGCTACAATCCCTATTGCACAGAGGGGAACTAAATTTTTTTCATCATCTGAATATAACACGTTTCAAACATGCATCCACAGATGGTACACCCAGTCACATTCTATAAATTACATTAAAGAAAGTGGGTAGGCAGGAGCTACTGCCAAAGGACAGCTTAAAAATATATTTATCTGCATCATTGTTCCTCAACAGTCATAAAACAAAGAAAAAGATATAACACAACCAACCAGCCAGATTTAAAGGTCTCTGTTTAAAAATATTGCTGTTCTTAAACAATACTACACTATGAAATTTGACAGGGAAATAACAAAACCAGTTGTAGCAGAATCTAATCCAAAAGATAGGTGATTAAAGAAATATATTGTGGGTCCCTTGAAGACTGGCAATGACTGGTTTTGACAGGAAAGCTCTCAGAGAGAAGTTTCATTTAAAGCCACAACCACATTGTAAATCGCTTACCTGAAAATAGCGGGGAGTATTTGGCTTTAAGCCATTGCAAGGAGAATTATGTTACAATTCTTGTGAAAAAGCAAAAATTCATCGCAGAACTCCTAACTCTGAAGCAAGTTTTTTAAGCCATACTCTGTTCAAAATTATCTTTGCAATTACTTTGGACTCTCTCTTCAAAAGAATTTTAGATGCAACACATCTATACACCTTTTAAACACCTCCAGGAACAGTGACCATACCACCTCCCTAGGCAGTCTGTTCCAATGCTTGATAACCCTTCCATGTAAGAAATTTTTCTTAATATCAAATCTAAACCTCCCCTGGGGCAACCTGAGGCTGTTTCCTCTTGTCCGGTCATTTGTTACTGGAGAGCAGAGACTAACTCTCACTTTGCTACAATCTCCTTCTAGGTAGTTGTAGAGGGTGATAGGGTCTTCCTCGAGCTTCCTTTTCTCCAGAATAAACAATACCAGCTCCCTCAGCTGCTCCTCATGACTTGTTCTCCTGACCCCTCATCAGCTTAATTGCTTTTCCTTGAACATGCTGCAGCACCTCAGTGTCCTTCTTGCAGTGAGGGGCAACTGGACACAGTATTCAAGGAGTGGCTTCACCAGTGCTGAGTACAGGGGGACGATCACTTCCCTAGTCCTACTCACCACATTATTCCTGGATACTGTTGGCCTTGATCACCTATTCACACGTCTAGCTCATATTCAGCCAGCTGTTGACCAGTTTTTTTTTCTGCCAGGAACCTTTCCAGCCACTCTTCCCCAAGTCCATACTGCTGCATCAGTTTGTTGTGACTCAAGTGAAGGATCTGGCACTTGTCCTTGTTGGACCTCAGACCACTGGCCTTGGCCCGTCGATCCAGCATGTCCAGATCCCTCTGTAGAGTGTTCCTACCTTCAAGCAGGTCAACACTCCCACCTAATTTGGTGTCATCTGCAAACATAATGAAGTGGACTTGATCTCCTTGTCTAGTTTATTGATAAAAATGTTATCATCACTGGTCTCTGGAGAACTCCACTTGTGACCAGCCACCAAATGGATTTAACTCCATTTATGTCAGTTCTTTGGGTCTGGTACTCGAGCCAGTTTTTAACCCAGCAAAGTGTATGCCTGTCCGAGCCACAAACAGCTAGTTTCTCTAGGAGCATGCTGTGGGAAACGGTGTCAAAGGTTTGACTAAAGTCCAGGTAGACAACATCCATAGCCTTTCCCTCATCCACTAAGCAGCTTGTTTTGTCACAGGAGGTCAGGTGTGTGAAACAGGACCTGCCTTTCATAAACACATGCTGACTAAACCTGATCACTGGTTGTCTTCTGCATCCTATGTGATGGCACTCAGGATGATCTTGTTTGTCGATGACACCAAGCTCGGTGGCACAGCTGACGCACTGGAAGGAAGGGATGCCATCCAGAGGAACCTGGACAGGCTTCAGAGGTAGGCTAATGAAAAAGCCATGAAGTTCAACCAAGCCAAGTGCAGAGTCCTGCACCTGGGACGTAGAAACCCAGGCACAAATACAGGCCGGGAAGAGAATGGCTGGAGAGCAGCCCTGAGGAGAAGGACTCGGGAGTACTCATGGATGAGAAACTCAACATGAGCCGTCAGTGTGTGCTGGCAGCCCAGAAACCAAACCCATCCTGGGCTGCA
>VXBW01008513.1:23725-61530 GCA_013400375.1 Thinocorus orbignyianus
TCCCGGTAGTGGGAAGCGGGGAACGCGGCGGCGGCGGCGGTCGGGACGCAGCGATAGGGGTGAGCGGGTACGGGGGGAACGTGGGGAGCAGGGCTGGGGAGAGGGGGGTTCCTGAGGCTTTTCTATCCCCGGGGTGTCGGATCCTCCTCCCCGCACTGTCCTCTTGCGGTATCACCGCCTCGGTGCGGTCTCCGGGTTGCCGGTGCCGGCGGGCTGGGGCAGGGTACTCTCCCGGGTCGCCCCGTTACGCAGAGGAGAGCACCGAGGCCGGGGGCGCATCCTTCCGACCCCCCTTGCAGCCTCCCCCCCTGGGGCTGAGCCGGCAGGGGGTGAGAACACGTGGCGGCGGAGGGTACCCGCACCCACGCGTGACGGGGCCCGGGACCGGGCGGGTGATGGCGGAGGCAGATTGGGGCCACCCGGTGCGAGGAGGCGTGCGTCAGCGCTGCCGCTTCCTTGCTGCCGCTTCCTTACCGCCGCTCGGGCCTGGCCGCGGGGTGCCCGGGAAGGGGCAGAGCGCTGGGGACCCACTCACTGGGGGGCTTGAGGGGATCCCGCTGGTGTGGGGCTGATGGGGATCCGTGGAGTGCCCACGACCCAGGGGCTGTGGCCTCGAGGGCATGGAGAGCCTGTGGGTCCTGCGTTTGCCCCCATGTGAGCCAGGTGTGATGCCCACCATAGTCCCCAAGCCCTTCATGACCAGTCATGAGCTTTGCCCCTGTTCTGGGGCTCCTTGCCCCCTGCCCCCCACCTCCTGTGGAGCTGTGTCCTGTCCCGAGGTCTCCTCCTGCCCCTTGCTGCCCACGGACAGTTTCTGTGCCCCAGCGCACCTCTTGAGCCATCCCCAAATCCTAGGCTTTTCCCTCTTCACTCTTTTCCAGGCGGGATCATCTTGTCTTTGGGCAGCAGCGCTGTGGGGTGTGGGGGCCATGGGGAGGGTCTGCTGTCCACCCAAGCCCCCAGCTGCTGGAGAAGCTTCCCACCCTTTCAGCTCTGCTTTTTTAAATCATATTTTCCCCCAGGGCTGACGCTGGTGATGTTTTTTACATGAATTTGCTTGTGCTCATCAGGCTGGGCTGCTGACAGCGCTGTTTCGGGCACCTGCATCCTGCTGCTGGGTTCCTCATGTGCCCAGTGCTGTCACCAGGCTGTGTTTGGGCTCCCATTGCCTCCTGAGGGGTGGTGGGGCTAGGTGTCCACAGGGAGGAGGTTTTCCTTGCATTGAAAGGATCTTTGGGGGTGTTGGATCCTGAAGACCTGGTGAGAGGGGGGAGCGTGAGCCCCATTGCCCCCAGCCTGGCTCCAGTGGCTCCTCCTGCCTTGGTGTGGGAGCAGCGCTCACCCTGGGGCTGGGGGTGCTGGTGGTGGGCACCCCGTTATCCTGCAGGGCTGCCTTGGGGAGGGCAGCATCAACTAGGCTGGAGAGAGTGGCTCTTCCCATGGGAACTGTGGTGACAGGCCCGAGGGAAAGGGTTTGGGAGGGCACTGGGTTTGGGGTCCGTGCACTTGCTGACAGCCTGCGAGGCTTCCCCTGCTCGGGGCTTGGTGTGGTGGTTGCCAGAGCCCTTGCAGGGGCGGGGGGAAGTGGGGAAACTGAGGCACGGGGTGCTCTCTGCTTGGTGCTGATGGCTGGGAGGTGCGATGGTTGTGCTGGGGTGCGAATCCTCCTTTTCTCAGGTGAGGGCTGGCTGCATCCCAAGGGCTGGCAGAGCAGCGACTGGAGCTGACTGGGGCACGCTGCGGGGGCGTGGTGGAGCTGCCCGTCCTGCCCTGCCTGTGATCGGGGCAGAGCTGGGCACAGGCCCTGGCGAGCTGCCTGCGGCTGCCCAAAGCTGGGCTGCCTGACGCCCCCAAGCTGCGGGCAGGCTCCTCCCCGGCAGGTCTGTGCCGGAGCTGCAGCCGTGCCGCGCAGTTGTGTCTGTGGTCCTCAGCTGGCCCCAGGACCCGGCGGGGTGGCCGCTGCCCTCCCCAGCTCTGCCCGCCGCTGCCTAACGCTGCCTGTTCCCTCCCCAGCCCCGGGAGCGGCGGCGCCCCGGAGGATGGCCTCCTGTCTGTGCCTTTGAAGTTCCGCACAAGGACGACCGCTGCGGGGACACATGGCTACGGCCAGCAAGGGTGAGTCCCTGGCGTCGCCCCCCACCTGCCAGCCTGCACTGCACCCCCTCCCGGGCTGCCCGCCCCAGGCTCGGGCCGGGCTCCGAGTTTGATGCTCCTTCCCGGTGAAGCCCCTCTCCCTGGCCCTGGCCCTGCCGGTGGTGCCGCTGCCTGCAGCCGTGGGTGCGAGGGCTGCCTGTTCTGTGCCCGGGGAGCAGCTGAGCTGGTTAGAGGCTGTGGGGACCGGCACCGGGACTGGGAGTGGCGTTGCCGCTGTTTTTCTACTGCAAGTTGTGAACGAGCGCCCACTGGGTGGGCTTGTGGCAGGCTCCGGGCTCCGGTGGGGAGCTGCTGGCATCGCTCAGCTGCGATGCCCCCTCCAATTACGGGCACGACCCCCAGCACCCCCCGTCCCAGGCAGGGCTGCCCTGGGAGGTGGTGGGTGCCGGGTGCTGTTGGCCTCTCCTGGACCACGGCTGCTTCCCCGGAAGGCTCTGGCAGCGCTGGGCTCGGGGAGCTGGGTACTTTGCTGGTGCTGGGAGGGGACCCCAAAAGGCTGCGGGTGTGTGGTGCCCTGCGGCAGCAGTGCCCGGCTCTCCACCGCATCAAGACAAAGACTGAAGAGGCTCTTTGTGCTGCTGCTGGGCGTGATTTCGTCTCCCTTTGTGTGCCCGGTCACGGCTCTGGCCTCCGTGGCTCCTTCCCCGCTGCAGGGTGGTTCCATCCCGGCGTCTTTCTTCCTGATGGCGGTGAAGCTTCCTCCAGCTTCCCAACGGGACAGGGACCAGGTTAGCAGTCCCTTGGTGGTGATGCCAAAGGACAGGCAGGTTGCCTGCTCTGGGCTCCTTCTTCCTGGCAACGTGGGGGAGAGGGGCTGTGGGTCCCGGTAGGGAGCAGCATGCTGGGGAAGCCTGGAGCCCTGTGTGCTTTCCTGCTCCCAGCTCTGCCTCCCTTGAGATGCTGGGGCCGGGACACCCTCATTTTGGGGACAACATGGTGACTCTGAAGGTGGCATCTGCTTCCAGGGCTTGTGATAGCTGTTGACATGTGCAAGGCAGGAGGTCCCTCTCTGTAGAAGGGGTGGGTGGGACCCCCAAACCTGCCAGACTGGCTGCCGGTGTGCTGACTGTGTAGGGTCCAGCACGTCCCAGTGACCCTCCTGATGTGACTGTGGTAGGACTTGGGGACTCAGGATAAAACATGCCAGCTCCCAGTGATTTTTCTGCCTAGCTCCTACCTGCATCTCCCTTTGCTGCTGGATGTTTGTGGGATGCACAATTGCATTTCACCCCTAATGAGATTTCCATGCTGGCTGACTCATGAGAAGTCCTGGATGAGTGGGTGCCCCTGCCCCTTCCCTCCTGCCCAGGGCTGCAGAGGTGCCACCATCACCCCGTCCAGGCTTTGCCTGGGGCTGCTTCCTCCTGCCAAGATGAGGACTATCCCTGTTGGCCCCTCCTGAGCTGGGACAAAGGGCAGTGCAGCCTCTCAAGGTCACCGGGGTGTGTGCTGGCGGGTGACCTGCTTCCTGGGACAGCCGTTTCCCAGGACAGCTGCCCACTGTGCCCTTCACCTTTCTCTGACCTCCCTCTCTCCCAAGGGTCTTCAGACATGCTGTGCCAGGGGCTAGCCAAGCACCATAGCTGCCCAGGTGGACAGTGGCTGAGTGCCCTCTGGAGACACTTGTTCATCCCCAGGGGCCACCAGGTTTCCTGGACTCTGTGTTGGGTATCAGCTGTGCTGCCTCCAAGCACGGTGTGGTGAAGACACGTATCTGGGATTTTCCCTGCTGATCTCCTGGTGGGTGTCAGGGTTTGGGTCCTCCAAGCCTGGTGCTGGCACCAGGGTGCCCAATGGCAACAACAGGCTGGAGCCTTGCCTGTTAGCTGCAGTTCCCAGCCGGCTTACAGGATCCACACAGATCCTTCGGCTTATCTTGCCCTGTGGCACTCATAAAGGCTCTGTGGGGCATTGGGTGGCTGTTCCCTGTCACGGGTGTCTGGGAGCTGCCTGTGTTTCAGCAGGGAGGGTTCCATCTGTGTCCCTTTTCCCACCGCAGCCACGTGCAGCCGCATCACCCTGCAAGTGGCCGAGCCTCTTGTTTTCCCCTGCGTGCAGGGAAGGGATTTCTGCCGAGCTGTTCCGGCTGAACAATGCCGAGTTATTAAATCTCCGCGTTTCCAGCCTGCCAAAGCACAAAGAGCCTTTTCTTTAAGGAGGCGGCAATCTGCTCCCAGCTGCTGCCAGATGGACGCAATCGGCAGCCGGACCGGGGGGTTTCTTGGGGTGTAGTGGGGAGGAGGAGGAGCAAAAGGAGAGGCTTATTTTTATTTTCTTGGAAGCTCACAGAAAACGTATTGCAAAGGTGCAAGCAAAAGGGCATGTAGTGTTTTGTGCCTCTCTGTGGACTCCTGCTGGCCATGGGGACATTGGTGTCCCCAGGCAGGTGCCATTGCATTTTTGGGTTTCCCCAGGACAGTCTGGGGTTTGCTCCCCAACATGGTGGCAAGCTTTGTAGCCCCAGAGATCCCTGCCCAGCACCCTGGGATGTGTGGGAGCCTGTCCCTGGGGAAGCTTTCCTTCCCCCTGTCCTTGTCCCACCTGTGCCCCATTTCTGTCACAGTCCGTGTCTCTGCTTGTCCCACTCCTCTGCCCTGAGAAAATCATGGGAGTGAGCAAATGCTGCTGAACCTGGGGAATGGATGGGACGCTCGCAATCTCTGGGCATCAGCTGGTCCCTGTGCTCCCTCCCAGCTTGGAGGGTGAGCTCTCTGTGGCCACTGGTCACCAATCTCCATGTGCCCCCTCCCCAGCCCGTGGCACGGGGCATTTCTGAAATGAGAGGAGTTGAAACTGGGGAAGCCTCTCCATGCTCCAGCCCCGGTCCTTCCTCGGGGGCTGTGGGGGACACAGGGATGGGGGTGAAGGGGGTGCGTCCCAGGCAGACAGAGGGTGATGCCTGGGCTCTGTCCTCTCTTCCCTGCACAGGCAGCAAGGCGAAGGGCGGGGGTGTGCGCTTTGCCCCGAGCCAGCCCGCAGAGGGGACCCATGGCCACGTGCACTTTGATGAGAAGCTCCATGACTCGGTGGTGATGGTGATGCAGGAGAAGGATGGCAGCTTCCTTGTCAAGGTGGGAGCTGGGACCTGGGGATGAGGGTGGTACTGGTGTCACCTTGACCTCTCCCCATACCTGGCAGCAGGGCTGGATCCATCCTGGTGGCCTTGTGGGGCAGGTGGACTCCTCAGTGCTGCCTGTTGTAGCCCCCTGAGCTGTGGGGCACCTGCTGCCCATGGTTTCTGCTGCCTGTGGCTCTGCCTGCTCTGGGGAGGTTTCCATCACTGCCTGTATGAATGTCACTCCAGCCCTATTGGCTGCATACGGTTATGGTTCCCAGATTTGGGGGAGTTTCTGTCCCTGCTTACTCCCTTGTTCACCCTGGGGACCTGGGTACACTTCAAGAACCTGAGTCCTTCCCCGTGGGTGGCTGTGATGCTCCTGGGGGCATGAGTATAAATGTGGGTGCTTTGCTCAGGGTTTACCCATTTAGTACCCAATATCTGCGACTGCATCCGGCCTCTGCTAGCCATGAGGGTGGGTTTGGGGCCAGCTGGGGAGGGTTCCTGGCTCGTGTTGCTGCTGCCTGATCTGGGCAGCGTTTGCAGGGTGGTCAGGCCAGGTCCAACAGGCTGGGGTTGGATGCAGGTCCCCTCTGGAAAAGAGGGTCTGGAGGTGTCACAAGCAGCGGAGCCAAGTCCTGACAGGATGGGCTGGTGGACCTGCTGTGCCTTGGGCAGGGGAGGATGTGGTACTGTCTCCTCTGCCCCTGTTTGGAGGGGACGGGGCTGAGTCTCACTCTGCGCACCAGCAACGCTGTGGCTTCTCCTTGCTCCTCTCCAGCCATGTACTTGTGGCCGTGGGAGGGTGTTGGCATGGCTTGAGGTTTGATGGTGGCTCCCAAACCATGCAGGGGCCTGGTCATGGCAGTGGGGACAGCAAGCCATCTTTCATGATACCTTGTATTTCATCCCAGCAGGTTTGTAGACCTGAGCATGCGCTGCTTGCCCTGTCCCACAGCTCCTTGTCCTGCAGCTCCTCATCCCATGCAGCAGGGCTGAGTGCTGGCAGCAGAGGTTTGGTGCTGGCATGCCATGGGCTTTGGTGGCAATGAGGTCTGGATGTAAGATGGACAGCTTGGTGGTGATTTGGAGGTGCAGGTTGCTGGTCTTCTGCCTGGAGGAGCTTTACTGTGGCTGCCTCATCTGGTGCGAAGCTGACTCTTCTGTCCCAGCCTCTCCTTTGGAGGCCCCTTTTTCCCCAAGGGATAAACCCCCAAGAGAGCATCGGGGTTGCTCCGGTGCTGTGTGCAGCAGAGCAATCTGAAACTCACTTTCAGCTCTGAGTCAGTTATTTGTATCTGGTGGATGATGGGTTATCGCCCTAAAAACAGCAGTGAATTGCTTAGCAATTGCCGGTCTGTGGGTGGTTGTTACTATTTTTCCCACCCATGCCGTGCAGCGTGCCGTGGGCGCCCTGGCACTGCACGTGCCTCTCTGGGGAAGCGGGGGAGCTGCCTGCTGCCCTTGGCACTGCCAGCCGGGATGGCACAGCAGGACTGACCTGGCTCACTGCGCTGGTGCCGTGTGGGTCTGGGCCAGGGCCGTGTTTAGCCACGCAGCTCTTCCTACTGGGCAGGTTTGAGGTGCACGCCATGCCCCACCATGCGTTTCAGAGGCAGGAGGAGACCCTCATCCTGTCCCCTGTGGAGAAGGGTCTCTTTAGGACTGGCTACCAAAAGTCTTCTCATGATATTTACATCCCCAAAGCTGCTTGTTGTCATTTCTTGTTGCAGTGATGCCTTGGAGCTGCTCGTGGCCAGGAATGTGCAAGCATATGGCATGCATTTCATATTTATGTGTGTGTAGATAGATATGTATGTATGTGTGTGATGTATGTCTTTATGTGGTTGCTGAGGTGCAGCTTGGAGCAGGCTGCACGTGTGGGAATGGAAGACCGAGGGTGCCCAGGCTGTGCCTGTGGCAGAGCTTGACCCCGCTGCTGCCTCCAGGGTGTGTGGCAACCAGGGAGCACTGGGTGCTCCATGTCCCCAGGAGGGGATTGTCCTCTCGGCTGGGCCGGATCCTGCCCGTGCTGTGGACTCTGTTGCAGGGAGGGTTTGCAGGCGCGTCTGGAGCTTTGCAGCAGGGGGGGAGCCTGCCGCTCCCTTCCCAAAATGGCTTTCGCAGAGCATGATGGAGATGGAGCCCACTCTGGAGGCAGCTGGCTTCTAAAAGGGCTCTGGTTTTCGTCGTGGTAGTGGATAAATGAGGTTTGAAGGCATGTTCTTGGAAATGTCTTGGCTTTTAGAGACCAGAAACAGCAGTCGGGAAAATTGATCTCTGCTCCCGTGACTCTAGAGGGTGGTTATTCCTGGGGCTTTGCCCCAGAACTGGATGGTTTTGCTGCTTGTCCATTTTGGCTACACAAAATGTTACGTTTTCCCATTTATTTAGGAAACAGCCACCCCCTCACAGCTGCTACTGCCTAATGCCTCGTGGGTCCCTGTCCCCAGGGTGGGATGTGGTGTCGGACGAGATGATGGCAGTGTGGGACCACCTTCTGCCACAGCTCAACACTTGCTTGCAGCATGGTGTGACCCTTGCTGTGTTCTCCCCCTTGCAGGTGGGATTTCTGAAGATCCTCCATAAGTACGAGATCACGTTCCTCCTGCCCTTGGTGCAGAGGCTGGGGAAGGATGTCTGTGCCGTGCCTCTCCCAAACCTCAATCTCCGAATCATCAGTGTCACCACCCTACCAGAAGGTAAGGTCCCCTCTTTGTCTCCCCAGCAGCTGCTGTGCTGGCTCCCAGATCCTGCCCTTGCTTTGATGCACTGGCAAGGGATGAGCAGCGAGGGGGGCACTACCTGGATTGGGGGGCTACCAGACCCAGATGTACCCCTTAGGGGCTGTGGGGGTGGCAAGGGTGTCTGGCTCATGCTGGGGCCCCACAGGGAGCTCAACCAAGTGCTTCCATGGGGTGGGGGGCAGGTTGCAGCTCCCTGGTCCTGTGACCACCTGTGACCATCTGGATTGAGTCCTTGACCCCACATGTCAGGCATAGGTGATGATTTATCTTGCTTGGGGAGCCCAGAGCTCCCCAGAAACCCATGGGGACAGCTTTTATTGCCAGGGTGTTTCCTGCCTTGGGGGAACTCAATGGGCGAGTGTCCTCCAAAGCACTTTCCAAACCCCAAACCTTGTCCTTCCCCTGAATGTGGCAGGCTGATTGGGTTGTCCCTATCTCCTGAGGCTTTGCAGACAGGTCCTGCTGCAACTGTTAGCAATGACGGGAGCATTTGGTCCTGGCTGTGCCTCCTGGTGCTCGTCCCTGCAGCGCTGCTTTGGAGAGCTTTACCCCACGGAGAAGGAATACGTGTTTTCACTGTGCCTCCTGGGAGACGCCTGACCCTGGCCCGTGCGCTTGGAGAGTAGCTTTTGTGGCATTTTAATCCAGGAACCTGCTGAACAGAGTCCAGACGTGCTGGTATTTTTAGCACTTGCTCTTTCTGTTCCTTGCCTGCACTGAGGGTCTGCCTAAAGAAGAGGCTGGAGCCGAGGGCAGGTCACCTCTGCGTCTGTCTCCAGGCTTCTTGTTAATTCTCTTGTCGTGGAGGGAAGGAGAATAATGTCCTGAAACGTAAAGCACCTGATGTGTCTCTGTGCAGAGGAACTACCTGGGCTTTGCTTTGTTCTGTGTCTGCAGCAGCTCAGCCCCGTCCGAGCCCATGCTGGGGGCCGGGCACGTGGCAGCCCCTGGCATTGTGGCTGCAGGGCTGAGGGGTCACGCTGGCTGCTCTGCCCCTTCCTTTCTCACTGCCCTTCCCTGTCTCCTTCCAAGTCCTGCTCAGTCTTTCCCATCCCCTCTGGCAGCGTGGATTCAGTCACAGCCTGCAGCCGGCCCAGCGGCTGTTGCTCCATCCCCCGCAGGCCCACATCTCTCCATAATTTATTAGCTGTAATTGAGAGGTTAAATGCTGTTTTATCCCAAATGTTCATCAATCAGCTCCTGCTTCTTGTGGGTTCAGACTGGTATGGGAGGCGGGGAGGAGAAGAGAGGCTGTGGGTTTGTGGAGCAGAGCCCACAGGCTGGTGGCAACGGGGACAAGGACAGGGAGAAGGTTTTGCTCCAAGAGGCACCAGCCTGGCTCTGGTCTGGGGTTTGTGCCAGCATGTTGGTGGGAGAAGGGAGCAGGGCTGTGCACAGTGGGCCTGGTGCAGTGAGCATCACCCTGGGCTTGGTGGCAGCCGTCTTGGGGACATGGGAGGACACAGCAGGCTGAAAAGCTCCTCGGGGCACTTCAACTGGTCCAGTGCCAGTAGCTCTGGTTGACAAACAGCTGGTGGATGTTCTTTCCCGCATCGCATCGCTGTCCCCGCCGGCTCCCTGGGGCTGCAGCTCGCTGTCTCTCCCTGTGCTGCCTCCCGGCAGCCAGGGGTCCGGGAGCGGGACTGTGGCTGGCAGGGCTGGGCTTGTGGCTTTTCCCACGCTGCTGCTGGCCCTGGCCCAGCAAAGCACTTAAGCTTTGTTTGTTTGAAGCTTCCCACCTTGGGCTGGCATGGCTGGCTTGGGCTCAGGGCCAGGGCTCCCAAGGCTTTGGGGAAAGGAGACCTTTGGGGATCCTGAGCAGCTCCAGTGGGACCTGGAGGTGTCTGGCACCTCGCAGCAGTTCAGAGGCTGTTTGTCCCCCAGGTCCTTGGGGTCCTGGTGACGGATGGGGCTCCCCTTGAGGCTCTATTTCCCACATCCTTGGCTGTGGGCAGGGATGGAGCTTGCCAGGTTTGCCTGGCCATGGACCAAGTCCTGTTCCTGTGCTGCCGGCAGTCCTGGGGCTGCCCCGCCCAGGCCGAGTGTGGTATCTGGCTCCCGGCTGCGGTGACGGTGAGCGGGTCTGTGATGTGGCACAGACACAGAGACAAAGCGGCCCCAGGTCAGCGTGGGCTGGAGATAAGGGGACTCCTGGCACTTGGAAGGGAGAGGTTTTGCCACCACAGGAGATTTTGCCACCGCTTCTCCCTCCTGCTTCCAGCTATGACCTTTCATCCCTGTTTAAGGTGAAGCTGCCTGATCTGAGCAGAGAAAGCACTTCCCTGCCCCGAGCTTTCCTCCAGCTCCTGGCTCCCCTCTGGCTCCTCAACCCTTCACTGTAGGCCTGAGCCCCACACCAGCTTGGGGACTCGGAGGAGCAGTTGGGGAAGATTCATCATGCCTGTAGATGGTTTGCTTTCCTCCGTCCCACTGCGCTCCCCGTTTGTAGCCACTGTTCCCGAGCCCTGGGGTTGAGCTCACGGAGCTGACTGCTGCGTGTGCTCTGAAGCCTGGATGATACTTGCTGTGGTTTTCTTTTTCTCTTTTTCTTTTGTGCCACAGCAGCACCCCCTGTGCCAGCCACGTTGGGGTGCCTCCCTGTGAGTTCTGCCGGGGGGGCCCAGCCGTGTGCTCCCAGCAAGCTCATGTCCCCCCACTGGGGTTTGACTGATGCCCTCCTGCAGCTGAAAGGCCAGCATGGTTTAATTTTCTGCCTCTCCTTTATTTTTATTTTTTTACATTGTGCTTTTTTTCTTTGGATCAAAAGCAACTGCTTCCTTTGGCCTTGGCAGCTCTGTCCCTCACCCCCTCCAACCACCGACTCAGGGTGTTGGGGGATGCTTGGCACCATCACAGCAGTGCCCTCAACGTGGTGCTGGGAAAAGCAGTGTCCTGCATCTCCTGAAACTGCCTGCATCTCTGTGGAGCTTTATGAGCTTCACCATGGTTCAGTGTCCACAACCCCGCCCCATGGCTGGGAAAACTGAGGCATGGGGTGGGGAGGGAGCCCGGCAAGACTTGTGCCCACTATCTTGATGGTGGGAATGGGACTAAATCAGTTCTGCCCCAGGCTCTCGAGGCTCTGGGTGCCTGGGGTGTGGAGGGGTTCCCGGGGTGGGTTAGGGAAGGCACAGGCAGGTTTTACAGCCAGAGCCCCGCTCCCAAGGTGTCTCTGTCCTCAGGCTACAGCGTGAAGTGTGAGTACACGGCGCACAAGGAGGGAGTCCTGAAGGAGGAGATGGTCCTGGCCAGTGAGACTGGTGAAGGCGCCTGTGTCAAGGTGGTGGTACAAGCCCGTGTCATGGGTAAGGGTCTGCCAGCCATGGGGGGGAGCCTCATGCGGTTCCTTGGGTTTCAGAGCAGCTATTCCTCTCCGGCACAGCTGGTAGCAGGGAGTCCTGGCAGATCTGGCTGGAGACTGGCTGCTTTCTGCTGTGCCTGGGTGTCCAGGACCCCCTGGACCCTGCACCATCCTTCCTCCCTCCCCAGCCCATCATCTCCCTCCATTTCTCCCGACGCAGCCGCTGCAGACGTTCCCCACCTGGTGGACACTTCTGAGAAGTTGTCTAAACCAAATGACTTTCTCCTCGAAAATTCCTAGCCGAGGAGATGAGGCTGAGGGGCCTTCCCGGTGAAGGAGTGCATGGAGTCGAGCTGCAGCGGGTGGGTCGGGGGCACTCCCTGCCTCCCCCCGTATTCACCCTAAGCCCAGCCCGGGGGGCTGTGGTCAAGCCCACTGGGGTCCCCCTCTCCTCCAAGCAGCGCCGCTTGTTAGGCAGCAGAGTGGTCTTGAATTTTAATTTTTCTCCCCCTCCCCTACCTTGCTGCTTAATTTGGGTTTATTAATTAGAGCAGTGATTCTGTAGCTCAGCTTCTTCTGATTTGTGTGATACAGTGCCTGCTCTCACTGGTGTTTTCCGTGCGGCTGCTCCTGGGGTCCATGGAGCTGGTGGTTCATTCCCTGGCATCCCCCTGCTGCCTTCCCTGTGTCCCCACCCTGTGTGCCAGCCCGGCCCCCAGCACCCCATGCACTGCAGCACCCTGAGGGTGGTGACCACAGCGGTGACCTGGGGACAGGGTGCAGCACCCCTGCATCTCTCAGCCCCTTGGGTACTGGCATCCCTTGTGTGGGAACCGTGGGTGAGAGGACAAGCACCTGTGATCTGCCCCTAAATGGTTCTCCAAAAGGTGGAGCAAGGCCCCCAGGCCAGCCTGAGGCCATGCGTGGCTGCACCCTGTCTCTGTCCCCATCTCCACTGTCCCCTCCTGTCCTGCAGACCGGCACCACGGCACGCCAATGCTCCTGGATGGGGTGCGCTGCATCGGCGCGGAGCTGGAGTACGACTCGGAGCAGAGCGACTGGCACGGCTTTGACTAGCCCCCTCTGCCCTCCACTGCTGGCTGCGAGGCTCCCGAGGACAAAGCTCAAATTTTAAAAAGAAGAAACACTTCCCAACCCTCCAACCTGCCCCCCTGCTGCCCCCCACCTCTCCTTGGGGGCTGCAGCTCTGTGCCCACCATGGAGCTGGGGGTGATCTGCTGCTTGACCCTTCCCCAGCTGCCATGGCAGCACACCCACTGTCCCCACTATGGGGCTGGGGGGTCCCTGAAGTGCAGGAGGGGCTCCCCAACTGCTGGAGCATCTCCATCTGAAGCCTCAGGGAGGGATTCTGCTTGCTGCCTCCAGCTGCTACTGCTTTCCTTTGGCTTTTCTCCCCCATCCTCCCTGGGAGAGGTGGTAGGTGGGGATGGCAGAGCCCCAGCTGAGCCCCCTGGGGTGAAGTTTTGCCTCCTGGAATTTGGATCTGAGCTGGGCCATGGGCCAAGGCCAGATCTGGCAGCAGGAGGGAGGCTGGGAAGCCGGATTTTGGGTGGCTCTGGGGTGTAGTGCCAGTGTCCCTGTGGCAGTGCCCGTCCACCTCCTCTTGTCGCAGCCATTGCCTTAGTCTCCTTCTGGTTTTCTTTTCTTTTTCTTTTTTTTCCCCCCCCTTTTTCCCCCAGTAAGACTCATGGTATAAGGACCAGGGAAGTGGCTCAGTTTTGAAAGCAACAGGAGGCTTTATGTGCCTAATATATATATATAAAAATATATATATGTATCTATATATACACATCTGTGTGTATGTGTGGGGTTTTTTAAGTACAAAAATCCGTAGAGGTAAATAGTAATCTTCAGCTGAGAGGGGGCAGGAGCTCAGTTTGCTCCCATTAAAGCCCCCAGGAGCGTTGGAGCTGGTGGCTGCAACGTGATTACAACCCACGGAGGAGAGTGGTTTGGATGGGACGCTCCCTGGGCAGACAGGGACACCCTGGGGGCACAGGGGACACCCGTGGGGGTGTGAGGCCAGCTCCTCCCTCCAGTGCTGTGCTCTTTCAGAGGTCCCAGGGGGTGTTATGTCCATTTATTTGTGCGCCCCAGGGTGCAGGGGGCTGTGTGAACCCCTCTCTGTGGCCATGGACAAACCCCTCTGGGCCCTTTGGGGTGAGGGGTTTCACGCTGCAGACTGCACTGACCTCTAGTTAAGAGAGGTCCGGGAGAAGGTGAGGGTGGGCTACTGTCCCCACTCCTCCTGTGCTACTGTCCCTGTCCTTGCTGGGTGGCACTGGCCACATCAAGCTCTGCCCCTCGGGGGATGCCAGCTGCGAGAGCGACATGCAATATGTGTAAAAAATAGAAATGTGGGTTTACAGAAAGCATGTGCATTGGTATTTTTGTGAGCTGGGGGGTGCTGCGAGCTCTGTTGGTGGCCTTACCCCTACTCAGGGGGCAGCTTGAGCCCCTGGCCTCTGCTTGGCCAGGCGATGCTGCCCTGTCCCGTTCAGCGATGCTGGGGTTGCAGTCACCCTTTCTGAGTCAGGCCCCAACCCATTTCAGTGGGAGGTGCAGGCCCTGGTGCAGCACCACCTGGCAGCACGTGGTCTTTGGGGGTATCTCATAAGAAGGGGGAGGCCACCAGCGTGATCGTGGTGGGATCTGTGGCAACGAGCTGCTTGTTCCCTCTGCCCAGTTCCTTGCACCCATGGGAGTCCTGTGAGTCTGGACCCCAAAGTGGGTGCTGGTGGGGGTCCAGAGCAGGCAGCAGGTTCCCGAGGTCCCCATCCCTCCCCACACAGCCCCATGGAGAGGGGGGCTCAGTTGGAGAGGAAATCGATGGTGGCTCGGACTGTCTTGGAGGTGCGGATGTCCATGGCAGTGACCTTGATCTCCGTGTCCCCAAACTGCATGCTGGCACGGATCTCCCGGCGGCCCCGTGTCGGGCTGCCGGCATCACCCAGTGCCTCCAGCTCCAGGCTGATGGTGCCACACTTGCGCACGCCGGGGTCGGTGATGTAGACCACATCGTCGGTGGCACAGCAGTAGATGTTGATGATGGTCTTGCGCTGGCCCGGCCGGGCTGGGCAGTAGCTGCGCTGGACCACCTCCCCCAGCGCCACAGACTGGTCCACGGAGACAAACTTCTCGAAGATGTCGGTGCACCAGTTCTTGCCCTCCTTCACCAGCAGCTTCTCCCGTGGGTGCTTCCCCTCCACAAACTTGTTGAGCACCCCCACGCCATAGGTCAGGGGGGAGCGGCGCACACGGACGATGGTGGGGTCAAGGCCGAAGAGCACGGCCCCTTTGAGGATGGTCAGCCCCACATCTTGGGGGATGATGACGCGGCAGGTGTGGCCAAAGGCCTCCTGGACTGCACGCTGCAGCATAGCCGACTCCGCAAAGCCCCCCACCAGGAAAAGGAACTTGATGCCTTGAACTTCTGGCTTCTTCAGGAGGTCATCTAGGGAGGGAGAGGGGTTGTTGGGCAAGGCTGGTGGCTGCCCATGATCTTCCACCCCTACCAGAGCAAGGGTGGGCACTGGGCACAGCCTGGGGTGACACTGCAGTGTGCCAGGGCCCTGGGGAAAGGGGGAGCACCACCTTGCAGGGGGGTGCACATGGCCCCAGGACCTACCGATGTGCTTGATGATCTGGCTGATGGTGGGCTGGAAGAGCTCATTCATGGCCTCCGAGGACATCCGCAGCATCCCTTGGGATGACCACTTCACAAAGTTGACGCTGGGGAGGGAGAGAGGGTCCGTGGCTGCCCCTTGCTAAAGGCTCCCACCTGCTCCTCTCCTGGGGATCCCCCAGCCCAGCAGACCCAGGAGCAGAGCACCCACCTGCCCTCCCCTCTCCCTAGTTTAGATCCCTGCAGGGCCACGTGCTCCCCAGAGGTCCCCAGGCCCTGTTGTCCCCCCCCAGACAGGATCTCACTTGCTCTTCTTGAGGGCTGTCTCCACGTTCTGGCCCTGGTGCTTGCGGTAGAAGTCGATGAAGGAGAAAGGCAGGGAGATGTTGAGGGGGCTGGCACGGGATGGGGCTGCTGCCCGCTTGCGGGCTTCAAAGGCGATGGTCAGGTCCACCCAGGCAGCAGGGCGCTTGGCTTTGAAGGTGGCAATGAAATCCTCCCCGAAAATGTGGCACAGCAGCTTCTCAAAGGCCAGGTCCACGCCCACAGCCCCATAGGGGCCTCCTGGGAACCAGGGAGGCTGGGTCAGGCAGTGTCCCCATGGCACACACATCCCTATGTTCCCCCATCCCCGTGTCCCCAGACTCTCCCTGGCATTACTGAGGAAAGCCTGGGGCTGTTTCTATGCAAGACAGAGTGTCCCAGCCTCAATTGCTCTTCTGCAGGGAGATCAGGGTCGGGGGACATGGATGGGAGCCCCCCATCCAGGGCTGGACCAGGGGTCAGGATCAGGTCCTGCACTGGCAGTGGGGCATGGAAACGTTCCCCAGGATCATGGAGAGCGCAGGCAACCTGGCTGGGGAACAGCAGTCTCCCAGACAAAGGGGACCGTGTTGGGTGTCCTTCATGGGGCTTGGTGCCTCTCCCCATGGTGTGGCTCTACCAGGAGGTGCTGGGGCTTTCCAGCCCCATGGCCAGCTCTGCAGGGAAGCCCAGGCTGGTGGCTGTCACTCGTTTCCTCATTTCTCTGGGGTGCACAACCATCATGTGCCAGAATCTCACCCCGCAATGGGCTAAACCTGGGGGTTTCATGTGTCCCCCAGAAGCAGGGTGGGGTATGGTCCAGGACACGTCGCACAGTCCAGGACACATGACAGCCCGATGTCACCCCATGCCTGCCTTGCATGGCAGCTGGTACTGGGTGCTGCAATGCACAGAACATGAGGACACCAGTGGGGTTTCATGCCCCCAAACCAGGGTGCCTCAGCTGCTGCTCCTGTCCCACCTGCAGCCACCCTGCCTGCTCACCCTCTCCCACCCACATTCCTGGCCAGCTGGTACTCCTGAATCCAGCAACCCTGTCCCACCAGCACCCCTATCCCACCTCGTCACCCCTCAACCCAGCACCCCTGTCCCACCTGAGCCCCTTCCAGCCCAAAACTCCTGCCCCCCCAGCACCTCTTTCCCACCTGAGCCCCCCATCTTAGCCCTCCTATCCCTGTCACCCCTCAACCCAGCACCCCTGTCCCACCGCCCCCCCTCCCTCAGCCCATCACCCCCCTCTTCCCCGCCGCGCTCCCCCCAGCCCCTGCCTTGCTCCCTGCTGNTGTCACCAGGTGGTGCCACAGCCCCAGACACGACCGTGCAGGAGACAGGCAGGGAACCCTCGGCCGGAAAGGGGTCTCTGGGCTGGTGGGGCTCGGCATGGGTCTGGGGTCCATCAGCTTACCTGAGGCTTTGTACAGCTCCTTCAGCGTCCCCTGCGGCTTCTCGATCTGGTGCACGGTGAGGTCCACCGTGCCACCGCCACAGTCTGCCACGATGTAGCGGTCACCTGCGGGCAAAGACAGTGGCCGAGTCGGGGTCCCGCATCCCACCCCACCAGCTGCAGGGGGTCCCTCTGCTCCTCAGCACTATGCCGGGGCTGACCCCCTGGGGAATCCATCCCGTGGGCTTGGAGCAGCTGCTGGGACACTGCCCCTGGGCTGCACTTTCCCCGGGGAAAAAAATGCAGCTTTAACCAAAATATGGGGTTTGGGTTTGGTTTTTTTTTCTGTCCCCTCCTCCCCCCAGAAAACCAAACCAAACCAAACCAACAAACAAAAAACAGCTGAAGAAGTTTTGGAGGGCAGGAGATGGATGTGGTGGTGTTTCCTTGGAGTGAACCAGTTGATGGGATGGGAAGTTGGCAGACAGACCCTGCCCATGCCAGCATCATCTAGGGGTTCAAGACCAAGTGACAGACCAGAGCTGTGTCATCCCCATGGCAAGACCCACCCCTGGTGCTGGCAGGACCACATTCAGGCTCTCTGGGGGGTTCTGCTGCGGAGGGGACGTCCAGCCCCCATCTCCTTGCCCAGGGTGTCCCTGGGGGCCAGGCAGCTCCACCAGGGACTCCTGCTTGTCCATCTCCCCGCAGTGAATCCTCCACAGGGGGCTGAGGTCTGCTGGGGCAAGGAACACGACCCATTGCCCCTCCTACCTGCCTGCATTTCTGACCAGAGCTCTCCCACTCCCGACTCCACCAGGAAGGTACGGCTGTGACGGGACCGCCGGAGCTGCTCTCGGGCTGTGTGACACAGCAGAGGGGCCAGTGTCAGGCTGGGGGGCACCAGGACCAGGAATATCCCTGGGATCCCCCCCTATCAGGTGTAGAATGTTGTAGGGGGCTGCTGGAGCTGCACTGGAAGCACTGGTTGCCCACTCCCCTTCAGCTAGGACACCCGAAGCAGCCCCAGCTCCACCATGGACTCCAACACAGTTCTGCTCAGGATCCCACCTCATCGCATCCAGCCCCTGCAGTGCCACTGCGCTCAGAGGGGTCCCTGGGCGATGCTGCCTCTTTCCCTGTTCTCCCCAGCCCGGGTGGGGTTTCCTTTGCTCCCCCTGTCCCTGGGCAGGGGACATCAAAGCAGCCCGGAAGGGCAGGGAGCTGTTTGGAGAAGGTGAGGTTATCCTGGTTTATTTTTGGCATGCCAAGATGGACACAGCAGATTAATTTCACTAGCTTTAGCCCCAGGATACAGCCCAAGCCCCTCTGTAAATCCAGATGCAACCCCAGCTCTCCGGCCAAACGTAAGACAAGGGCTGCAGACACCAGCAGGTCCCTGCTCCAGGGCTTGGTCCCTGCTCCAGGGCTTGGTCCCGGCTGGGCAAACCACCTCAGCCCCTGTGAAGCCCCACGCTGAGGGGGTGCTCAGGCTCCCATGCATGGAGGGAGCGTCCTCACAGGCAGCTCTGTGGAGGGTCTCAGCCCCGGAGGACTGGGTGGATTCTCTCCCTGGCCCGGGATTAGGGTTATGGTGTGGAGTGCGGAGGTTGGTGTGGGACTGGGAAGGCTTGGCTGGTATGGAGAGGCCGGGCTGGAGGAACAGGGGAGGCGGGGAGATGGGGTGGCCGGGGCCAAGCGGAGCTGCTGGGAGGAATCCAGGGTGGCTTCAGCTGAGCCAGCAGAAACAGCTCCGGCTGGAAATGTGGGGAGAGGGAAGGGGAAAGGCAGCCCGGGGACCTGGGGCGGTGAGGGCAGATGTCACGGGTGGGTTGGGCAGATGAAAGGGGCTGAGACCACAGCGGGGACACAGCTTGGATGCTTCCTGGGAAAGCAGTCATTGCCTGCCCTGGCCCTGTGGGCTTGAGAAAGGGGAAACAGGAGGGTAAAGTGGGGAGCGGGCCTCCCTGGGGCTGCCAGAGAGGGGAGCAGCCATGGCCTCCCTGCACACACCTGTGCTGGCCAGAAACCCAAACGGCTTTTGCCAGAACTGGTCTTGTTTGTTCAAGTATCAGAGAAGGGAAAATTATAAAGGAGGGGATGGGAAAGTAGAAAAGAGCCAGGAGCAGAGGAAGACATGGAGGGAGTCAGCCCCTTGGTAAGGGAACATGGTGGGAGGGGTTGAAGTATCTGTGCTGGACCCTGGAGGGAGCTGGGTGGGGTCTCTGGGCAGCCCTGAGTGGGGCTGCTCATGTACCCCTTGCTTGTAGGGGCTGGGAGGGCTGCAGACAAGAGACAGAGGGAGCAGCAGCAGCTCCTTGGAAAGAAGACCCTGCACTAATTGCTCTTGTACGGGCTGTAGTTTTGCTCCATCCCTAAAGCCAAAGGGCAGGCACATGCCATGACTTTAATTCAAACCAGCTCCCTGCTATGGCTGGCAGCCAGCCTCCAGGGTGTCTGTCCCTGTGAGAATGGGACCCTCTGGGCAGGGGCTGCTCCCTGGGTAGGAGCTGGAGCTTGGGATGGGGGAGTGAGAGAACCGGGATGGATGCACTGAGTCTGCCCCCTGGCCCCTCTCCAGCCATCTCCCCAGCGCCCCACTCCAGGGTTACTGGTGCTGCTCAGCCTGGGGACCCCACGGCTGCAGCTCAGACTGTGTCCCAAGGTTGCTGATGGACCCTCAAGACCTGGTGTTGCAGGGCTGGATCCCTACCTGCTCCATGTCCTACTATTCCAGCCCCCCACCCTGCCAGGACCCTTTGCCAGCCTCCACCCAGCAGCTCCCCATCTCCTGCATCCCCTCACCCTGGCGAAAGCTGGAGTCGATGGAGTGGTCCGGTGCCAGCCCGTTGGTGGGGGGTTTGCAGCTCAGGTCGATCAGCTGGTGGACGCGAAGTTTCCTGCAATAAATGGAGGCAGCTTCTGGCTCCAACGCGATCAGCAGCTGCTCCGGGTTCTCCGGGGACACCAGACCAGCCTGCGGGGAGGATGGGGTATCAGAGCAGAGAAGGTGCCAGGGCACTGGGGTGTCCTTATGTGCCACAGCATCATGGCTGTGCTGCAGCAGGGCTTTCCCATCCCCGACCTTCATGGATCGCTTTTGCCTGCACAGACACAATGCATTGCACAGTGATCCTACATACTTTGGCTGTGCAACGCCCATGCTGTAGGAATGGGATAGGTCCTGCCCATCCCAGGGACCCAGTGGTGGCACCGAGCACCCAAGGGGCACCCCATCCTTAGGGGAGCACATGTCCCCACCCCTAGTCTCCCCTTTGCTGCACACCCAGCTCTGAAATCCTCCCAGCCCACCAACACCACCAGGTTTCAAAGCCAGCCCATGCCCGATAGCCAGAGTCCAACTCCTTATTCCTTGGGCTACCAGGACAAGCCAGAGACCCTTTGCTATGTGAGCAGGGCCCACTGGGAAAGGGGGAAGAGGATGTGACCCCTGGGGACTCTCTTGTGAGGGGACAATAGCCACCCAGGGAGCCCCCTCACCTTGTAGGCAGCCTCCCGCATGAACTGTTTGGCCGGCTGCTTCCAGATGGCGGGCACAGTGATCACCCAGCGGATGGCATCTCTCTCCGGCAGGGACGGGCACTGGTCCTTCAGCTCCTGCCGGACAAGAAGCAGCAGGTGACCCCTCCCCAACCGGAGTATCAGGGCTCTTGGTGAAGGGCCAAGAAGCAACATGTGGAGAGGATGACAGGCACAACTTGCATTTCGTTTGGGGAGGGAGAGGAGGGTCGTGCGATGGCGCAGGGAGACCCAGGACGATGCTCTGCCTTCACATCAGCCCTACCTGCACAGCGTGCTGCTTGAAGAAGCGGAGCGCATAGGCAAACACCTCCAGCGCTGGCATTTTCTTCCCGTTGACAGCTTCTAGCTCAGTTTGCATGGTAAGGTCCTGCCAGGAAGAGCAGCCACAGCAAACAGATCACGCAGGGTGCTGGGACGTTGCTGCCATCCCATCCCATCTCCATTAACAAGCCTCGGGCAGGGTGCTCATCCCCCCACACCGAAGGGACTGTCGGGGGCATGGGCACTCAAAGCACTGCTCTGCAGCTGTATCCACCTGCCCTGAAGCAGCTTGGATAGGGGGAACCAAAAATTACCACCCCCCTGCCCCACAAAAGGGCTAAAACCTTGCTACATGTGCAGCATGTTACACAGCATGTTACAGCAAACAGGGAGTGGGGTGTGCTTAGCTGGGATGCTGCTGATCAGAGGTTTTGCTTGTAGCTCCTCTCTCACCCTCCCAGATTTCTGATCCCCCTGGTGAACCCCTCTCTTTGCTTTCTGCAAAGTGAGATAGATCTCTGGGGCCAGCTCAGCTCACATCCAACCTGGTCAGGGTCCCCACAGCACACCTGGGGATGTCAGGATAGGAGCAGGGACTTACACTGGTGCTGTGAATCTTCATCTTAAACTTCTCGAAGTAGAGCCAGTCCCGGGCTTCCTCAGGGTCTAGGTCATGGTAGTAGTCCCGGGCAGTGTAGCCAAAGCTGTGGAAGACGCCTTCTGGTGTCAGCAGAAGGCTGGTGGGGGTCTTCTGGTTGGCCACCCCTGGGTCCCCTCCTTCCCATTTCCTGCAAACAGGAGCCAGCAGCAGCCTGTGAACTTCAAGGCCAGATCAACTTGTGTAACCCCATCAGGGCTCCTCTGTGCCCACACAGGTCATTATAACAGATTACTAATGAAGAGGTACTCTCACTCCATCCTCCTGGCTCAGTGCAAGACCCATTTTATAGGTTCCTTCAACCAGCTGCTCCCAGACAGCATCCCTCAACTGTGATGGTACGGATGTTCGTTGCCCAGCTTGGCTCCATCCCGGCCTCCCAGCACATCAAGTTCAGCCACTTTGGGCAAAAAGTCCTTTAACAGCCCTGGGAGCAGCTCTCAGGCCCCTGGTTTCTCCTCACCTCATCATGTGGATGGCCTCAGGGTCACTGGAGAAGCTGAAGGCGTAGCCACTGGAGGTGGTGCCAAAGTCGATGGCCACCACCACAGCAAAGGAGGCGGTTTGCTGTGAGCGAGCCTCACTCCTCTGAAACACAAGGTCAGCAGTTAGGGATGGGCTGTCCTGAGGGCATGCACCAAAGCAAGGCTGGCTACTTCCAGAAAAAGGGCTAAAAAAAAAAAAGCCTATCAAGGGGTTAATTTTTCCTGGATCAGGCCCAAATGCACTGTGATTTCTTCCTGCCCATGAGTGCTACCCAGGGCAGTGTCTCCGTCTTCCAAAATTCAGGTGGTGCTGAGTCCTCCACACTCGAACTCTGGCAAATTTTAGCTGAGAATCCCCAAAACCTTCCCTGCTACCAGTCTTGGTCCAAGGGACCTCATCCCAGGTGTCCCCATGGGTGATCCAACCGAAAACCTTCCTGCAGCAAGCAAGGAAGATGAAGAGGAACTTGTTTACTTTGAAGATGGCAGAGCACTGAAATAGGCTGCCCAGAGAGGTGCTGGAGTCTCCGTCACTGGAGACATTCAACCCCCCCTCTGGACATGTTCCTGTGCAACCTGCTCTAAGTGGACCTGCTTTGGCAGGGGGGTTGGACTAGACAATCTTCAGAGGTCCCTTCCAACCCCATATCACTGTGTTTCTATGAGTGCTTTAAGGGGTTCCTGCTGCTGCCTCCTACAGTAGATGCTTTTCTGGTCCTACCTTTGGGACCCCATCCCACTCCTCCTGATTGACCTCTGTGGAGGCACTCGAATGGACGTGGTGGGGAGCTGCAGTGCCAAAAGAGCTGCAAAAATGCTGTTAATGCTCAGTGAGCCCCGTGCCCCTGTCACTGCCCCATGCTGCCGCCCTCACCTGCCGCAGCCTCCCAGCGCAAGGGGCAGACATGGCAAGATAAAAGCCCTCATTAACTTTTAATGTATCCAAATTTGATAAGTGCAGACATTAGCTAGCTGCAAAAAAAGTCAGCTATTAGCATGGCTGATGTGGTTGTCTCAGAAATGTGCATGTTCGGGGAGCTACAAGGACAGCGAGTGCTGGGGAGGAACCAGCTCTAACACACTCTTCGCCTGCCTACTCCCACACTGGGCAGTCCTCTGGGATGTCCATGTAGGAGAAAGTGTAGACCAGGAGCTTTGCAAAGAGTTCAGCTTGTGCTGGTGTTTCCTCCAGCTCCCCTCTTGCACTGGAAAAATCTCTGTTCCATAAACCCCATAGCTAAGGAGAATATATCAGCCCTGATGATAGACTAACTCACTCTTCAGCTGATACTGAGATGTGTGGTGGGGATGACAACCAGACCAGAAGGGGAGGCCGTGGGTGGTGACCACCAATCAGGGAGAGGACAACAGGAGGGAGCCAGACCCTAGAAGCCCCAACGAACCCCACAACAGCCTTACCGGTGACTGGGAGGGTGTCAGTGGGGCGATGCTGCAGCTGTCGTGGGGTGTCCCTGGGGAGCCAGGAGGGGATGGCGTGAGGCACCGCTTACCATTAGCACCTGAGGACAGAGCAGAGTGAGGCTGGGGTGGGAATGGGCCCCAGCCCCTCCTGAAGAACTTCCCCAAGGGGAGGGCAACACTTGACATCCTAAAGAACACACAGCAGGTGCAGATGAGAGTTTGGCAACGGAGGGGTCAGAGCTGCTGCAGGGGCTGCTCCAGGTGGGCTCCTCACAGGGCACTTCTGGGCTCAGGAGGCTTCTCATGCTTTTTTTTTAGCCACATGTAAGGAAAGATCTAATCAACACAGATTAAATTAACAAGGAATGCCTTGGAGGGGGGGTCTCATAAGTTGATGCTGGAACCAATTGCACCTGGTGTTAGCACTGATAAGCTCACAGGGATCTCTTCCTCAAGGTATAAAGCTCATGCCCGTGGGGATAGTTGCAAGAGAAGAGCTGTAGGTCTGAAACACTTTCTCTTGTGGGGCTGAGAGATGCCAGCTCTTGCTTAACAAGAATGTGGGTGAAGGTTAGTTGGTTATGGTGTTTCAGGGAGGAGTTTGGCTTGCTGGTGTTGGCAGGCTTTGGTGATAAGACATGGGCTCAATGTCTTCTCCATCACTGAAGAGGAACTTGCACACAAAGAGTTGTCTCATCCTGAAGCTGGTATCTAAGATAAGTGAGGTGAACCTGCGAGCTCAGTTTTTCTCTGTTGATTCTACAGAGACTCTTTGGAGGTGGTTGCAAATGGAAATGCTTCTCCTGTAGATGAGCAAACTGAGGTGGGCTGTACCCTGCCTTGCATGTTGGAAGGTGACCAAAGAAGTGGAAGTGCAGTGATCTTCAAATGGCTAAGGAGCGTCTAAGTCTGATTCCTTGCAGCTGATGACAAAAGAGTCAGGACTAAAACCCCATGATGTGTTTGCAGCAGTAAGGGATGTGGTGGTTCTCCAGAGCTGCCTATTTTTAAATCAAGACAGCCATCATCACATAAATACATGTTAGTTTAGCTTGGCAATGGCTGGCAGGGATGACTGCAATGGATGCCAGAGGCTGCTCTGGGCAAGCAGCTGAAATGCTTGTATCCGGCAGTAATGAGGTTGGGGAAACTTTGGATAGAGAGCCTGGTGGGCTACTAAGGTAGAGAAAGTGTCTGCAGCTTGAGGTCATGGAGACCTAGCTCTTCAGCCCTTGGCAGGAGGACTCGTGCCCATCTTAGACCTGTGGCTGTGCTGCAGAACAACCCAGGTTGGCAGAGACCTGGTATCTCATGTCTGAGCCTGTGATAACTCCGAGACTTGAGGTTTAGCCTGTGTGGGGAACTCAAGGAGGATTGTGCTCTCTTGCACTGTAGTGACGTGTGGAAACAGGCTCCTTGGTCTGCATTGTCTGACCTAGTGAGTCTTTGCTCTTCCTTGAGACTCCAGCTAGTTCTGTATCTCCTTGGGTGAGCCTCCACAAGAGTTTATCTGGCAGCAGAAGCCTTGTCCCAGGGATCCCCTGCTAATCCTGGCCTGTCAGCCCATGCTGGGACTGCTGGAGAAGCCCCAGTGGGATGCCTGGCCCCTAGCCAAGCCATTGCTGGGGCAGGGTGAGACTTGGGGCTGTCCTGTAAGCCCATGGCGTGGGGCTGTCTGCACTCTCTTTGACACATGGCTCCAATTAGCAGAAGAGATTAATCATTCACCCTTCAAAAGCATGAGACGATGGACAGGCTCCAGCTGTTGGCAGGGGGCAGCCGGGAAGGGGCTGGTGCAGCTGATGGAGCAGGGCCACCTTTCCCAAGGGGCTTGGCTGGCCCTGGATCTGGTCAGGGTATGGCTGTGCTGGGATTGGGATGAGAGGTCCCAGTAGTGACACAGGGAGTGTCCACCTAATGGGCTCTGCTGAGACCACCGCTTTGGGCTCACCTCCCTAGCCGGGTGTGTTGGCACCCTGCTCTTGGGATCTTGCCGGAATCTAGACCCATGGGAGCCGGGACAAGCAGTGTGCAGTCCCGGGTAGACTCTAAAGAGGTTTGGGGCTGCAGGAAGCTCTTCAGTCTTTCTTCAGGGAAATGTAAAACTCTCGGTCTCCTTTGCCAGAGGGTGCCAGTAGCTGGCATCTGCGTCCAGCCAAATCTACTCCAGCTCCCACTGTGACCAGTTTGCACCCGGATGCCTAAGGGGCAGCTCCCTAAATCCTTCTGGCTGCGCAGCAGCCCCGGAGCCTGCAGAGGGAGTGCTCTGGGTGTGCCCCAGCAACTGCAGCTGTGGGGCTGGAGTCCAGCTTGGCTGGGCAGGTACCTCTGGTTGTGGCAGTGAAGGTCCTGGCTAATCCTCAATGCTGATGCCCAGTGATCTCCTTGGTTGGCCAAGAGCAGAGCCATTGGCACATCGGTCACCCTGGACTCAGTGCCACAGTGCTGCAGTGACAGGGAGGGTGCTGTGCCCCTTGCCCCTGGGATCAATGCTGGTGGCTCAGCCGTTCCCTGCCGTGACACAGCCCTGGTCCCTTCACGCCTGCTCCCTAAGTGCCTTTTGCTGTATCCCGTGTCTCTGCCATGAATATTTGATCCCCAACAAACAGGAGCATCCCTCTGGGTGTTTCCGTGTGCTGGCAGAGCCTTTCAGAGGGGGGAGGCCAATGTCCCCTCACCATGAAGGAAGAACATTGTCCAGGCTGGGCAGGGAGCTGACAGCACAGTTGGGCTTTCAGCCTGGTGTTCCGGAGACCCAGTCTGGAGCCACACACATGAAGCAACTTTCCTGCGGGTCCGGAGCTGGCACCCACCAGCATGTGGGCACCAGGGTCCCGGTAATCTGGGGGGACCTTGCAGGGGGTTAATTCTTGCAGTCGCCTCTCTGCTTGGGCTGCTCCCTGCTTTGTGTTGGAAGGGTCAGGTTTCCTCCAGGCTGCCACAGCTGGTTCTGGTTACCCCAGAGCAGGAGCAGCGTGGGGGGCTCCTCGGATGACTGCAGAGGGGATGGGCAGCTGGGGGAGTCATGGGGGACACACCGGAGAATGTGGGGAGGCAAGGGGAGAGGAATCCACAGTGTCATGCTTGCAGAGAGCTTGTCCCTGCTGGTGGGGGGAGATGGAGGGGACAAAGAATCCCCCCCACACTGCTGTCCTCGCTGGGCACCCTCACTGAGGAGCAGCCTTACCCATCCGGAGACTCTGCATCCCAGGCTCCAGGAGCGTTGCCATGGTGGCCTCACCTTCCTGGCTGCAAGAGAAGGAGGAGGGACAATGGGACAAGAGTCTGTGTGCCCAGAGAGACTGACTGCCCCCTTGGCAGTGAGATGCACAGCATGCCATGGATTGGGGTGTCCACACGGTCCCCTCACCCCCTGAGCATTACTGGATGACCCCAGGCTCAACCCCACCTCAAAGACCTGTCAAGGATGGGGCTGGCTGTGACCCAGCATCCCCCAGGACCCTGCAGGAGCAGGGACTCCAGGCAGCAGACCCCAATTCCCGTGGGCAGAAGTTGCAATAGGGTGCAGGAGAGTGGGGAGGTTTGGTCTTTACCCCCTGCCTGTGGCTTCTGGTTGTCCTGGTTGAGTGCAGACACCATTGGCACCAGCCAGACACTGGCACAGCCACCGGCCCAGCCTCTGCGGGAGTCAGGGGACTGGATTCCTGTCATTAAGTGGATCAGACAGATGTGCATGGTACAGATGTGTGCAAAATGACCTTCCACCAGTGTGAGGTCTAGGTTGCAGACTTTTAGGCTTGATCAAACAAAGAAACTGAGGGCAGGTGATCCTTTAAAGTTATTTTCTTAGCTGAAGCTGTCACTGCCCAGGGCCACGCTCCCTGCAGCATAGTGGCTGCACTGGCAGGAGCAGAATGGCTGAAGGCATCTATGTCTGTCCTAGGGGCTGCAACTCAGTGTTGACCAGCTCCAAAACTGCTTTCCCAGCTAAGAATCTGGCTGCTGGCTCTCTGCCTCGTGCGAGAGCATCCCCTTGCCTCTGAGGCTGCCTACCCTGCACCGGCTGCTTTCATCTTGTGGAGCTGCGGGCTCAGGACAAGGCTTAGCTCATCAGGGAGAGGCTTTGCTCCAAGCCAAACCCACCCACGCGCTGCCGGCCCGGCGTCCAGATCCTGCTCTCGGCAGCCTCCCGAGAAAAACCCCTGTGCTAAAAATGGCAGGTGGCGAGCCTTTCCCTGGAGCAGGGTGGGGGCTTCTGCTCTGGCCACCCGGTCAGTGTGGGCGATGAGGGGCTGAGGGAGGAGGAGCTGTGGCCGATGCCGGCTGCAGGTCAAACTGCAATGGGGGATGTGGTGGTCCCAAGAGGGTAGGGTGCAGGGATATCTGGCAGGATGAGGCTGTTGGAGGGGCTTCTCCACCAAAAATGGGCTTTCCGTGAGGTTGTGAGAGTACTCTGCAAGGACATACTCCAGGGATTGCCCCTCCAATGCTGGGAATTCGCGTCTCCTCTGGCAGAAGCTCTGCTTGGGGCTTAGCTTGCATTTTTGGTGTCTGTTTGTCCTGGCTATGGGTCAGACACCCCTTTTGCCACCAACGCCAGGTGGAGGATAACCCTGAGTCTGTCACTCCAGAGCACAGCCTGATGGGACCTGTACAGGGACTTCCTCTGCATTCCCATCCCCAGGGTCTGAGCTCCTGGTGAATGCCACTCGTGTCCTGCTGATGCTCAGAGCTGTCAGCCTGAGCAAGAGGGAGAAGCAAGATCTTCAGCTCTGGGGACTAAACAGTTTCATTCCCTGCTTTTCCCTGGCTGTGGGGTGGTCCGGGCAGTTGATCTGGAGCCTGTGCAGACCCTCAGGCTCTGTGTGGCTGAAATCCTCTGTCTCAGCAAACCAAACTAACAGCATGTCTCACCGGAGGGGGTTGGCTGATGGCTGCCATCATCCCCAAGCTACCAAGCCCCTGCCCGGGATCCCAGGGAGGGGGGTGAGCGGGCTCAGCCCACCCTGGCAGCTGGTGGCAGCACACCAAGGGGCCGAGGTGTCCTCCAGCTCCCTGAGGGGTTTTGTCCAGCTGTGCCCCTCCTAGTGCAGATCTGGGCACTCAGCCTCTGCACCCTGTGCTGGGTGGGTGCTGCTGAGGTTTTGGGGTACCCAGTGAGCACAGCACCCCCACAGTCCTGGCTGGTGGCTGCAGATGGACCTCTCCCTTCCCAAGTACACACAGGTGAGAAGGTCACATGCCTGCATTGGGCCATTATGTCGTCCAGTGCCATCCCCACGGAGATCCTGGGCAGCGATTGCTTTGCCTGCACATGAAGCTGCCTTGCACCCACGGCCCCTCCCAGGGACACGAGTGGCAGCCCCCAGCTCCAGGGGACCCTGCTGCATTGCCAGGGAGAGGGTCCCAGCAGCTTCCAGTGCTGGCTCTGGCAAATTGTGCAGGAGCAGCGTTTTTGAGGACTTTCCACCATTTCCGCCTCTGCAGGGGCTCACGGAAATGGGGAAATGAAACAAGTTTGGGAGGGTTTCAGGGCAGCTGGGCAGGGAGACAGGGAGCTGCCACGGGCTCACCGAGCATGGTGTGGGGACACTGGCTTCACTAGGCAGGGTGTCCCCGCAGCTCAGGCTGCCCCACTGAGGAGGAGGATCATGGCAGCTGTGGGGCTGGGCTCCAGATGTGCAGGGAACGGGAGGAGGCGTTTGTCCCCAGAAGCTTCTTGTGTGTGTCTGCAGGGTTGGGGAGCCCCCAAATCCTGTGGGGAAAGCTGTAGGGTTTCCATGGCCGTTTGTGGGAGTTCTCCCTTTCCCACTGCCATTGCTTGGCCATGGCTGGGAGACAGGAGCCAGCGGGATGTTCCAAAATCATGCCCTGATGTGGGCTGCCACACTTGCCCCTGCAGGGTGCTGGCATGTCACGGCACTATCCCTGTGGATCACGGTGGTGGGATACCACTGGTCACAGTGGTATTCCCCAGGACAGGGTGCATGCGGGTCGGGGCCCGTGAAAGCTCAGGGGGGACTCATCCCAGCAATCCCCACTCCCACCCATGCCCACAGCTCATGTCCTCACGGGGAAGAGCCCCCCGGAGTCCCGACCACCCCTCACCCACCCAGTGCCAGCGTGCTTGCTCACAGCCAGCTGGGGTAGTGACACCCTTGCCCCAGCCGAGGGAAGAGCCAGGCGATGCCATGTCCCCACACCTCAGGTGGCACCTCGGCTGGTCCCCAGCTCCCAGGAAGCCCCACAACCGCTTACCTCTGGGCGGGGGGGGACGGTCTGGGGACCCCTCAGTCCAGCCACCACCTTCTCGCTCCAGCTGTGCTGGCGGGACGCTGGCTCCCACTGCCACCAGCGATGCCCTCCTGCCCACAGCTGCCGGCGATGCCCAGCAGCTCTGGCCCCGGCCTGCCCACGCAGCGGCCCCACCGCGCAGCCCCCTGCTCTCTGGCTTCCTCTGGCTTCCCCGAGCGCCTTCCTCCCACTCCTACTCCCGGCCGGCGCCCAGCCCAGCCAGCGCCTCAAATTGCAATTCCAGCTGCAGATGTGGGAGCGGGAGGAGGAGGAGGCAGGGCCAGCGCCGCCGCCGGGAATGAAACCTAAACTCCCTGCTCGGCCATGGGCTCACCACAGCCTCCCCAAGCCGGGGGACCACAGGCTGCCGAGGGGGGACAGACGCCTGAGGGGGGTGAGGCTCCCAAAACAGCTGGGGACAGGGATGCTGGGGGAGAGACAAGAGACACTGACAATCCTCTGCTAGTGCTGTCACACCATTAAGTTTCTTTTCTCTGTCCTCACGCATGTTTCCCAGTTTTTGTTACTCGTCGTCCTGGCTGACACACCAGATGGAGCCCCATGGCTCTCTGTGTCCATCTTCCCCTACTGCTGGCTCTCTGCCCGTCTGTCCAGACATCCAGCCACCTCCTGACTCCTCCAGAGCCCTGTTTCTCACAGCCCTGAAGCCCCCCCAGGCCATACTGCCCTCCAGATGGGGCTTCTGGCTCAGGCTGTGCTGGGAAAGCAGTGCCAGGGTGTCCTGAGAGCAGGAGACAGGTGAGGGCTCTATGCCCAAGAAGAAGCCATTTATGGAAGACTCACAAGAACAGGCAGATCACTGAGATCATTGGGATCATTTGGATCACTGGGATCATTGACATCATTGAGATCTTTGGGGTCACGAAGGTTATTGGGAGTATTTGGATCATTGAGATCATTTGGATTGTTGACGTTGCTGGGATCATTAGGGATTATTTAGATCATTGAGATCATTGGGATCATGGCTTGAGATCAAGATCTGCAAATCGCTGCAGCCTGGAGGGGTGCTCTTATCAAAAAACTGCAAAACTATGTAACATTAAGGAATATAAAATTAACACAGTACATGTAAATTGGATCCCTAGGGAATTATCTCGGAGGTCCTAAACTGTCATGGGGAGCAGAGGCTCTGTGCTGCTGGAGACATACCAGGGGAAACCTTGGTATCTTTGCTGGGATTGTTCCCCGGGGATATGAAGCTTGGGGGGCCCAGCTGAGTCCCTCCCAGAAGCTCAGGTCTCTGAAGTGGAGGCAAAGCTGCTGGGTCTTTGCTCTTCTCCCTGGGCTGGGCAGCCCCGACACCCCAGTGATGGGCCCCACAGGGCGAGTGCAGCCTGAGGGCCATGTTCCACGCTTGCCTCCCCAGGAGGGTGTTAGGGGACTCTCCCCCATGAATGTGGAAAAGGGCTGGTGAGCCAGGGGTGCCTGTGATGTGCTGGTTGTCTGTCCACCCATCCCCACACCTAACAATGCACGTGCACATCTATCCATCTCCTGACCCTCTGTACCTGTGCATCCCTTCTGCTCACACGCAGACACATTTATCTGCCAGTTTGCTGCCTACTCCCTCGTCTTCATGCTGTAGCAGTGCCCAGGTCACTGGTCCCAGTTTGGGAACTGGGAAGAGACTAGAAGGTTCCTGGATGCCTGCTGGGCTGGGAGGGGGTTGAGCAGGCAGCTGCTGCAGGCAGGTCAGGCACAGAGTTAGGAATGGTTGTCATGGTTCCTGAGCAGGCTGTGCATGCACACACACATGTACAGGCTCGCACACACATGCACATACACACACACGCATGTTGAATCCTGATTCCTGCACCAGCTGGACAGAAAAAGCCACTTTCCAGGACACTGCAGGGCAGCAGGTGCCTGGCTGTACTGGACCTGTACTGGGGCTGTATTGGGACTGTACTGGGGCTGTACTGGGGCTGTATTGGGGCAGTACCAGGGCTGGTGGGGGTCGAGGTGACAGGGTGTGTGGCAGGAGCAGGGAGGTCTCATTTTCCCCCCAAAGCCCTGTCCTGCCACGCTGCCCCAGAGCCGGGGAAACTTCTGGAGGGAGGGGAGGAGGAGGGAAGAGAGGGGCGGAGGGGGCTACGCCTGTGTTTTCTTCCCTGGCGCCTCATCAAGAGATGAGGTAGCGCTTTCCGGTAATTGAGGCAAGGCCCATGGAAATGCCTCGGTGAGACAGGAAGCCCGGGAGGAGAACGTAGAACCGGGGCTGGGAAGCAAGCACCGGTCCCTGGCCAGGAGGCAAAGCCTGTGCTCGGCCAGGGGGGAAAACAAACCTAGGGACAGGCCAGAATGGTGTGTCCCCCACCCAGGTACCCTGTGCTGCTCCTGGGACCAGCATCAGTGCCCCCTCCCCGGGATCCAGCGCAGCCATGGAGCGAGCATACCCCTGCAGGCTTGTGGGCAGCCTGTCCCCTTCTGCCCAGTTCACCCAGTTTGCTCCTCCAAAGGCTGGCAGCATCTTCTGGGGTGACTAAAGGTGAGAGCTAGTCCTTCCTGGGCCAGGATCTGCAGCATGAGGAGGGTAATCTTTATCATCATTACCATGGCCCATCACCAGGCATCCCTGCATGGGGCTAAGGGAGTGGGATGGAGAAATAGAGAGTGGGGCTGGTGCAAACGGGGGTGAAGGAAAGTGCCACCAACCAGACCAAAGTCTTTGTGACCTCGATGTCAAGGGGATCCCATGGGGAAGGGGGTGCTGTTGCCCGCAGTCCCCCTTCTCCCTGCACCGGCACACCGGGAGCAGGGAGGGAGCACACCCAGCCTGGGAAGGTCCAGCTCGCTTCCTTCTCACAGCACAGCTCAAGCCTGCAGCCAGGGGCAGAGCTGCTGGCGAGGCCAGCTCTTGCAGGAGTTTATGATGATGACGGTCAGGCGAGGTGGGTACGAGCCAATTTATGAAATTTCCCATTGTTGGCCATCCCGTCCAGCCCCACTCTTCCTTGCCAAGCCATGGCCCCGCCTTGGGCTGTTTCGGGTCCCTCCGAGGTGGCACAGCCCCACTGCCCTGGCCAGTATCCCCCTGTGCCCTTTCCTACCTGCACTCTGGTACCCTGCTGCGGTGGCTGAGCACTACCCTGGGGGGACTTTCTGTGTTGGCAACCCCCCCTCCAGCTTCCCACAGAAACCACGGGGAGATGGAAAGCACCAGAGCTCCAGGACCATCTGTGGTTTTTCTGCATATGGTTTGGGACAGGCTGTCAGCAAACAGCTGTCAGCAAACAGCCCATGCCTCGCTTTCCCCATCATCCTTGTGCCAGAGGTGTCAGGGTGGGCTGCAATGGGCAGGGTGTGCAGAGACCTGGCTGTCATCAGCTGAGCCCCACACAGCTGCCTGTGGCTGCCCACTGAACACCCCTCCCTGCCTGCTGGGGGGCTGTAGGGGCTGCTGAGCTGGCCTTGGGTGCAGGTGGGGCTGAGCACTGGGTCCAGCTGTGACCCCCTTCAGTCGTGATCTATCTGGCTCCCTGGCACGGGGCTGATGCTGGGAGAGGGGCAGCCCCACATGTGCTCTTGTGCTCACACACAGAGTGAACAAAAGCCATGCACAGCCCTGCACAACCGCCCTTTCCTGCCCAACACACCCTGCACACGCATGCGCACAGGCACACACATGTGCACACGCGTCCCCACTTCCCCAGGAAACCACAGCAGCACACAGCCCCTCTATGGTCCTCACCAGACCTTTCATCTCCCTGGGCCCAGCATTGTCCCCTGGCCCGTGGCCATGCCAGCTTCCTTCCCGGCCTCTTCCCTTTCCCTGCCCGGCCCCGGCTGCTGGCACAGCCTATGTCAAACACCCAGTGGGGTCCCACCCACCGACCCAGCCAGACCCCTGGGGTCCTTGTCCCAGCCCTGGGTCTCTGTTGTGACGGAGGAGGAGGATGCATGGGCAGGCAGCACTGGGGCGAGCTGATGTGGGGTGTCCGGTGATGCCTGTCCCAGCCCTGAGCCCCCGTCGGCCAGGCGTCTGGAAAGCATTAGCCAGCCGGGCTGGTGTGTTGGCCACTAACAAGGAGAAGACATGAGTGCTGCCCCTGGCATGGAGGCACACAGAGAGGAGCTGGCGCTGTGCTCCCCCGGCTCCCCACAGCTCCTGCCACCAGTCAGCGAATATTTCCTGAACTGGGTCAGATGGAGTTCTCTGGGAAGGGAAAATAAACCCATTGAGAGGGCCTGGATGGGGAGCACAGGGCTGGGGGAGGACAAGCGTAGCAGCTCTGCCTTGGGGACCTCCATGCCATCCCAGCCAGCAGTGGGGTGTGTCAGAACTCCTGGGTCCCCTCCCAGTGTCCAGCTGTGCCCAGCTGTGCCCTTGTCTCTGCCTCCATCGCTCCTAGTGATGGTCTAGGTGGCCCTCATTTGCTGGTAAAGCCATCACAGGGCTGTGCACTTGGGGCTGCCCATCTCCCATCTGCGCGAGACCCCCAGAGACCCCATTTCTTCAGTAGGCACTGGGAGCTGGTCGCCACAGGCATGTGGATATGATGGAACCAGGACAGCTGCTGGACACAGGGGCTGCAGCAGGGAGCTGCTGTTTTCCTGGGATTTTTGACACCCCTTGGGGATCTGGAAGCTTGGACCCAGAAAAGTCCCATCACAGTCATCTGCATAGGGGAAGCATTTCTCTCTCCTTGTTTCCAGGAGCTGCACAGAGACCTGCCATGGCATTGCTCTGCTATAGCCTTACCCCACTCTGGCATCAGCCCTCCACAGCATTGCTGTGGCCCTCTGTGAGGCCAGAGGGATTTCGGCTGCTCTGATTTTCCCTGGGATCTCACACCCAACTCCCAGATGGTTGCCTGGGACCCAGGGAGAAGAAGCCCCGGCAGAGCTGCTTCCCCCAGGCATCCCCAGCCATCTGGGCCATTGCCACACTCCCTGGGAAGGAAAAAAGGATTTGAAACCAAAATGGACCTTTCCACCATCCTGTGTCCTGGCTCTGCTCAGCACAGACCTGGCAGCCATGGCAGCATGGCGGGAAGGGGGGGGATCCCATGGGCCTCCAGCTACAGCTCCTGAGACTGATGATGTTTCAGGTCCTGATAACCGTGAGCGGTGCGAAAGAGATGAGCAAAATGCAAAATGATGTAGCAAAGTGGCTGCAGCCAGGAACAAGGGAGCTGAGCGGCATAGGAGGGATCTTTATCCTCTTCCCCGCAATCTCGCCCGCTGTTAGTAATGCGATGCAGGCGAGAGCCATGTCAGGGACATTGTCTTGACAGCGTCCATCCCCGAGCACTTTTAAACATGTCCTTCACTTTGTGCTCAGCGTCCTGCCCTGTGTGCGGTGAGAGGGATGGCTGGGAGCGGGTCAGCAGTGTCTTGTAGCCCCACAGCAGCTAACCATGGCCCCACTGTTTTGCCTTCAAGCTTCTGGAGGTGTCTTTGGGGAGGGGGGGGCGAAAGGTGCCAGGGTGGGGGTTCCCTGTCTCCTAGGCAGTGGTGGCCCCAGAGTGCTCCAGGCTGACCCCTCACTGCCCTGGGGATGGGCAGCAGTGAGGTGAGTGCACTGTTCAAGGGAAAACTGTGTCGTGGGATGATGCCTTAAAAATTTCCTGAGAAGCTGCTTTCTCCTAACTCCCCCTGCAAGCATTTGGATTTTCAAGTCGACATTTTACTACCAGCAGTTTTGGCAGAAACTGCTTTTTCCCTGCCAGAAAACTGAAGAGAAACCCCAAATCAGAGTATTTCCATCCAAAGCCACTGTTGTTATTCTTCACAAAACCTCTCTTGAATGGGAAAGCCGTTTCTCGCCCTGTAGCAGCTCTCTCGGCACGCACCACTCCAACCCTCAGTCGCCGGTGCCACCAGCATCAGGATCTCCTGGCGCCACGGGGCTCATCCCACAGAGCTCAAACAGCTCCCGAGAGTCCAGGGCGACAGTGAGGGGACTGGAGGGAGGGAGGGACATTGCCAAAGCCCCAGGGGAGATGGGTCCCACTTTCTCCCTGGACAGCTGTGGCAGGGCTGCCTCTTTGTGGGATGGTTCCTGAAAAGCCATGGCTAATGCTAAGCTGGAGAGCCATCTGTACTTTCCATCTTTAAAGTGGGTGTATCGGGGGGGTTACTGGTGGAGCATAGCCCAAGGAAGGAGAATTGGGGTGTCAGCCATCAGGGATCGCTCTCTGCTCCAGGAGAGGAGGGTAGAGGCACAGCTGATATTTCCTCCCTCATTTCTGATCCTTCCCGGCTGCTGCCTGCTCACTGCCCCCCTCCCCAGCCTCATGTCCCCAGAGGAGCGGTGCTGTCTGTCCCCCGCTGTGTTACAGCCCTTCAGAAGTGCAGCAGCTCTGGCACTGACAGCGAGCAGGGTTCTTTGTCTGCCACAGACAAGGAAGCTTTTACCTCCGGACATGGGGGCTGCAGGCACATTAACGGGGCCACCACCACCTCCCCACCCAGCCCGTGCTGGGGGCAGACGAGGTTTCTGCTCAGAGCAGTGAAATCCTCTCTGAATCTGTCACCAGAAAAATGCTTTCAGCCCACTCCTGCACTGGAGCAGGTGGGTGCAAGGGGACACTTTGATCGTACAAGGGGTGCCTAGCTTCCTCTGGGTGTGAGAAGGGGGCCCCAACAAATGGGAACAGCTGCCTGTAGCTGGAGGAGCTGGAGACTGAGGGTTTGATCCCTGCCCCTGTGCCTGGTTGTACCTGGAGCTGGTCTCCATGTCTTTTGAGGAGCTGCCAGCAAAAGATATGGAGCTCGCCTGGCTCCCATGCCTGGGAAGGCAAAAGCAACCTCAGGATCCTGGCTGCGATGGGGCAAGAGTGGCTTGGCACCATGGCTTTACACTGACCTGGGTGATGCTTGAACATCCAAGTGCTCTCGTCATATCCCCTGGCCTGGGGGATGCCTGAGTGGTCTTGGAGAAGGAGGTAAGGTGGGAGCTGAGCTGGACGACCGCTGTCTGCCATGGGAGGCTGCAGCAGCCTCACCACAATTTGGGTTTTTCCCTATGGAGTGACAGCTCTCCAGGAGCATCCCCAGGGCTCCGTGGAGGGGCTCTGCAGCATACCCTCCACCTGGTGCTCCAGTAAAGGTGTACTGGGGGGTTCCTCTCCCCATCACTAGTACTGCTTGCACAAACCCTGCAGTGTGGGGCAGCTGTGGGCTGGTCAGGACCTCAGTGTGCCAGAGCTGGGTGAGGGCATTGGCATCTCCTTTGCACACAGCCAGCATTGCCTGGGTCCCATCCGTCCCCCTCAAGCTTGGGGGAGCCGGGTCCTGTCCATGGGGACACAGTGAGGCCGCAGCCAACCAGATCACAGAGTATAGAATCATAGAATCATAGAAGTATGAAGCTCCTAAGTCCTTTTGCCACACAGCATGGGACCCGATGGAGTATTTAGAAGCTCCTGGAATGCTGCTGCACTGTCTGGGGCTGGCAGGACCCAGCATTCCCAGGAACGGTGCTTGGACCAAGATGCCCTCGGAGCATCCCAGATGCCTGCAGGACAGCGCCGCTGAGCTGGTCACTGCCTGTGCCACAGGTACTGTTGGCTGGGTAGGAGCATCACCCTGAGTCAGGACAGGGCTGTCATAGCTTCAGACCTGAGGTGGGGGTCTTCAGTCAGTGAGGGTGAGGGGAGAACATGGACACTGTGTTCAGGAAAAGCATAGGGTTTAGGCTGAGCTGGGTTTTGGGTCCGATCTCATGAGGATGGCTCAGGTGGGCTGCGGCAGCAGCCAGGCTGGGAGAGACACTGCAGGTAACCTGTAGTCTGCAGGGCATCCCCCACCTGGCCTCAGGGCTGCAGCAGCTCGTGGCCCATCTCACCAGCACAGCCTGGGCTGGCTCTACCACAGCTCAACAGCAGCAGGGCAGAGCGACGTCTGCGGGCGCAGCTCCCTGGCAGCGTAGCACGAGCACTGCCATGTCATATCACATTACATTGTACTTTATTGCTTATTGTGTCACAGGAATAATTTAAGTCGCTTTTCTCATCTGGGACTGCAGAAAACACTGTCTGGCTCTTGAACTAATGAAGCGTCTGGGATCAGTGACTCAAAATGCTTAAAACACTTCAGTCCAGCATTTCCTAAATTTAAAAGTCAGATTTGTGCATTTGAAATTGATTTTTCACTTGAAAGCTTACTTTGCTTCTACATATGTGAATGTTAAAAGCTCCCGGAGATGTTGAATCCGACCCAAAACATTTCCTTTGAGTCAAGCAACAGCTCAGACTGAAACTTCTGCTCTCATTAGCACAGAAACCAGCAGAACCTTCCAGGGCCGTCCCAAGCCAGGGCTTTTTATTTTAGGTGGCTGTGCAGACCCACACTTAACAGGGGCCGGGTGGGTGATGCTCTGCCCACAGGCACAAGAGAAAGTTTGAACCTGTGGCTCAACATTGGTTATTTGCCCTGTAGCATCCTCGTACCCTGGCAGATTTCTCCTGCCCTTCCTGCGCTGCCCCTCTCAGCTGCTCTCCTCACCTTTGCCTGAGCCCTTCATCCACACCTCTGTGTCCCACCAGCAGCACACATCCCATCCCATCCCATCCCATCCCATCCCATCCCATCCCATCCCA
>VXBW01008513.1:61885-95096 GCA_013400375.1 Thinocorus orbignyianus
CCAGATCTCCTCTCCCAAAGAAAAATAGTCTCTGTTGACTCAGGTGCCAGCGCTGAGCGTGGCCACGCCGGGGCTTGGCCGCAGTTTTATAGCCCGTCCCCCACTGGAGCGGCTATTTATTTTATTTGTCCTTTTCTTTCAGCCTTTCACCCCAGGAAGGTTGAGGTGAGGCTTCAGGGATGGAGGGGAAGGGGGGACATGCAGGGAAATTTAGCTCCATCCTCCAGGGCCGCCACCTCTTCCGTCCGCTTCCTCTAGCTTCCAGCAACGTCCCACCGACAGAAAGGCAAAAGGCAAACTTTAGGGGGGCGGGGATGGGGGGAANAGAAAATATTTACCCAGCGCTGAAATGAGCTGGGCTGGGTTCCCAGGGCTGGGTGACCCTTGGCGGCCCGCCGGCGCTGGGGACTTGGGAGGGGGNTGTGTGTGTGTGTGTGTGTGTTTTGGTGTGGTGGTGGTGGGGCTTGGGACTTGTGCGCACCCAGACCACAGTGCAGGAGGTCCCCCAACATCTGTCTGACTCCAAGCAAGGGGNAGGCAAACTTTAGGGGGGCGGGGATGGGGGGAAACAGGGTTTTGTCCCCATTCCCTCTGCGGAGCTGGCTTTCGGGTACCCTCAGTCAGTGGGAACTACAGAGAGTGGGATGGGGGTGGCATGTCTTTGGGGTGGGTGTCTGGCACATCCCTGCAACCAGGGCGGGACAGTAGATTTATGCTCTCTATTCCATCAATGTTCTCCTCACCCTCCTGACAGCCCACACCTCAAATTCCTGGGATGGCCCCAGGCAGACCCTTATCACTCTGGTATGCCGGCCAGCCCACATTCCTCCTGGGTAAGGAGCAAGTTGCCTCCTACAACTCCCCGGAGAGTCCTGGCCCCTGTCCTTCCACCAGCCCTGGAAAGTGCAGATGTCATGGGGGGAAACCCCACGGGGCAAGGAAGGGGAGAACTTTGCCCCCCAGAAGATGCTTGTCCCAGGCTGCAGGGTTGGCCACCCCTCCTTTCCTGGGCGCAGGGCATGGATTTTGTTGGCGTGTTGCAAACTTTCAATGATTTCCCTGATTTTTTTCATTTATTTCAGCTTCCCCAGAAGGTTTCCCATTGCAGATGGCCACCACCCCAAGGGAATGTGCCTCGGGACCTCTAAAGAGGAACTGAATGGGGCTCTGCCCTGAATGCCGGCCCACTGCCCACACGAAGGCTGGGGTCAAAGGGCTATGGAGGCAGGCAGCCTCTGCGTGCCTGGCACCATGTGAGTGGCTGATCCAACCGGGACTCCAAGCTCAGCTGATGCCCATATCACCAATTTGGGGAAGGCTGTGGGTCGCTGTGGCTTGGCTCACTGGGGGCAGGCAGGGGGTGTGAGGAAGCTCTGAGCAGGGGGTGTAATGCTGAATGGGCAGGGGGGCCTCTGCCAACACCTCATTTCAGACGTGTTTGCCAGGCTCCTGAGCAGGGCATGGGGAGCTGGGAGCAAGGTGGGCTGTTGACCCTGAGGATATGCCTACAGGGTGGGACAAGGCTCCGTGGGGGCTAACCCAGCCTGATTGTTCTGGAGATGGGTGCAGGTTTCCAACAGCTCTTTGAAAGGGCCTTGACAGGAACCATCTTCTCAGGCACTGGCAAGCCTGGGCTGGGTCTGTCCACCATGCTCAAGGAGAGCTCCTTGGCTCTGCTCACAAGCCCAGCCTGACTCCATCCTTCCCAGATCCATGGGGGAGAAGACCACTCCATCCTGACAATGGATATCAAGCTGGGCCAGTTGCTCTAGCCCAAGCCTTGTGCCTTTTGGATCATACTGCTGCCTGCCTTGGGGATGCATTCACACCAGGGCTCCAGAGAGTCCATGCAGAGCGAAGGGTTACATCCAGGCCTGGCAGCACCCAAACTTTGAGTGGGGACAGCAGCACCCAGCACCGTCCTGGGCAAGGGCACAGTGGAGCCAGTGTCAGCTCTGGCAAAAGCAGTGCAGAGGGACCAAAAGGGAAGCAGAAGCTCAGGAAGCTGGTGCAGAACAAGGGCTGAAGCTGGGTTGAGCTGCCTCAGGCTTTCCTGCCTCAGTGCCAGATGGCCACTCTGGTTCTTTGCAGAAGCCTGGGCACCAGCCAGCCTGAGCCCAGATACCATGTGGCCACATTTGCCTAAGTCAGGGTTTCTTCTGCTCTGTCAGGAAACGCAAGTCAACTCCTTCCCAAACTGAGCTGGGAGCTCATGGTGCCCCCCACTGCAGGGGGCACAGACCTGGAAGAACCCTTCTGCACCGACAGCCCAACTCCCTGCTCACTGGTGGCATCTGGGACCAGTTTTTGCTTGGAGGTGGGTGGCACAGACCCAGAGGCTTGCTGGCACTGTGGGCAGCTGCCGTTCCTGCCCTGCTGGCTCTGCACCCAACCCAGCTGAGTCAATCCTGGCACAGGCATGGAGTGGCTGGGGAGGGGACAGCAGGGCACTGCACTGTGGCAAAAGGTCCCAGAGGGCAATTTCCCACAGCCCCAGTCCACTTACAGAAGGTCGAGTGTTGAGCCTGAGCCATCACATTTGAGTGCAGGCTTCACCCAGTGCCCAGACGGGCTCCTGCCACAGTTCCTTTACTTCACTGTCACTTGTGGAAGACACTGGATCTGGATCCTGTCCCCAGCTGGCCAAAGATCAGCTCAAGCCCCTGCCTGAAGGTCATGCTGCTGGAGTGATTTACTCCTGTTTGCTCCCTGTGCAGGTTCCCCCAGGCTCCTCTGGTGCCTCCTCCTGAACACCCAAGTGGATGGTGCCCTGGTTTAAATCCCACAGCTTGGCCAGGTGGCCCCAGCAGCATTTGCATCCCCCCTTGTCTCGGCATGGCTTTGGTGCTGAGCTGGGAACCCACTTCGGGAGGGCTGGCAGAGTCCTCTCCTCAAGTTGGGCATGTGGGCTACGGTGAAAACCCACAAATGAGAGAATAAATCTTCTGGGTAATAGGAGGGCTTGGGCAGGTGTCAAGTTGGCTGCAGCATCATCGCCGTTCCTGCAGGCACCTGCGCTGGCAGCGTGGGCTCTCCCCACTAATCCCAGAGACCCTCTGGGTGTGCTGGGTGGATGCCCACAAGGCTGGAGTATCCACTCTGGCACAGCACAGGGCTGAGGATGCCCCAGGGGGCTGTGGGGGTGCCAGGAGAGTGATGCTGCTTGAGCTGCAGCGCTGCAAAGCAAATGCAGCCTCTCAGTGTCCCTCATAGCTTGAGGTGCTGGGATGCTGCCACATCTCCTGTGTGGACCACCACAGCCCCTGCCCCAAACCAGCTCTGAATTAGTAAAAGGAAAGAAATCTCTGATGATGTCAGCCACTTCCCAAAAGCAGCGGCACAAATCCCTGAACAGGGAAGTGATGTGGTTTGGGCTCCTCACTCCTTGCACCGGATAAATAGCTCTCCCTGGGCAGTGAGGGGCAGGCACTGTCCCCAACGCCATGCTGTCCCCGATACCCACCCTGCACGACCAGAGGCACAGGCACTCCCAGGTAATGCCGATGCTCCCCTGGGAGGTGCCGGGACAGGGACACCCAGGGCAGAAACTGGCCCCGGGCTTCACTGTGCTGGGCTGGGATGAGGTGCCCACATGATGCTGTGTGGGGCTGGGGGGTGGTAGCACAGGCTGCTTGTGGGCACCTTGCCATAGGGTGGATGGCTGTGGAGGTGAGAGCATCTTTGTGGGGTTGAACTTGGTCTGTTCTTTGCTGGGGCTGGGAGACTTGCCCAGGCACCTCCAGGCTCCTGGTCCAGGCTCGGGGTTGGATTTGCAGCCAGGGATGCACCCAACCTGCGTCACTTGGTGCAAGTCCCTGAGTGACAGATTGGCAAAGCCACTGTGGTGGCAGTGAGAGGGTGGTGTGGGACTGCTCATCCTCCAGCCTGTGTGGAGGGTGCTCTCCCAGGCTCCGGGATTGGGGCAGGATCTGTGCCAGGGTGTGTGCAGAGCAGGCAGCAGCAGAGCAGGGCTGGGGAATGGGGCTGTCCCCAACCCTTGCTGGTTTTCGCAGGCAGGGCGATGGGACAGGCAGCGGGGAGGTGGTCTCCTCGGCCCTGAGGAGCTGTGTAGTGGGTAGGAGCATTGCGGGAAAAGGGCAGGGAATTCCCTTCCACCCCTCATCCTGGGTGTACGCTCCCTAGCTGCCCCGTGGTCTCCATCGCCATCGCTTTCTCTGCTTCGAGACATGGTAGAGGCTGAAGGGACCAACACCAGAAGTTGCCCCTCTGCGCTCTGCCCCAGTTGACACATTTTTATAGCAAGAGGTCATTTTCTCTAAAGCCTGAAGAGGTGGGAGATCTCCCCTGCACTTGCTGGCACACACAGGAGTCCTTGCAGGGGTTTTGCTGGCTGTCCTGCAGATGGACTGGTGGCAGCTCGGACTGAGACTGACTGTGGGTGCAGAGGAGAATTGGTAATCACAACGTAGTTGCCTTTCTCCCCACCCCAGTTTTCCAGTTCAAGACATCTAAACATACTTGCCTGGTCGGTATCAGTTGATAACACATAACCTGTGCTGTTCGGGTGCCTGCAGCCAGCCTGGCCTGGGCTGCTGGTGTGCTGTCCATGTGCCAATTTTTAGGTTGATATATCTTTACAAATGTTTTAATTTTGTCGAGCTAACAAGCACCGGGGCCGCACCATGGGCTGCCACGCTCCCCAGCAGCAGCACAGGGTGGGTGGATGGAGAGGAGCTGGGGTCCCCATCCTGCGCCAAGCATCCTCGCTGCCCAGAAACCGAAACCCAGAGAAGCAGGGCAGAAGAAACGAAACTCAGTGTCCGTGTGAACGGGGGAAAGGGAGCCAGGCAGGGGGGTGGCGGGCTGGGAGTGGACCCCATTGCTGAGCGGGTGCTTCCTTCCTCCTTTGCCCTAAGCTGGTCCCATAGCTATTTCTGGCCCCCAAAGGGTCCCCAGCTCCCTCCAGGTCCCTGGGCAGCCCTCCAGCCCCATGGTGCTGGGGAGGCTGGGACAGTGGGACCCCCTCAGAGGGCACTGGCAGGGCCATTTCATTTGCTCTTGGCGCTTTAGTTTGGCCAGGAAAAATGCTGGGCAAAACTAGAGCTCTCAGGAGTGCTTTGGAGTCTAAAATGCCTCCCTAAACCAAATTAGCAGCAAGCAAATTCAAAGCATATGTTGGAAAAGAAGGTGTTAGCAACAAATCGTTGGGTTTAAGGAGGAAGAGGTCGGCTCGGGGAGTGAAGAGCTGCCTTGTTCAGTATAGAAACATTACAAAGTTGTTTGATAAAGATCTAAGTTGAAATGAATCAACTAATTGATTTTCATAATGAAACAAAACATTCAAGAAAAAAATCTGATTTATCATAGAATATTTTTTTTTAAATTTAAAATTTAGTTCATCAGTTTGCTTAGGTCTAGAGCGGCAAAAAAAAGCCATTAAATCCACAAAAAATTGATAAATCCCTAGTTGAAATGATCCTGCTGGTATGTACAACACCAAAAAGCAGAGGCAGACTTTGGAGCAGGCACTGACTGAGCCAGGCTCGGGGCTGTGGCTGTGCTCCTCCTCACTGCAGCTGGTTTTATTGAAATCAAAACTGCAGAGTCTAAAAATCCGTGTCCTTCAATCCCCCTGGCAGGTCCTCAGCCCCCCTCAGCCCACTGTTTGGTTGCTCCCACAGGGCACTGGCACTTTCATGTCTCTGGTGTTTCAGCAGCTGGGATGCCATGTGCCCAGCAGAGGTGCAACATCAGGACTGCTTTAACACGTGCCCATCCATGTCCCTCTGTCCTCCATCCTCACATCTGTACCCCCATTGAATACACTCAGACCCTCTGGAGCTCGACTGGCGGCCGTGAGCAGGTCACTGGGATTTTTGCCTTTATGGAGGTTTCCCTGAGAGTGCTTCTTTAAAAGTCTCTCTCCTTTTATTTTCAGGTATCCACTTGCTTTCCTTTGCCCTCATTTTAATTTTCAAGCCAGACTCCCATAACTGGCATTTGCACAGCCCCATCCCACAGCAATACAGGCATTTGCCGTGTCAGTATTATATTATCCTTCATGTGCTCCCCGCGTTGCACGGGTGCATGTAAACAAGCTCTGTAAACCTTGTCACCTTGCGGCAAAACCTGGATTAACTCCTTAAGTTCAGCAATACCGAGACTTCCCCTCACTCCCCACCTCCTTCTCCCTACATCCCCTGGAACCGCTGTGCTGCGGCTGCTGCATCCAGAAGGATGCTGGTGCTGCTGCGAGCAGGGTTTATCCCGTGTCAGTCAATAACCTGTCAACACATGATGTGTTTCAAGGCCTTTGGCCACCTCCTCTTGTTGCCAGGGTCCCCTCTGCTGAGCACCAGCCTTGAAGACTGGCCACCTCCCACCCTTGTGGCTTGAACCAGCCCTGCCTCGGCACCCAGGGACCCCCAGCCGTGCCCGGGTTGCGGCCATGCACCTGCCCTGGTGGATTGTCCTCCTGGCCAGCCTCATCCCGCCAGGTACAGTGCCACCAAGAGACCTGCTGCCTCCTGCCCTGCCATGGTTGTCCGGTCTCTGCAGGGGCTGGTTGCCAAAATTTACACCAGGATGGGTGGGAGCAGGAGTGCTTGTGCCTGACTCTGCCAGGAGCCACCCATGATACCTGAGGGATGGGCAGACAGGCTCTGGGGACTCTGAGGCTGGTCCTGGCTCTCCTGCAGGCCATGCCATGGTAGATGCTCTGGGGAGATTTGCTGGCACGTGCTGCATCCTGCTGTGACCCTATATGGCAGCTCTGCCCGTACCCCCTGCTCTTGATGGGCAGGCACATTGTGCCCCATAGGCAGGGATGGGGATGGGCTGTGGGATGGGGTGGGCATGGGATGGCTGTATCTTCAGCCAGGGCATGAGAGAAAGGAGCAAGAGAGGGGATCAAAGAAACAAGTTTATGGAGAGCTAGAAGGGCAAATTGTCTATCTTTACTAGTGTTTTAGACCTTTGCTTTTCAAATCTGGCTGTTGCCTTGCACTGTCTGAAAGCACCACCCACAGATCCAGCTTTTCCTCATCATCTCCTCCTTCTCCACCCCAAAATTTTCCTCTAGGCTGTTTGTGTCCCCTCTCCCCGTTCTCCTCTCCCACTTTTGGGCCCAAGAACATCCTTGCCCACCACAACCCCCTACCTGTTCAGGCTCTGAGGAGGGGTCCCAGTGGGGGAGCAGGGGGCTGCAGCCCAAGGAAAACCCTGGCATGGCTGTCCCCCTGACTCCCCTTCCCACTGCCTCCCTCCAACACAGCCCTCGGCTCATGGGGGGTCACCTATCCCCAGTCCCTGAAGGGTGTCAGGGGCTCCTGTGTGGTGGTTCCCTGCACCCTGAGCTACCCCAGCAATGTGGCGGCTGACAACGGCATCGTGGCCATCTGGTACAAGGATTACGACAACCAGAAGACGCTGGTGTACCATTCGGGAGGCCAGGAGGTGGATGCTCACTTCAGGGGCCGTGCTCAGCTCGTGGGGGACCCTGCTGCCCACAAGTGCACCCTGCTGCTGAGTGGGCTGACGCCAGAGGACAGCGGGCCCTACAGGTTCCGCTTTGAGATTGTCAATGGCGATCGGTGGTCAGCGGCGCGGGATGTGATGCTGAGCGTTTCGGGTGGGTATGGTGGTGAGACCCCTCCCAGCCCCCTGCCTGCTCACCCCATGCTGGCATCTCACCCTCTGCTCTCCATACCCAGACACCCTGGAGAACCCAGGCACTGCTACCAGCGAGGAACAAACTGAGGGGCAGACGTCCACCTTGGAGTGCTCCACACCCTACATCTGTCCACCAGGGGATATCGCCTTGCGCTGGGAGGGCTATGACCCCCAGGTCTCCACGGTGTCCAGCCGGGTCCAACAGGACACAAGCATTGTTGGCCACTACCTGACCCTAACCACCTCCTTCTCCTGGAAGGACCACTCCAAGAAGCTGCTCTGTGAACTTTCTTATGGCTCCAGGAAGGCAACTGGGGAAGTTGTCCTGCGGGTGAGACGTATGTGGGGCAGCTCTACACAGGGGATGGCTGAGTGGGGCAGGAGGACAGGGTCACTTTTGCCACAACTATGCCACCCAGGTTCCCTTCGTGTCACTCATCATACCTCCTCCTCTGTCTCCCTCTTGATGTCCTTTGCAAAAAGCCAGAACAGAGTTTCCTCTTGCTTCTCCCTCTCTCTCTTGTTCTCCCATGGCTCTCCATGACCAGGGCCAAAAGTTAGTCCCATAATTGCTGCTGAAGTGCCAGCTCCAGCCACACAGCACATTCTGGCACCCACTGCTGCGCCCACCCCCTCTACTGCCAGTGTCACTGCTTTGCCCCCTGTCCCAGCTCTCCTCTAAGAGAAGATGCTATCCCCGTTCCAGGGCTGGCTCCTGTGCTAAAGGAAGACTTTTGCTCCTTTCTCCACACCAAACACTCATGAATAAGCAGCAGGATGGGCTATGGCAGCATCCCCCGGGTCCTGCCCAGCCTCACTGCTGCCCGCCGTGTCTGTCCTCCCCGCAGATGCTCCTAAGGATACCCGAGTGTCGGTCAACCCCTCCATGCAGAACATACGCGTGGGTGACACGGTGTCCCTCACCTGTGAGGTGAGCAGCAGCTACCCCCCCATCTCTTCCTACCACTGGTACAAGGATGGGGTGGCCGTGGGCAGTGAGCAGATCCTGACCCTGCGGGACATACGCCGTGAGGACTATGGGCAGTACCACTGCAGAGCCGAGAATGCCATCGGGGCTGGCATGGCACCCGCTGTGACGCTTTACATCTTCTGTAAGTGCCAGGGGAACCCGCCTGAAGCTGAGGCATTTCTGGAAGAAGAGCAGGACCGTGGGAGTGGGATGAAGTTTACCCACTGAGTCTGGACTGGGGCGGGTAGGGGCTGGCACTCAGGTAGCCAGTAACAGCTGGAGGTCCAGGAGCTGGGGAGTCCATAGTGGAGGACTGTGATGCCTCTATGATGCCATGCCTGCTTCCTTTGTCCTTCACATCAGAGGGCTGTGGTGAGCCCCAGAGACAGGGCAGGGAGGGATTTCCAGCCAAGCTGGGGCTGGAACTTCCTGTGAGGCTTTGCCTCCACTGGGAAGGAGGCTTCCAGAGCTCATGGGAATTTGGAGCTGGGGTGGTCTGTGGGGAAGGAGAGCCAGGGTCCCCTGTCAGATGCAAGCCCCAGTCTGCATGACCCTGGAGCCTGCCTATGTTGGAGCCTCACAGGGAGCATCTCCCCCTGGCCTGGAGCACGTGGGGCTGGTCTGCTCCCCCAGAGTTCTCCATGCAGTCCGTGAGAGGCAAAGGACACTGCTGCAGCCACCATGAGTTTTGCCCATGGGGCTTTGCATGAAAGCCAGAACTTGAACCCCAGCTGGCAAGGTGTTGGTGGCAGAGAGCAAACCCAAACACCTCCTGCCTCCGTCATCATCCTGGGGGGGTGGCAGAGTGGGGTCCTGACTGTCCCCGAGCTCTGTCCTGTGTGACAGGGGGGAGCAACTGCCCCCCTGCCTCTGAGACCATCCTGAATGTGCTCACATATCTGTCAGCTGCAGAGATCTCGGTGAGCCCTGCGGCAGAGGTGCAGGAGGGGACAACCACCACCTTGTCCTGCGATGTCCCAGGCAGGGAGGGCCAGGACCTCAAATACACCTGGTATAAGAACAGCGCCTGGCTCAAGGAGGGCACGGAGCACACCCTGCTTTTTCACCATGTAGCCGCCAGTGACGCTGGCTATTACACCTGCAAAGTGAAAAACGACCAGGGCAGCGACACATCCCAGGCCATCAGCCTGAGCGTGACATGTAAGTGCCCACAGCTCCTGCCAGGGGATGGCGGGTGGAGGGGTCCCCACCAGATGGGGGTCTCTTTGTGTCAGGGGCTGCGCAAACCTCCATGAGTCAAAACAAAATCTCTGCCCCAAATGCCTTGAGTCCAGTTGAAAGGAGGGTTTCAGCCCTTCTGGGTAGAAGTTGCTATAAATGCAACAATTTCTGGTCATGAAGCACATTTGAAGGTACCAGTAAGTGGTATTTGCTGCAGCAGGAACCCGTCTGTTCATAGCAGCATCTCCCACTCCTCCACTAATCTGTTTACACACCATGAGCTGCAGGGAGGTTACTAACTGAGGAGCCAGCTATGATAATAACAGCTCAGGAGCTTTTGCAAGTCAGGGGAAAAATAAAATAGCCCTGGGTTTGGCTTTGACATTTCTAGGAGTAAATACAACCCACTTAGGTAAAGGGGAAAGCCACTCGGAGGAGCAGCTCTGGGTGCCAGGGGTGGACATGCCCCATGTCCGCACTGCTGGGACCTCCTGAGCTGCAGCATCCTCTCCTTTCCTGCAGATCCCCCCCGGAATCCCACTGTCACCCTCTTCCAGGAGGCACGGGGCGGTAGGCTGGCCATTATCCGCTGCGCCGTGGACAGCCACCCCCCGGCCACCATGGCCCTCTACTGCGATGGCACCTTGGTGGCAGCCAGTGGGTCGCAGGCAGCCCCCCGCCAACGGCTGGGTGTCACAACATCCCTCAACACCCTGCGGCTGGAGATCCATGACGTGGGGCCACAGGACAGTGGTCTGTACCTCTGCACGGCCAGCAACGCCTATGGCAACACCAGTGCCACCAAGACCTTCATCGCCCGTGGTGAGTCCTTGTGCGAGGGGGCTGCCAGGTTCCTGACCCCAGGCCTCGGGTGCTGATGAACCCCCTGTTTTTCCCTCTCTCTCTGACAGGCAGAGTTTTTCCCTCTCTCTCTGACATCTCTCCCTTCCATCCTCCAGCTGCAGAGATCCTGATCCAGCCCTCGGCAGAGGTGCAGGAAGGGACAGACGTCACTCTGACCTGCTTGGGGACTCAGGGGGTAGTGGAGGAGACCATCTACACCTGGTACAGGAACAGCAAGTGGCTGCAGGAGACCTCGGTCCCCACGCTGCGCTTCCCCTCCATCCGCAGCAAGGACGCAGGTGCTTTCCAGTGCAGGGTCCGGAGCAGCAACAGCAGTGACACATCGGTGGCCGTCCCCCTCCGTGTGCTCTGTAAGTGCTGCTGGATGGTCACACCTGATAACGGCCAGGCTAGCAAGGGGGGTCCTGGGTTCAGGCTGGGTGGCTCTGCTGGGAAGCCCATCTGCTGCTTCCATCTTGAGGTTTCACCCATTACTGCTGAACATGGTCCAGGAGCTCTTGGGCAGAAATGAGGAGAGGGTGGAAAATTCCCTTTTGCAGGTAAGTGTGTGAATTAGGGGAGGAGAAATTCAGAGAATCCCAAAATTCACGAAGGATCAAAGATTTTTAAAATGTCCTATGAGCTTAAATTCAACTCCTCAGAAAAGTATATGATCTCTATGAAAAAATGCACTCTGGTAGGATTTTGCCTTCCAGATATTTTCTGTGCTGCAATATAAAAAAACTTCTGTGATACCAAACCAGGAAAAATGCCCATAGAAATTTTCAATCAAAATGACATCTTTCTGTAGTTGTGGTAGGAAACTCCCATCACAACTGGGTCCCAGATACCTGAAGCACTGAGGTCTCTGCAGACCTACTTCAGGGTCTGGGGTAGGGCTGGGCACCTGCACTTGGACACTGAGCTCAAGCCAGGTGACAACAGAGGTGCCATCACAGGTGCCTGAGGCATACGGATCCCTTGGAGAGAGCCAGCAGATGTAGGACCCTGGAGTCTGGCAGCTGGAGGGTTGTGGGATGCCCAGCTGGCACTGGAAAGCAGCAATCCCTCAGGTTCTTGGGGTTCTCCCAACTTCAGGAATCCATAATATTCTCACAAGAGGTATTTTAACCCTGCAGTCCCACCGAGGCAACCAGTGATGAGCTCCTTCCTGGAGACTCAGAGTGGACGCCTTGGTATCATCCAGTGCACCGTTGAAAGTGACCCAGAGTCCAACCTGACCCTATGGAGAGGAGAAGAAGTGATAGCCTGCACATGGGGCTGCCCCACAGCTCCCAACCCCAGGGTCCATGCCACTTTGTCCTGTAACAGCCTGAAGGTGGAGATTCAGGATGTGGTGCTGGAGGATGAGGGGACCTATGTCTGCTGGGCTGTGAACCTGCAGGGCAACGCCAGTGTGGCCATGGACTTCAGAGCTGAGAGTGAGTGTGGTGAAGGGTTGATAGGCACTGTAGAGCCAGATGCCACATGCCTCCTCAATATCTGGGAAAATCTTGGGAGAGGGGAGGCTGGGAAGGGAATGCCAGGGAAGGGGAAAGCTCAGGAGATCAAGGGCAATGGTGGCAGACGGATAGAACAAGCAGAAGCTGTGAAATCCAGGGTATCAGTGTCTGTCTTGAAAGAGCTGCTGTGCCCAAGTCACCTGGTGCTAGGGTGAAGCATGAGTGTGGTTAAAGTGGGGGCTGCTACAGAAAGGGGAGTGCCAGTCCCTCCAGCCCCACTTGGTGGGTTTGGAGGGTTCCCCCATGGCCAGAGTGAGGGCTCCAGCTCCTGGTAGGGATTCACTGCTGACCCCTGCCCATGCAGGACTAGGGGTGCCAAGCAAAATGATGCTGAGGGGGTTCCCGTGGGCCCCCTCCTGCCAACACATCATCCCTTGGCTGGTGGAGCCCTTGGGTGGCTGGTGATGGCCATCCTGGCTGACTTCATGCCAGAGCCTGTTTGTGTCCTGCCTTCGCCCCTGCCATAGCTGCCAGCATCACAGTGGCTCCATCCTCCCACGTGCTGGAAGGCCATGCCGCCAACCTGACCTGCTGGCTGAGCAGCGACTCCCTGGCTCTGCCCAACTTCACCTGGTACCGAAATGGGCAGTGGCTCGCTGAGGGATCGGCCGCCTCCCTGATGTTTCGGCAAGTGGCCAGCACAGATGCAGGGCTCTACCACTGCAAGGCCACCACCAACAGCAGCAGCCGGAGCTCCCCTGCTGTCTCCTTGGATGTTCTGTGTATGTATGGGCTGCCGGGAGACGTGCAGTTTGATGTTCCCTCTGGGACTGCAGCTTATGCCCGTGCAAGAGTGCCCAGCTCTGCTCACACCTGCGGCTGTGCCCGGGGTCTGGGCAGAGCTGATGTGGGTGCACGTGTGGGTCTTTGGGCACATTTATATGTCCTGGGGCTTTCTCCTGTGGGTGTCTGTCCTTCTGTGCCACCGCCTGCAGTGTCTTTCCTTTCCTGTTGAGCAAGCACGTGCTTAACAGAAGTGTGGGCGTGTGTGTGTGTGTGACCGTGCGGGTGTAAAGCATCTATATGTTTGAGGGCTCCTGTGTGGTATAGCACACCCTGGAAAACCATGACAGTAGATGCTGTGGGTGGGGACACTGTGGTCATCCTGGGGATGGTGTGGTCTCCCTGAGTCTGGCAGAGATCTTCCCTCTTCCCTTCCCTTCCNCTTCCCCTTTTCCCTCTCTTTCCAGGAGCTCTCTTTCTTTGCAGCTTTTCCCTCTCTTTCTGAGGGGCTGGGGAGCGGCTGCAGCTTTCCAGAAGATCTCGTGCTGGGGATCAGTAGCTTCTCCACTGATGTTCTCCACCTTGTGCAGACCCCCCACGGGACCCACACCTGGCGGCATTCCTGGAGACGGAGAGAGGCCGCCTGGCCATCTTCCAGTGCTCAGTGGCAAGCAACCCTCCTGCCCAACTGGTCCTGCATCGGGGTGAGGAGCTGGTGGCCACCAGCGATGTGGGGAGCAGCCCCAGCCTGCGGGTCAGTGCCTCGGCCACCCCCAACTCCCTCCGTGTGGAGATCCGGGAGGTGACACTGGCAGACGAGGGCAGCTACCGCTGCACTGCCACCAACGCACATGGCACCGCATCCCACCGCCTGTTCTTCCGTGTGCAGAGTGAGTACCCTGTACCAGCTGGCTCGTGTCTACAGCGTGCCCGCGTCCCTCTGGTGGGGTGGGCGACACTGGTGGCAGGGGGCGTCATGTTGGGGGCCAGGGGGGAGCTGACACCTAAAGTGACCTTTTCTGCGTGATTTCTGGCTGTGTGGCACTCTCTGATGGGATGAGTGCACACTTGGGTCCTGTACCACGGTGACAGCAGGGCAGAGAAATGTCACTGAGCATTGCGGGCTGCAGCCAGGTGACCCAAAGCGATGGAGCTGTGGTGGCCAGGTGTGATCCTGCCCCTGGGCCACAGCAGGGACATGACTTGTGCTAAACCGTGTCAGACAGAAGCCAGCACAGGGCAGTGGCCGGCACTGGCTGTTTAGTGCTGTGGTTTGTCCAGCTGCCCCTCCACCTGCCTCCCCAGCAGCTCACCAGGGGGTGGGACAGTGCATCCCCATCCCTGCTGGGGGGTCCCTGTGCTGGGGCTTGATTGTGATGAGCTGGGACCTGACAGTGTGCCCTGGGGGGCTTTCTGGCTGCAGGTGGGCATTGGTGCCCAACCAGCACCCAGACTCTCCCACCACTGCAACCTGAGGCAGCACCTGAGTTACCCAGGGGGGTTTAGCAGGAATCCTGGACTGAAATAATTTTTTGGGTTGGGATCTGGACCTCAGACTGACCTCAGACTGAGACTGCATCTCCATGGAGGTATCCAGCCAGTATCTGTGCTCCCACCCACTGCTGCTGGATCCCAACCAGGCTCTGGTTGTGGCTCCAGAGGTGCCAGCCCATGTCACGCCCCACACACCAGGCACCTGTATTCAGACTCAGCCCTGGGCACCACAAGTGGTGGAGCTGGGGAGGTGCCAGACCCAGGGTTTTGAGGGACCACAACCTCCCTGGTCAGAAAAAGACCTGCAATGCACGCTATGGAAGTGCTGAGGGGTTTGTTTCCATCCTGTGCTGTGTCGAGGCTGCTCAGGGACCATCAGTGCCGAGCTCTGCTATAGTGCCCTCTGAGTTGGTGGCATCCTCTCTTCATGCTCCAGCTGCCCGAGTCCTTGTCTCACCATCCACGGAGCTACAGGAAGGAGACAATGTCTCCCTGACATGCCAGGTGGTGGGAGAGCCACGGGACGACACTGTCTACTCCTGGTACAAGAACAGTGAATGGCTCCAGGAGAGCCCTGACAACCACCTCCCGCTGCCCCACATCACCAGCACTGCTGCCGGCTCCTACCACTGCCAAGCCCACAGCCCCTCGGGGACCAGCGTCTCCCCAGCTGTCGCCCTGCGCATCTCCTGTGAGTGGAACCCTCCTGGGAATCAAGGTTGGGGGGAGCAGGGTGCCAGGGGTGCAATGGTGCTGGGGACGGGATGGTGCCGGGAGTGGGATTGTACCAGAGATGGGATGGTGCCAGGAGCAGGATGTGCTGGGGATGGGGTGCTGAGCAAGGTGGTTTGGCTACGCAGGGCTATGGCTGGCACGTAGTGGGTATTGCATAGCCCTTGCTGCTGGTACTGTCCCCAAACACTGTGTGTCAACGTACAGGACTTGAACTAGAGGTCTCCACCCTTAGAAAATGCCAAAGTGTTAAAAGTGTAAAGTTTCTGGGAGCATACCTCCTCGATAAACTCCTAGTCTGAGTAAAACCCACCCTGGTGGGTCACATCCCTTTTCAAGCAGAACTTTCCAATGAGAAGCAGTGTGGCCACTGCACATCTTAGCTGCCTGCCGTGTTGCATAAAAAGTGGGGAAAATTCAATAACAAATACTTTTGTTCTGTTAAAATAACATTTTTCAATTGACTTGAAATTACCCAAGTTTTTCAAGACTGCAATTAGGAGAAATGTTGTCCATCTGTGATGGAGGAGAAAATTCTGGCAAGAGGAAGTCTGGCTTACCCTTTTGCTGCACGTGTGGGCTGCTGCTGTCCCAGTCCTGGCTGAGAGGTGCCAGGAGCCACCACAAACATCTTGGGGTGTCTGAGGAAGCTGGGGAGGGCAATGGCACCCAGGACCTGGGGCAGACATGAGACCTCCAAGCCAGAGCTGGGGCCAGGCAGCCCGGCCTCGGGGAGCTCTGGGTGCAGACTCAGGGTTTGCTCACCCTCTGTGTAACATCTGGCCTGGTCAGATCCTCCACGGGCTCCTGTGCTGACTTCCTTCCTGGAGACCCCTGAGGGGCAGCAGGGCGTCCTGCAGTGCACGGTGGACAGCAACCCACAGGCAGAGCTGGCTCTCTTCAAGGACCAGGTGCTGGTGGCCTCCACGGTGCTGCCCCAGCCCACTGCCCCACCACGACTTAGCATCACCGTGGCCTTCAACACGCTGCGTGTCAGCATCCACCCCGTGCTGCTGGAGGACGAGGGGGAGTACGTGTGCTCTGCCAGGAACGCCTACGGGAACGCCAGCACCACAGCCAACTTCACGGCAGGCAGTGAGTATGGGGCTGGAAGAGCAGGGTGCAGGCAGGGGATGGGGGTGGGATGGAGCTGTGAGGCCATCGGTGGGAGTGACGGAGGCAGGGGGTTATGGTGAAGGGCTGAAGGCAAGCACTACTGGAGGATGCCTGTGGGGAAGGGAGGGGAGAGAAGCTGGAGCGGGACGGACAGCACAGAAACAGGGAAGAAATAGAGGAAGATGCTTATTTATGGGAATGGAGGGCTATAACATGGGTGTTCCCCAGAGAGCTGCATGGACCTCACACACACGGTGAAGGAACTGCAGCTCCTCTTGGAGGCGATGCAGAAGGCTGGCAGTGCCGTATTCATCCCTGACACCATCCTGACTGTGCTTGCAGAGTGGGCACCACCCTGAGCTGTCTGTCCTAGGGCAGCCACAGGGGTGGGGGGAGGGGGTGGTGGTGAGGGTGGCAGGGAGGAGGATGCAGTATCTTCATCACTTCTTGTCTGGAATGATGGGAAAAGAGCCCCAAGCTGAACTCCTGGACGAGACCAGATCTCCCACCAAACATCCCACTGCCCTCCTGCCCAGGTGACCCTCCATCCTCCCCTTCCCACCTCGCTTTCCCCTTCTAATGCAGCTACCAGGGTCTGGATCTCCCCATCCCCGGACGTCCAGGAAGGTGACACTGTCAACCTGACCTGTGCGGTTGAGAGCAGCAGCGGGGAAGTGCTGAGCTACACCTGGTACAAGAACAAGGTCTGGTTCAGCAGCAGCTCAGCCCCGACTCTCACCTTCTCCAACGTTGCTGCCACCGACGCCGCCTCCTACCACTGTGTGGTGCAGACCCCGGCACGGACCCGCAGCTCTGCCCCCACCACCCTCAACGTCCTCTGTGAGTCCCTATGGGCAGGGGACCTCGTGCCATGGGAGGGAGGTCCCTGGTACCCCTCAGGGCAGGGACCTGCCTGCACTGTAGGGAAATCCCTCGGGTGTCACTTGTACCTCGGCTAGTCCCCTTGACTGGGAACTCCCCTGGAGTCATTGGGGGTAGCGGGACCTGCCTTAGTTTTGGGGAATTCAGTAAAAATTAGCCTTTGTCCCAGGTGATAACTTAGTCAAGCTTTATACCCCAGTTCTGTGTTGGACCCCTGGCAAGCTGACCCGGCCAAACAGCCCCAATTTGTCTGCGGAGGACTGCAGTGAAGCTCCTCCAGGCGCCCCAAGTTTGTCCTTATGCTTTGCACCAAACTGAAACAGAAAAATCTTTGGCTTTCAGGAAACATTGCGGGATTTTATTTTTTCTTTCCTGATTTGGAAAATGAAAACCAGACTTTGTTTAAAAAAAGATGTGCAAAAAAATGTAGTTGCAAGTCAGAATGTAAGATTGTTTTTTTTCCCTTTTTATTAGAAAAAGGCAGCTTTAACTTGTAAATCTGCTGTGAGGAGTGAGTGTTGAGGAGCACTCCTGGAAACATCTTCCTGAGACCACATGAACAAATCTGTTGCTTGTTTCCCTCCTCCTGATTTTGGATGGGGAATGCTGCTAAAAATATCTTGGCATTGTGGGCATGAGCTGTACCCCCAATTGTGCTGCCTTTGCTCAAGCCTCGCTGTTGAGGTTTTCCACACACTGATGGGTGAAGAGTATTTTTTATTGAGTCTGGGAAAGGAGTGGGGTACCAGGCTGGGACGGGTCACATGCTGTGCCGTGCTCCCACACCTGGCCAGCGTGGCTGGAGCTGCAGGATAGAAATGAGCTCAGCAAGTGACCCTGAGCCCTGTTTTGAGTGTTGGTTTGGTTCAGGGTGATGGCGGATGCTGAGGAAAGAGGCAGCACCTGCCTGAGCAGGTCCTGTGTTGCAGGCAGCAGAGCCTGGCAGCTGCGCATCACCGCCCCAGCTTGTAGCACAGATGAGACCGTGAGAGCAGCCATCCCAACCTGAGCATCGCAGGCTGGGGATGCTCTGACTCACGGAGAGGCTGGCCATCCTACAGTCCACCTCTTCCCTGCCTTTCCTTCTTGCAGACCCCCCCAGGAACCTGCAGATGAAGACCTTCATAGAGAGTGGTGAGGGGATGGCTGTTATCCTCCTCTGCACTGTGGAGAGCAACCCCCTGTCTGAGATCACGCTGCTCAAGGAGGGGCAGCCAGTGGCTTCCAGCCCCGCCGTGAGAGGTGACAACCTCAGACAGAGCAGCCACATATCCCCCATTCCCAATGCGCTGAGGCTCGAGCTCCGGGAGGCCTCCGAGGAGGATGAGGGCGAGTACGAGTGCTGGGCACGCAGCCTCCTTGGCAGCGCCCATGCATCCCTGCCCCTCCATGTGCAGGGTGAGTCCAGCTTTGCTGTGGGATGGAGGAATGAGGGGCTTCTGGCATGGGATCCCCAGGCAGGTTGGTGTGGGCGTTTAGGGATATGGCCCAAACAAGTGTTGCCATCTGGAAGCAGAGTATCAGGGGGTCAGGAATGGTATGGGGCTGCTGGAAAGGCAGGGAGGTGCTGCTGCCTGTTTAGGGGGCTGCCCACTGCGCCCACACACCCCACTGAAGTGGGACGGGGGCTTTGGAGCTGGGAAAAGCCTTTTCCAGCCACAGCAGAGGAGGGTAAACCTTGCATTGGTGGGGGCCAGCTCTCCTTCATTCTCCCCAGCCGTCCGGGTGGTGGTGAGACCCTCTGCCGAGGTGCCCGAGGGGACCGACGTGACGCTGACCTGCCGGGACGCGGGTGCCCGCCCGGGCACCGTCTACACCTGGTACAAGAACGGTCGGTGGCTGGCGGAGGGGCTGGACGCCTCCCTCCTGCTCCCCGGTGCCCAGCGCAGGGATGCCGGAGCCTACGCCTGCCGGGCGGGCAGGGGGCTGCGCGGCCGCCGGGCCCCCCCCGCCGCCCTGAGGCTGCTCTGTGAGTGAGGGGCGGCTGCATTTGGAGGGGGGGAGAGGGGAAGGGCATCGCCTCCTGCCGTCGGAGGGGGCCCAGGGTAGCCCGGGAGGGATGTCGCGGTTGGGAGGACAGTCTATGTCGCCACCTGGTGATGTCCCTCGACAGCCCGCCGCCGGCCGGGCAGCCCAGCCCCTGACCGCGGGAGGGTGAGGGGGGACCGGTCCCATGTGCTCCTCGGCTTCGCATCGCGCCCCTTTCCCCACCCCAGCTACAGTCAGCAGCAAACCTGTCGCCACCCAGACCCCACCAGCTGGTTCCTGCTCCCAGAGCTGTTTTGGGGGCAGGCCGGGGGGCAAACGCTGTCCTTATCTTTGTAGATGCACCCCAGGAGGCTTCCTTCATCTCTTTGGTGGAGCCCCGGATGGGGCAGCAGGCTGTCCTACTCTGCTCCGTCGACAGTTTCCCGCCCTCAGACATAACCCTGCACCGGGGTCCTGACCACACGCCCCTGGCCTCCACGTGGGGCCCAGCTGACCCACGCTTCACTGTCCAGGTGGCCACCAACTCCCTGCGAGTGGAGATGCGGGGGCTGGAGCTGCAGGACACAGGGCTCTACATCTGCTCGGCCAACAACAGCTACGGCACCGTGTCCTCGTCCCTGCACCTGGACGTGGGAGGTGAGGGCAGCCCTGAGACATGATTATGATGAGACCTGTGTTGGGGTCCCAGGTTCATCTCCTGTGGGAATGTGGGTTTCAGGAAACATTCAGTGTGTGGCAAAGGTTTTGTCCCATGCAAACACAAGACCTGGGCACTCCCTGAATCTTTGGCCTCCCTTCTCCTCCTCAGGGGTCACAATCACTGTTGAGCCCTCACCAGAAGTCCTCAAAGGCACCACAGCCACAATGACCTGCTCGGGCATCCCTTGGGTGGGGGAAGAGGCCAACTATACCTGGTACAAGAACAGCCGGTGGCTGCAGGAGGGATTGTCCAGCTCCCTTGTCCTCACCCATGTCTCCAGCGCCGACACCGGCTCCTACCACTGCCGGGCAAGCGGGACGAGGGGCAGCGCCACCTCAGCCATACTAAGCTTCAGTGTACTCTGTGAGTGTCCCCCGGCTCTGCAAGGACAGGACATCAGGCAGGATGGGACGCAGAGCCCCAACATGCTGGGTGCATCCAGCTCAGCATCAAATGCATCCCATCTGCATGGTCCTGCTGTGGTGAGGGGGTCCTCCTCCTCTTCTTCCTCCTCTCCCTGCCCTGCTCCTCTTCCTGTCACCTGGGAATGATGTTGGGATTTTGTCTAGCAGTGGCTGCACATCTCTCTTGAAAGTCACATGAGGAGCCAACGTACCCCAGATTGGAGGAGGGAGGGGATGTCTCCAGCTGGTGGGGGAAAGCAAAGGGCAGGAGAGGGTGTGAAGCCACCAGCTGCAGGCTGGGTGGGCTGGAGCTGATGCAGACTGGAGGAGGGGTGTGTTAGGCAGCCCTTGGCGAGGGTTTGGCCCAGCGTCACGAAGGTCCCTCCTCCAGCCCCATCTCTCCCATGCAGACCCCCCTCAGGATGTGTCCATCAACACCTTCCTGGAGAACCGCAATGGGCAGGTGGGCGTGGTGCTGTGCATGGCCGATAGCCACCCAGTTTCCACCATTGCCCTGTACCGTCGTGGCCAGTTCCTGGCTTCCAGCCTGGCCCCAGCCACTGTGGTGGGGGTCCGCGCCTCCCCCTCCCGCAACGCCCTCCAGGTGGAGCTCAGGGCCATGGGGCCAGAGGATTCGGGGGAGTACACCTGTGTGGCCAGCAACCCCCTGGGCAATGCCACGGCTGGTGCCTACTTCGATGTGCACAGTGAGTGGGGCGGTCCCCTCCCTGGGGTGCTGTGCTGGGGGCAGTGGGGGCTCTGAAGGGGGTGGGGGACGGTGCCAGAAAAATTGTTTCAGAGCAGTGGGGATGACCAGCAGAAGTGGGTTGAATAAACCATGATTCTTTAGGTAGATGGGAAAAGAGATGGCTTTACACCGAGAATTGGATATTTCCTTTCAAGATTTTCTCCTGAAACATCCTGGACTGGGTTTTATGAAAGGGGTTAAAAAAACCCAGATTTCAATTTTCTGAACAGAAAATTGAATTTAATGCTGCAGAGTGATCAGAAAGGTGAGGAGGAATTGGCTTGGGTTCCACAAAAGTCAAACCACAATGCTGCTGCTTGTTGCTCTGCTGGGTGACTCTCCCTGCCCTGCCCATCACTGGGTGCTAGAAGGGGACAGGACACCATTCAGCTTAGGGTGACACACACAGGAACATACCAGGCTGTCCTTCCCCATCGCCACAGGGGATGGTGATGTAGGCAGGGGCAGCCAGGAGCAGCAAATGTCCCTGTCTGGTCTCAGTGGTGTCACAGTGTGGTACCATGCCACCCTGTGATGCCCTGCAGTGTGTCTTGGACCCACTGACTGGCTGTCCCCAGCCCCGGGGACCTGGCAGTGGTGCTGCTGTCAGCTGACTGTCACAGACACCATCTAGGGTTGCTTTCACCCCTCATGGAGAATCCCAAGGCCTGGGAGGGTCCTGCGTACACTGACCCCACACCAGGGCCACGCTTTAGCTGTGGCCACAGGGAAAAGGGCTCCCTGACCCCACTCCAGTCTTGCTGAGCTGGCAGCCCTGGTGCATTGTACCTGATCTGCCCTGTCTCCCCTCTGCCCATAGCTCTCACCCGCCTCCTGGCCTTCACCATCCTCTCTGGTCTCCTAATGGCTGCGATCTGCATGGCTGCCCTGGTCCTTCTGGCTGTGAAGCTGTGGCCCAGGTAATGTCCTCAGCTGGGATGAGGAGGGGAGGGATAGGGACCCTGGGCTGAGCCGGCCTGTCATGCAGGAGGCATGAGTAGCAACTCTATATCCCCCCATCCAGGATGAGGAAGTTTTGGAACTGGTCCAGCGCTGAGGACACCTTTGAGCTGAGGAACAAACAGGAGCAGGGGCAGGTAGGGATCTTGGTGAGACCGGCTTTGAGGACCTCCTACCCTGAGCTGCTGGGAGATCCTCGGGGGCGGGGGGCGGGTCTGTAGGGTGCACTGTGCTGGAGCACACCTCAGCTCGGTGTGGGGCTGGGGGGTCCAGGTCCGGGCTCACACGCAGTAGCCAGGATCTGGCCAGGCTGCTATGTGCTGCCACCACAGACTTGGCTTGTTATTGCTGCAGCTGGGGAGGCAGAGCCTCATGAGGACCAGAATCAGCCCTTGCAGGCTTATCCCAGAGGGGCTTCACATCACACATGAGTGCTGAACTCTTGGGGAGATGCTCTAGGTGCTCTCATGGCCTTGTGGGCTCCACCATAGGCAGAGTTTCCCCAAGTAGTTCCTAACCTTTTCCAGGTGGATGGAGCTTCTTAAGCAAATGGTTTCTTTGGGCCAGGAGCAACTGTAGCAGCTGATGCTGGAAGCGCACAGCCCCATCCTGGCTGGATCCAGGCAGGCCACACTATCACTCCCCATCCCCAGGGAGGCAGAGCCGTGGCTGAGCTGGCAGCCACCACCCCGGGGACACTCTAGCCCTGTGTCCATCCCCTCACAGCCCCCTCTGCCCCTCTCCAGTCCTGTCATGCTCCTCACCCTTCCCCACTGTGGATATTGTTCTCATGTTGGGCATGGTCTGTGCTTGCCACCATGTGTGGTATACTGCTTGTGCCAGGTACCAGCAAGCTGTGGTGGCTCAGAGCTGCTCTCTAGCAGTGAAACCCCAGAAAAAAATAGTCTGTTGGCAGTGCAAGCCTTGGGGCAGCCTCTCCATTTCCGCTGTCCTCCTGTCCCCCATCAAAGCCACTGCCCCAGAGTGCTGCCCGCTGCAGTGCTATGCAGCCCCTGTGCTGGGTGTCCCTGTGTGCTATTCTTGTCTGGAAATAAAACCTGGAGCAATACGCAGCTGGTGCCTGTTGGGATGAGTTGGGAAGGATTTTATTGCCCTGCTTCAGGAAGTGTGAAGAGCCAAGAGGAACTAGGCAGCCATGGGGCTGGGCAGGACTGACTCCCCCAAAAACTCCCCCGTGTTGGCTTGTGATTCTTGCCCTGATTTCTGTTTTGTGTTGGCTCCCAAAGCTGGTCACAGCCACTGCGGAGCAATGGCTTGCTCTGAGGATGGGGCTGCGGGGCAGATGGGAGATTGAGGACGTGATACTTGGAGACAGCCCGTGGTCACAGATTCCCATTTTCCTGGCATCTGTCTCGTCAGCCTGTTGGACAGAGGGCAGAGGTGTCCCCAGGCCAAACGTGTCCCCTCAGTGCCTGGCAAGAGGCGGGGGACGAGGAGGACCCCTGTCCTGTCAGCTCTGTGCTGCCAGAGGGGAGCTGGGGCTGGGTCCGGGGGAGGGCTCCGCTTGCAGAAGTTGCAGCCCCCAGCGAGGAAGGCGGCTGCAGGGCCCTGTCCCCTCCTGGCCCGCTGCCGTTAGATGTCACTCTGCTGCCATCTCGCCGCTGGACGTCGCCAGACAAGGTCTCGGACGGGGATGTGCAGCCGCCCGGTGCTTCGGAGGATGGAACTGGAGCTTCCCGAGCACAGCCTGGGGGCTCGGGGGTGATGCTTCCCTCACGGGGGAGCTTAATCCCCTCTCATCCGCCTGCTCTGATGCTCCTAAAAGGTGTGTTGCAGCTCCCAAATGGTGTGCTGCTGCTCCCGTGGGCTGTGGGAGAGACAGCCACNCTCCGCACTCAAACTTCGTCAGCTACCAGCCCTATTTCTAGCCATTCTCCCTCTCACCCAGCATCACACAGACCCTCATCCTCCTCGGGTCCACCCTTCTGGTGCTTCCAGTGCCATGACTCCCAGTGCCCACCCCCATGGATGCTCATAGGGGTCTTTCAGGGATGAAGGACAAGGATGGGACATGGTGCCCGATGTGTGTGCAGGACAGTGATACCTTCCCCTGTCCAGCACTGGGGCAAGTCCCACAACTCCCTTTCCACCAGGGACTCCCAGCCCCAACAAAATGCCCACAAAGGGACACAAGACAGTGGAGGGGCTGGGAGAGAGGGGCTGAGTAGCAATGGGGGCAGCTGGGGCCCTCTCTGCCACCCACCGCTGAGAGAAGGTGTGTTAGGGAGGAGACAGCTGAACTTTTCTCTGGGGAACACAGTGACAGGACCAGAGGACCAGGGGGCAAAGGACAAAAGCTGCAGAAATAAAAAGGCTGATTTGGTATAAGGAAAAATAACCCTTCACTGCAAGTGGTGTTGCTGTGGGAACTGGGGTATGGGAAGTCTGTGCTACCTCCATCCCTGGGGTATCCAAAACCTGGCAGGACACGGACTCGAGCAAGCTGATCTGAGTGGTTTGCCCTTGGAGCAGAGGGTGAGAGCCAAGACCTTAGGAGATCCCCAGCCCTCTTACAACCTGAGCTGGTGGTGGAACTCAGGGCACAGTGCCACAGAGCTCTCTTGCACTGTGTGGGGCTCAAATCCCCATGTCCAGGTGGCCAAAATCTCCTCAGAGCCAGGCCTGTGGTGAGGGGCAATGCCAATGGTGCGGGGAGCAGAATTTGGCGGGGGGGGAGCTTGGCCCTGGAGCTGGGCAGGAATAATCCCAACAGAGCTGCTTCTGCTCAAAGCACTGGGATGGGGAGCTGAGGGACTGGTGTTGGCTGGAGACTCAGCTGTGGCTGCAGGGGATGATGCTGGGGACCCAGTTGGTGACCAGGTCCCCTGGCTTTGGAGTAGTCATTTGTAAGCATTGGTACAAGCTTTCCAAAAATAACTCCTGCCAACAGGCACCTGCTCCACTGCAGGCATGTAACACCAGGTTATACCAGCCAGGGGCTTATGCAACCTATATTCTGCACTGGGAGATGGACACACACGTTTGGGGGGGAGGGAGGTTGTGCCATACAGTGACCCCCGGGTGCAGTCCCCCAAGCCCCCAAGCACTTGGCAAGGCCCTGAGCTCTTGGAGAGAGGGGCTGGCTTTGCTCCCAAAGCCTCAGCTTGTGTCTGTGCATACTCTGCGACAGGGATGGGATGGGATGGGATGGGATGGGATGGGATGGGATGGGATGGGCCGGGCCCACAGGTGGCAGGAAGGGTGGCAGGAAGGGTGGCGGCAGGGATCCCCCTCCCCAGCCCATCGCAGCAGCTGCTGCCTCCTCACAGAGATCCCTCTGAGCATCTGGCGACAGTGAGGTTAAACCTCTGCCATCTGCTAAACTGCAAGCCCAGACAGATGAGTTTGGATGGAGTCGGGGTGACCTGGGCAGGTCCATCCCTCTGGCTGGAAATCACCTTTTCAAGGTACCTGTATGGCAGAGCCCTGTAACTCCACCATCAATGAACCCCTGTCCTCCTCTACCACCTGCGCCCACGCTGCTTGCTACCTCCTGACCGAGCCCCCAGGCTTTGTGAAGGGTCCCTGTGTATATCTATTCCCTTCCCCCTGCATCTCCCCAGCCTGAAGTTAATTAATTCTTTTCCAACCCCCCCGAGGGTGGCTGGGCTGCTCCAGCTGGCCCCTCCTGCCCACCATGCCCAGTCGCTTGCAGGGGAGGTCAGGGCAGATGTTGCTGGCTGGCACGCACACGTTGGGCCCCGTGAGCTGCTGCTGGACGGCTGTGCCAGATGCTGGCTCTTCCCAGCAATGCAACTGGTGCAGCCTGGTCCTGGGGGCACAGAGAAGAGGGTGCAGGGAGGGTCCTACTAGTTGCAGGACCTACATCCAACTCGGAGCAAGGGCAGCACAGAGGCAGGATGGGGCAGGCACCGGGCAGCACTGAGGGAGAGCTGAGGGATTGCTCCTGTAATGCTAAACCTCCGCAAACCACCTGCCCTGATCAGCACTGAGGGGCTTGGAGAGGTGGAACAGTGAGCAGCAGGGCTTGGAGGAGGACTAGGGTGTGCGTCCGCCTTAATCCAGCCCCACGGCTGCAGGAACGCCCCTGTGCCGTGGGCAGGGAGCCAGTGATTACCTCCGGGCCAGTTGAGCTCCTTCTCCTCCTTCCCTTCTGGAGCAACACACGTTAAGCCAAATCCCCCTGTCACATGGTTTAAAGGCAGAGCAAAGGAATAAGGGCAGGTCAGAAGGTGAACTGGAGGCCACGGATTTGCCATCGGGCAGAGGACCTTGCAGAAATGTGCTAGGCGTTTCTCCTTGGATAAATGAGTGTGTGCTTTGATTTGCTGTTTGCAGTAATCCCGGGGAGGGCTGAAATGCACCCAGTGCTGGCAGATCCTGAGGGTGATCCTGGGGCACATACAGGGCTGGGCTCACTGCCCTCGCTTCGTGCTGGCAGAACCATCCACTGGCGTGAGCCCAGCCTTGGCACAACAACGATGCTGATGGCTCTTGCCATGATTATTGCTGGCCTGCCGGGCTCAGAGGCCACCGTGTGAGCAGTGGTGTGATGTCCCTGTGTAGAAGTGGCCCCCACCTCTGCCCTGGACCCCAGTCCCTGCCAGCTCTGTGGCAAGATCAGCTCTGAGCAATGCCAGCCCAGTGGGCTGGTCTCAGTGGTATGGGATGAGGGGGTGCCATGACAATGCCAGGGCAAGAGCTGTGGAGCAACTCCTTGCTGCCCAGCTTATGATGCCTCTGCACTTCCTGGGATTTATCCCTGAAGCCAAATTGTTGGCAGCCAAACCACCCCAGCTTGGAGCAGATATTCTCCCCAGCGCTCCCCAGGGGTGCCCCCCATCAGGGCCACCTCTTCTCCACCCCAATTCTGATACTTCTCACGTCCTCCCTCCCTCAGGTTTACCACTCTCCATAACATCTGCCAAGTCCATCCTGCTTCTTCCTTCCCATCATCATCAATTATCTGTAGGTCACCACTACCAGTGGGGTAGGTGGTGGCAAGACTTGGTAGCTGCCATGGGAAAACACCCCTGTCTGGTACTCGCGTCTGGGACTGAGTCAGCAGTGATGGACACAGGCAGAAGTGGCCGGACACCCGGTCGCCTCTTAATGTCCCGGTGTCATACATGCTGCCCGGTTCCCAGCATGTGGTTGCACTTCGTGGTTTCAGTCATGTGGGGGGACTGGGCTGGCACTGGTGGGGTGGAAGGCACAGGACTCACTCACCCCAGCCTCAATGAGCCACTTGGAACCTCTGCAAGTCCTCAACCCATACCAAACACCCATGTGCTGTAGGAACAAGGAGGAAGGCTGGTTTCTGCCTTCCTGTGGCTGTGAGAGTCAGCCAGGTGATGCCCAGCTCCCCAGGGGCCCCCTCCTTTCTTCTCTGCCCAGGGTCTCATCACCCCATGAACTTATAGGAGTCTGGCAGTGTCTGTCCCATGGAGGCTGCCAGAGCATCCCCAGCAGCAGCGCAGAGCCCCGGCACTGCCTGCATGCTATCGAGCTCCCAGTGCTCCTTCTGACAGCAGTGGAGGTGTGACAGGGTCCCTTGGGTTCCCCTTGCCTGCTGGGATCATCAGCTTAGCTGGGGCTGCTGCAGGAACCTGCACCCCCAGGTGCACCCCAGAGTTCCATGGACAAGGTGTGACAAGGCCCCCAGGTGTGTTAATTGAATGCTTATTAGCTGGAATTGCCTGAGTGTGGCGGTAATGGGTGCCTGGGTGATGAAACTGAAATGTGGTTTGGACCCAATTCCCCCTTCCTTTGAAGCAGTATGTCCAGGAGGGGAAACAGTGGCCTGGGGCCCCCAGACAAGTATCCTGGGGGACCCAGAGGGCTGTGAGTGTCTTGGGGGACTCTTGGGGGTCTGGGAGGAGGGAGGTTTCCTGCAGAGCAGGAGCTGGGGAAACTAGAAAGGTCAAGATTATAGAAACACGCTAGCAGTTCCCCAGGGCTGTGATCACACCCTCCTCCACACACCTGGCACTCATGGTGTGCCAACAGCACCAACACCTTGTCACCTGCATGTCCCCGCATCCCTGCTTGCCCTCACTGTGTGCCTGCTTCATCCAGGCAGGCAAGATCCTGGGGCTGGGAGCTGCCGAAGGGCAGGGAGTGATGTGCTGGGTTGCATGTGAATCAGGAACTACAGCCTGCAAATGCTGAGCAGCACCTCATGGCGCAGAATAACCCGTGACTGCACTTCAGAGAAGCTGAGCCCCAAGGTCTGTTCATCCTCCTTCTCCTTGCTTTCCCTTTCAGGTGCCATCCCAGCACCTGGCTGGCTCTTCACAGCTTGGGATTCCATGTTCCGTGTTGGTCTGGGCTCTGCTGTGGGCATTTCCAGTGAAGACTGCGGTCCGTGGACACCTGTGTGCCTCCAGCCTTCATACCTTCATGGCAGGCATGACACCAGCCCTGTCAGGGTGCCCAACAGCAGGACCTAGCCAGAGCTGGGGACAGAGGGGGCCTGTAGCTGTGTTACCTCCCCCAAGGGTCCTGTGCCTGCCTGGAGAGGGTAAACTGAGGCACCAATAACAGAGCCTCTGTGTGTGGTGGAGCCGTGGGCAATGGGAATACTAAGGGACAAAACCAAGCCACCACAACCCTCTCCCTCAAGCCGTTGTCTGGGAGTCCACCCTGCCCTGTGGGGGCCATGGGACCATAGGGACCTAGGAGAATTGGGGGGTGAGGGGAGAGGGGGTGCTACCTATCACATCTTTCAGCTCTGCACTCTGTCCCATGTCCCTCTGAGCTCTTCACACACACACAGCCCTGTCCCAATTGTTTTTTAAAATTATTTAGAGCTGGAGCTGGAAGGATGCTTAGAGCTGGGGCAAGGCCAGTGCTGGGCTGTGGGGCAGTCTGGGGACCAGGCTTCTGCTGGGACCACCACACTGCCATGCCAAGAGCAGGACTGCCCCAAGCAGGGATGCCAGGACCTGGGATCCTGGGGTGAGGGTCCCAGGAGCAGGACTCCCTGAAGTGGGGACTCCAGCATGCAGTATCAGGGGTGAAAAGAAGGGGTGGAAGTGGGGATCCAAGAAGCTGAGGAAGGGGATGCCAGGAGATGGGTCCTAGGAGTGGGCATGCCAGAGGAAGAGACCCCAGGAGCAGGGTCCCAGGAGTGGGGAAGGCTCTGGGGTCCACGGACTTCTCCACTATCCATGTCGACGTGGCCCCGCCGCACTGGAATCGTTCAGGGCGAGGAGCCTCAAGGAGCGAGGTGCTGCTCAGTAGGTCAGGGTGTGGGACGAGGACCCCCGATCCTGCGTGGTTCGGTCACTGGCGGAGCGTCAGAGCTGCCGTGCCAGGAGAGGGGGGCAAATTCGTACAGACCCGCCCAGATTTCGTTTTATTTCTTTTGATTTCGTTTAATTTCGTTTTATTCGAGCGGGCGTGGCAGGGCCGGGCGAGCCGGGACGAGCAAAGCTCATCCACCCGCGGAAGAGAGCGGCGGGGCGTGGGGAGGGGTGTCCCTCACCAGGGAAGAGGTGTCCCCTTCCCGGGGAAGGGAATCCCCCCGGCCGTTCGCTCCTGGTGCCGCCCTGGGCTCCCCGGTGCAGCAGGCTCCGCTAACGAAATCAGCGCTGCCCGGGGCTCGGGAAGGGCCACATCGACTCTGAGCACCCCCGGGAGGGCTCCGGGACGAGGGGATCCCCCGGGACCCTCAATGCTCCCCCCGTCATCCTCTGCACTCGGCGGGACCCTCGGAGCAACTGCCGAAGTCCGGGACGGGCGGAGCCGCCGAGGCCGCCCGGTGCCCGCCTGTCCCGACGAACAGCCCCGGAACCCGGCCCGGGTGGGCGGACGTGGCCCTGGGGTTGGTCCTGGTGCAGTCACCCACCCCTGGCCGTGGAAAAGCTCACGGCAGCGCTGCAGAGAGCTGCACCCTCAGCTGCAGCCCCGCGGGGACCCTGCGGGCTGGGGAGACCCTAGCAGGGACACACCACTAGCTGTCGATGTTTTGCACCGTGTCCATGTACACCCACCCGTGTCCGTACACGGTTGCACTCTGTCCACGCACGCCCACCCGTGTCCCTGCGCTTTTACATCTTGTCCGTGCAAAGCCGCCTGGCTCTGTGCACGGCTCCACCGTGTCCGTGCAAAACCGCCTGGGTCTGTGAACGGCTACACCGTGTCCGTGCACGCCCACCCATGTCCGTGCACTCTCACACCGTGTCCGTGCACTCTTACACCGTGTCCGTGCAAAGTTGATTGGGTCTGTGCACGACTCCACCGTGTCCGTGCACACCAACTCGTGTCCGTGCGCTCTTTACGCCGTGTCCGTGCGCAGCCGCTTGGGTCTGTGAACGGCTACACTGTGTCCGTACACGCCCACCCGTGTCCGTGCACTCTCACACCGTGTCCGTGCACTCTTACACCGTGTCAGTGCAAAGCCGCCTGGGTCTGTGCACGGCTCCACCGTGTCCGTGCACTCTTACACCGTGTCCGTGCAAAGCCGCCGGTGTCGTTGCACGGCTACACCGTGTCTGTGCACACCCACCCGTGTCCGATTGCCTTGCAGCCCTGCCCGCCCCCCTGTAAGGGGTACCGTGTGTCCCTGCACACTCACACCGTGACATGCGCACGGCTGCCACCATCTCTTGCACGCTCACTCGTGTCTGCGTACCGTGACGGTGTGTCCACGCACACCCGCCGTTGTCTCTGCGCAGTTGTCACAGTCACCCGTGTCCGTGCACGGGGCCGATTCGGGTAATTGGATGCACCTTATGGGATGCCGTTACCCTGATGGTTTTAAAAACAAACAAATAAGCAAGCAAGCAAACAAACGAAAGAACCCCAAGCCAACCCCCCCACGGTTACGCTGTGCCCACGGGAGGCTGTCCCGTGTCCGTGTGGCCGTTCACAGCCGCATCGGCAGCTCCCCGAGCCCGTGCGGACTCCACGAGTCCCCGGTAAAATCGGGGACGTTCCTGCCGTGTCCGTGCACATTCACACTGTCTGTCGGTGCACATTTATGGTGCGTCCACGCACCCCCACGCCGCGCCTGTACACACTTACACGCTATCCACGCACATTTACAGTGTCCGCGCACGTATCCGCGCACATTTCCCTCGTGTCCACTCACGTTTCCCGTGTCCATGCACGGGTGGTTCCTCCCTGTCCCTGCACATTCACCCCGTGTCCACACATTTACTCCATGCCCACGCATATATTCCTCCGTGTCCGTACACATCTGCCCAGTGTCCATCCATGTTTACCTGGTGGCGTGGGCATTTAGTCGTGCCCGTGCACCGTCCCCTCGTGTTTTCACACGGTTCCCCGTGGTAGTGCCGGTTTATTCTTGTCCGTACACACTTACCCGTGTCCGTGCACATCTCTCCCGTGTCCATCCACGCTTACCCGTGTCCTTGTACAGTTCCCCGCGCCCATACACGTTTACCCACGTCCGTGCACATTTCTCTCGTGTCCATACGTGCTTACCCGTGTCCGTGCGCAGTCACTCGGTGTCCCTGCACGTTTACCCCCGTTTCCGTGCACGTTTACTCGTGTCCTTGCACGGTTTACCCGTTTTCGTACACGTTTACCCGTGTCCGTGCACACTTACCCCTCGTCCGTGCACGTTTACCCGTGTCTGTGAATATCTCTCCCGCGTCCATACACGTTTACTCGTGTCCTTGCACGGTTTAGCCGTGTTCTTACGCACTTACCCGTGTCCGTGCACAATTCCCTCGTGTCTGTGCACGTTTTCCCGTGTCCGTGAGCATCCCCCCCACGTCCCTCCACGTTTTCCCGTGTCCGTGGACACCTCCCTCGTGTCCATCCACGTTTATTCGTGTCCTTGCACGGTTTACCCGTCTTCGTACACACCCGTGTCAGTGCATATCTCCCCCGTGTCCGTGCATATCTATCTCCCCCGTGTCCATTCACGTTTACCCGTGCCCTTGCACACACTCCCCGTATTTTCGCATGCTTACCCGTGTCCGCGTACAGTCCCCTCGTATCAGTGAACGTTTACCCGTGTCTGTACACATCTTCCATGTGTCCATGCGTGTTCACCTCGCATCCATGCACGGCCCCCCCGTGTTTTCTCACTGCTCTCCCGCGCCCACGGATGCCTCGCAAGTTACCGTGCTCCTTGGCGCTGTCCCGTCCTGGGCCCGGCTCTCCGGCTGGCCCCGGCAGCGGCCTCGCCGCTCCGGCACCGGGGGACCCTCGGCGGTGTCCGCGGCGCCCTGCAGCCCCCAGCCGGGAGCACCAGGATGGGGCCGGTCTTCTTCCCGGGAAGGACCGTTCTTTTGCGGGGAGGGGAAGAAAGAGGGTCCCCCGTCCCTGGGCAGCCCCGGTGCCCCACGGGCCGGTAAGGTCGGGCTTTGCGTAAGCCCAGCGGGCCCGGCGGGTTTTTCGTCCGAGTAAGCCCCGGCTCCACTCCCGGTAAACGTCCCTCTCCGGCAGCCCGGGCTCAGGCTTGGGCCGTGGGCCCGGGGAAACGCGGCCACACCGAGCCCCGCTAAGCGGAGCCCAGCTGAACGGCGGCACCCGGCCGGCCCTGCCTTACCTTCATTTCCAGCGAGGCGGGGGTGTCGGGCCCGGGGAGCTCTGGGCGGCAGGTCGGGTCCCTTCGCCAGGGTATAAAACGGGAAAATAAAGGAATANAACAGTAATAATAAGCAGTATTAAATTTTATTATTACTGTTCATGGCGACAAGGTAGGTCAGGCCGAGGAGGCCGTGGCTCCGCTCCACCCTGCGGACCCGCGGAGGAGCGCGGATCCTCTCGCCTCCGCTTCTCGGGAGCGGCGGAGCGGCGGAGCCGGCTCGCACCCCTTTCTCTGCTCCCCCATAAGCTCAGCCCCACCCGGAACAAATTTCTTCCCCTTATTATTAATGATAACAAGAGCGGTAACGAGAAAAATAGCAGTAAGAGAACAGGAGCCGGGGCGGGGGCGGTTGGTACGCAGGGTGCGGCAGGGTCTAGGGGCTGACCGGGCTTTGGGGCCGCTTCTCGCCCGCTTGTATAGCGGTCCGAGCCGCTGCCCGGTGCCGGGGTTCGGCTGAGAGAAGATATTTCGTTACAGCAGCTCCCGGGCTGCGGCTGCCCTCCGCCTTTTCCGCCGGCGCCCGGCCCGGAGCCCTTCCCCACGCGTGGCCGCCGAGCATCGCCTCTGCAGGGCGGAGGGTGGGTTTGGGTCATAATTTTTCTTGGTTTTCGTTATGAATCCTTTACCAATGTCACGACATGAACAACCCTCCCTCCGGGCCAGGCGGTGGAGGAGCGCGGAGTCCGGCCGCAGACCCCGACCCGGCCTTGCTGCAGCTCCGCCAGCCGGGAGCGGGGAACCGGGAGCGGGGAACCAGTTGC
>VXBW01008513.1:98411-124500 GCA_013400375.1 Thinocorus orbignyianus
GCGAACCCCGAAAGTTTGGGGCGCCTGGGCGGGGATGGGGCAGGCGGGCAGGTGCCCAGCGCTCCCCGGCTGCCGGGGCGGCAGCGCGGCTCCATCCCCGAGGCCGCCGTGGGGATGCTCAGCGTCCCCCCGCTCCGCTCCGCAGTCCGGAGAGGCTCCGTGGGCGATGGGCAGAGGGACACCGAGGCCACCGATGCCCAAATCCATCTCTCGGGCAGGGCGAAGAGGATGGGAGACGTGGCCCCGGCTCGGCCGTGTCCTCCTTCCCTCCCGCTTCCCTGTCCCCGGGGTGGCGAGGCCTGAGCCGGGTCGCTGCTGGTTCGCCATGAGCGGGGCCTGGCACGGCACGGCACGGCACGGATCGGCCCGGGTATCCCGGCCGGCCGGGAGGCTATGGAGCGGTTGGCGGCCGGGTGGCGAACATCCCCGCCGTCCGCCGAAGCCTCTTTGGCTTTCCCGGCTGTTGCGATGGGCGCATGTCGCCGCCCGCCCGGGTGTCGCAGCACCCAGCCTTTTCGGGCACCTCAGCAAGGGCAGCGGACAGCGCTCGGGTCCCGGTCCCCGCGTCTCCTCGGGCATCCCCGGGTCCTCGGCGCTCGCCGAGGCCGAGCCCCGACCACCGCAGCCCCCTCCGAGGTCAGGCAGGGTCAGGCCTCTCCTAGGCCCGGCCTCGGCCCTACCCGGGCCGCCCCGACGGCTCCGGGGCTGGGAGCAGGGCTGGGGTCGGTCCCCGAGCCTGGTGCGGGGTCCTCGCTTCTCCCGGTCCCGGGGACCCTCGTCCGGGAGCGACCAGTCTCACCATCTTACTGCAGCCGCCGTGGCGCGGACAAAATGGTGGCGGGGAGAGATGGCGCAAATAAACGGGAGCGGAGCCGAAATAAAGCGGGGGGCTGCGGCCGGGAGACTCCACCGGCGGGACCGCTGCCCCCCCGGCTCCCAGCCCTCCCCCGGCCGGGGACCCGGGGACCTGCTCCCGGGGAAGGGGTCGGTGCCAAGCCCCGGCCGGCGCCAGGGAAGCACCTCCTATTTTTGCAGAAGGTGTGGGGTTTAATTCTATTTTTAAAAAATAATTATTATTACTATTGTTTTTAAGCTATTTAAAAATATTTTTAATTTCCCTCCAGACGCGGGGTGAGCCGGCAGCGGGTGCCGCAGGGACCGCTCTCCCCCACCTCGCTGCCCGTTCCCGGGGAAGGGGCCGCATCTCCCCTCCGCCTTTCCCTCGCCAGCACCGGTCCCGGGGCTGTCTCCTGCTCCGGGCCATCNCATCCTCGGTGCTCGCTCGCCGTGGCTTCGGTGGGGACGAGGCTCTGGGGGTAACCTCCGCCGTCGGCGGGAGCCGGTTGGGAAGCGGCGGGATCCCCCGTGCCCTGTGACAGACGGGAGCGGAGGGGTATTTTCCCCGTCCCGGTGCTGTCCCGGGCTCCGTCCGCTGACCGGTACGGCGTGGTACCGGGGACTAGCCGTGCGGGAGGGAGTCTCCGCTACAGGGTACCTTTGCCCACGGAGGCAACCCTGGCCACCCGTCCTGGACCCGTTCCATCGAGGTGGCAAGGCTGGCGGGTGCTGTGGGACGCGGGCACGGCCGGGGACTGCAGGGCCGGTCCTCAGCAGGGATTAACGGGACAAAGACTCACCGGCGGCGGCCGGAGGAGCCGAGCAGCCCCGGGGCGGTCCCGCTGGAAATGTGGGGGCTGCAGCACCAGGGGCGGCTGGAGGGGAAGAGGGGTGCAGATCCGAGTGCTTACCCCCTCCAACCGGTTACCTCCCAGGAGCTGCCCCAGCGCTGTGCCCGGGGGGGGCAGGCAGGATGTCGTGAGCGCTAGGGCTCCGACCAGTGCTGTTTGGGGTGTGCTGGGAAGGGCTAGGGACTCCTGTGCCCACCAAGTGGGTCCCGAGTTGTGTGAACCACCATGTCCCCACCAGCTGCAGGCATGGGGAGAGACAGGTGTGTGTTCGGGGCTGGCAGGGTGGTTGTGTGCCCCAGAAATGCCCTGGCAGCGATGTTGGTGCAGAAACCCCATATACGCGGGTGTGTGCGCTGTGTCACTGTGCAGGGGAGAAGTGTCCCTCATGCACACGGGTGTGTGTGATGTGTCCCTGGGCTTACAGAGGCGTTTGTGTGTGCTTGACTGCTGCGTGCGTCAGTGTGCAGAATATGTCCTTTCTACGCCTGCTGTGCTGTGCTGTGCTGTGCTGTGCCGCAGAGGGTGTGCGGGCTGTAAAATCACTGTTCACCAACTTGGGTGGGTGTTGGTTTCCTAAAACTTAGGCCAGCTCCCATTCCCTCCTACTCCTCAGCCACGTCTGCCTATCCTGCCTTGTTGTATTTAGCTGCCAAGGCAGGGGAGAGGTTGATCCCCTTGGCAGCAGACCTCCTTCAGTGTGATTTCAGTCCCAAACCTTGTATTGGACGTGCTTCCATCAGGTGTCCCCTGGTCCTCAAGAGCAGAACCTGTCACCATGCCCCTGCTGGAGAGGCCAAGGGCTGCTGGAAAACCCTGGGCAGCCACAGCAGGACCTGCTGGGTGTTGGGGGTCTGGGATCCAGCGGCTGATGGGAGAAGGCTCTCAGGAGGCAGTTCCTCCAGCAGGATGGGGTTGTGCCCTTCTTTGCATGGGAGGATGGCCGTGGGTCCCCCAAAACTGCACAGGCGGGCAGGGGGAAGATTTTTGGCACGCAGTAGGGCTGTGACCTGCCTGCACTGCAGGGGAAGCGAGAGGATGGAGCGAGGGGGTTTTCCTCTCCCCTGCCGAGCTGGCACCATGGGCTGTGCCCCCTTCCCTCTGGTGCTGTGCCCAACCCGCTCGCCCCGCCCCATGGCCCAGCTGCCGGGGGAAATAACAATAAATAATACCCATAATGATGCTGGCGGTGCTGTACAGAGCGGCAAGGGCAGAAGGGCAGATACTTGCAGCTGCGGCTGGAAAGCATGAGCGTCTCTGTTAGCTGCTCCTTGCTGGCAGCCCCGGCTGTTGTTGTGTCGGGGGACCGCGGCATGGGCATGGGAGTGCGGACGTGGTCTGGGCATCATCCCTGCAAAAGCTCTTCTCCTCGCAAAATGGTTCCCAGGCTGGTGTCCAAATTCCACCAGATACACCACTAGAGAGAACCTCCAGTCCACCTACAGCCCCTTTCCTTTCTGACAGTCTTATGCCCACCCTGGATCAGAGCTTGCACTCCTGGTCCCACAGGAGCCTTTTCCACCCTGGCATTTCCAAGCCCTCTGTTGCCCCAGTGCCTCCTGCAGTGCCATTCTCCAGCCTGGAATAGGCTGGCCGTGTCGGGACAGTGCCTCTGCTGTGTACCGCAACGTGCCAGTGGTAAACCATCTTCAAGGTCCCTCTCCCAAGTCTATGCTTGCTCCCCAGTCCTGCTCCCACCGTGCCAGCTCCCAGCTGCTGCTCCCCAATTCCTCCCTTTCTGTCCCAGCAATTTTATAATCCTTCCATGCCGGAGTCAGCCAGAAAGAGAGAGAGCAATTTGCCTCCAGCCAAAGCTGCTAGGAACCTTGGGTCTCTCTGGGCTTGGGGCTATTCACCCAGTGTGGCTTCTGCAGCTGGTTTTTAACCTGCAGGAGAGTCGCTGGGCAGAAATGGGGAGCTCTGCAGCTGGGGGTCAACCAAACCAGGCTCTCTGCTTGCATTGCTGGCGTTCACAGAAAGGCAGAAGAAGGGACAAGGAGCACAAGGGGTTTGGCGTCTGGCAGGACCCCAGCAGGCAATTTCCAAGGCTGTTTTTTAATACCTGGTGCTGGGCATACAGAATCCATCTGTGTCTGGCAGGGGGCTGACTGGGCACATTCCATCCCACAGAGCTGGGGCAGGTGTCCCGGCACCTCGGGGCTTGGGACTCTGTGGATTTTTCTGGGAGAGCTCGTCCTTTGTCAGTGGAAAGTAAGGCTGTGGTCCCTTTGGAGGGGCCACAAGCGGCGTCTGATAGCATGGAAGAGGCTGTGTGGGGCTAATGTGGGAGGTAAACCCTCTAGCTTCTGTTTCCCTGTGTCCAACCGTGGGCAGCAATAGTCCTGGTCTCATAAAATCTGCTGCCATGAATGGCTTGGGGTGTGCAGCACTTCCAAAATTTCTCCTTTAATAGCTGCTCCAAAGCTTTTCAAGAAAATATTACTTCAGTGAGAGTAATTCTGGAAAGGGAATTGTAATAGAGAGAATTTCCCTCCCCCCAGTATCTCCAAAGAAGGACAGAAATGAAAGAAAAAATAATTTAAATCAAAAAATCTTTACTTTGAACTCTTTCTTGGTATAGCACTGCTCTTGGCTTTTGGCTTTCAGAGGCTGTTATTAGATGTGATTAAATGCTCTGTTTTTTGATTTCTGTTTATCTCGTGGGGAAAAAAAAAAATCCCTTTTTTAATGGAGAAATGTTACTGTTCCCTGGAGGTTTATAAACTTGCCAATTTGTGGCCAGAGGGGACAACTGAACTGTGGGATGCCGCCTGTTTTAGCCACGGCTTGCGGGATTTCTTACAGTTATTCCTGTAGCGAGTCCAGACACTCAGACCAGCCCTGATGGTGCAGCCAATGTTTAATTCGGCTCTTCCTTCCCCAGTAATGTTTATTTTGAACCAGTTCCCCCAGCCCCCCTTTCCTCAGCTTTTTTCCTCCCTGTTGGCTTTTTCCTGATGGTCTTTCTCCCCACTTCCCTCCCAGATGCCAAAGGGACGATCCGGGAGATTGTGCTCCCCAAGGGTCTGGACCTGGACCGGCCCAAGCGGACGCGGACGTCCTTCACGGCGGAGCAGCTCTACCGCCTGGAGCTGGAGTTCCAGCGCTGCCAGTACGTGGTGGGCAGGGAGAGGACGGAGCTAGCGCGGCAGCTCAACCTCTCTGAGACCCAGGTAAGGGCCTTGGGGACTCCCCGTGGCATGGATAAACCTGTGGTGTGGACACCCTCCTTGGGGACAGGCGTGCTGGCCACCAGCCTGGTGAGGGTGGTGAGGGGAGGCAGGGGCAAGCAGAGTGGGCAGAAAGTGGGGCTGGGGTGGGCAGGTGCTGTCCTGAGGGGATGTTGGGGCTGAGATGAACCTGCGGTCCCAAACCCAGGTGGACTGGCTCGGTTCTTGCTGGGGTGGAGGGGCACTGGCCGGTGTTTTGGTCAGGAGCCGGGGCTGAGCGTGGCCGGGATGAAGCGTAAATGGTGCTGCAGGCAATGACTTTCTTCCACCCTTTTCTCTTGAGCCGAAGGAGCAGTCGGTTTAGGGTTAGGGATGTCAAGGGGCAGCCCTGAGTGGGATCTGCAGGGATGCCCCTAACCACCCTGTTTCCCCATGGGCAGCATCCCCCAGTTCCCCCAGGAGGGTCTGGTGAAGTGGGGAAGAGAAAAGAGCAGGAGGGCATCCATGGGCATCTGAGAACTTTACGGGAGCACCTGCAGTACAGGGTGCATGACTGGGGTTGGGAGTCGTCGTGGGTGCTGTCGGGATCGGGCGTTTGTGTACGAGCTGGAGGGATCCTGCAGGGATCCTGCACCCCACTGCTCCCTGCTCTCTGCAGCCTCTGTGGCTTCGGTCTCCTGCTCCCAGCAGGGTGAGAATGACACTGGGGACTGCCCCTGCGGACCCCCAGCTGCAGCGTGGCCTGGGCATCTCTTCTCCATTCCTCTCCAACCCCTTGCACACAGGTCCCCAGCTGGAGTTGTGCTGGCAGGGAGGGATTTTCCTGGTTCTCCTCTGCCAGAGTTTGCTGGGAGAGCTGGGCTGAGCAGCACAGGCTGGGCAAGCAGAGGTGGAGGGACATTGTACATTGTTTGGAAGTTTACATTGATGTCTGCTAAGAAAAAAGTGCATCTGCTGGGGTTGTGATGGTTTCGGCTTGAAAATTTATACAGAAATAGTAGTAATGATAAAATTAATGAAGAGTGAAGCTGGGAACTATAGAAAACCCCGTCAGCCCAGTCTGCCCCTTCTCTGGCCAGTAAGGCACGTTTGGAGACAGCTACGTGGTTTCATTGATTCAGATAGGAAATAATTTCAGTTTTTGCAAACCACTTGTAAAACAAACCTTTCCCGGCTGTCAGGCTCCTGGCTTCAAGCTCTTGCTGTGTGCCACGGGGGTCTGATTTTGGGGAGACCCTGTTGCTCTGTGGCGCATTGGTACTTGCTGCGGTCCTACGAGGGAGAGCAGAGCCTCAGCGGGCTCAGAGTTGCTGTTGGCTCTTCTGGTGAGGGGGCAGGTCTTTTTTTGGTAAGGAGCAGGTTTCCGTTTGTGGGACATGTGGAAGAAGGTGCTGGTGGGTTCCTTTTCCAGGGTCCCACCTGAAGCCCCACACCCAGGGTCACCTCCAAGGAGCCGGGAGGGACATGGGTGGGTTTGGCTGTGCCATGCTGGGGGAAGAGCTTCGGCTTCCCGGCGGGTGTGGGAAGGGACGGGCAGTGGTGTAGCTGGCGGGAGCATGGGGCAGAGGGCTGTGTAGCCCGGGGCCGGGAGGGTGCAGCCTCTCCGTAGGAGCTAATGTCTGCTTATTTACTGCTTGCTTGGTGCCTCACTGCTGCCTTCATCATGCAGTGAGAAAATTCACACCCTGTAGGCCATGGCTGTCTCTTTTCTTTTCCTTCCCGCATCCTCTTTTTCCCATCTCTCTCCTTCATCTCTGTCTTTTTAAATCCCTATTCTTTTCACAGCATTTCCTTCCCTGCAGCAAACACCCAGTTGTACCTTCCTGGCTCCCCTCTGCTGCCTGTCCCTTCCTAGCCACCATTGTGCCTGGGGACATCAGTGCCGGGCTCCATGCCTGGTTTCCTCCTCTCATCAGCAGGGTGCAGCCTTTCTTGGGATATCATTTCAGGCTCTCACCACACTCAGGCATCACCCCCTGCAACAGTTCTCCAGTGTTTGTGGCTGGGAGGTTTCCTCAGTTGTCACAAGAGCTGGGCAACCACAGGGTTTTAGAAGATCACTTAGATCTGGAGGGTATTGCACAGCTCCATGCAGTGTGCTGGTCTGATCTGGATGTGACCTGGAGAACGGACAGTCACCACCAGCCACTCCTGTCCCATGGGGCTCCTCTATGTCCATCAGCTCAGACAGGGACAAATCCAATCTTTGCAATAATCAGAGTATTTTGGGTACTTTTGATTATTTTTCTCTTAGCATTATCCAGGAGCAGCTCCCAGGACTTAGGGCAGTTCATAGTATAAATTATCTAATATTTTGTTGATGGATTCCCAGCCAGCAGCATCTTATGGCTCTTTCTTGGTTGACATTTGTGTTGTGCTAGTGGTTGGGACAGTGGGATGGATCCTTTTTGTCCCCTCATTGATTGAACAATACCCTGGTTTCAGAATTAGGAAGCTTTCCCCACCAGCTGCTCCCAACTTTGCTTTCTGCAGGGACCCCTGGGTGCAGTGGGACCACGCCATGTCCCACCATGGGAAGGAAAAGCAAAGCCAGGGCCACAGAGGAAGGGGCCACTGAGGAGGGGGTTTTGTGCTTGTGAATGTTCAGGGGGGAGAAGAATGATTCATCTTAGCTTCTCTGAGAAGAGAGTGGTGCAAACAGCGTGATGAGATAGGAAGAGACACGATGTCATCACAGCTGGAGAGCTGCAGCCAAGCGTCCCCGTAAGTGGGTCCGCTGATCAGGCTGCGCACTGATTCTGCTGGAGAAAAAAAAGACCTCTTTTAGGCACTTATTTTACTTTCCTGGCATCTGATCCTGCTCTTTGGCAGATTTTGAGGCAAGAAGCTATTGCTGCTCCTCACAGGGAAGCCAGAATGGTACATCTCCATGCTGGGGAGTGGGAATCTTCTTGCTTTCTTGTCTCTGGCCCCTGCCCCAGGGGAGAGGGGAGGTCACTCAGAGGAGAGGGGAGGTCACACAGTGCAGAGAGGTCTCACCCGGGCTAATGCAGGGGGCAGCAGCACAGCTTCTCGCTGCTGGGGAAGGCTCGGAGCCGTGCGTGCCACCGCTGCGGTTCCCTGGCCAGGAGCAGCAGCAGCCTCAGAAGCTGGTGCCCCTCAGCAGCTGCCACCGGTGAGCCTGCCCTTGCCTTGCTGCTCGCCAAGCCACCTGCCAGCATCCTGCTGTGCCCCGGGTCACCTTGCTGTCCCTCTGAGCCAGCCCCGCACCTTGTCTCTGTGCCTCTCTGTGGGTCTCAGCCAAGCCTGCTGCACTGAGGGGACACAGGGGGAGTTTTGGAGCCACCCACGCTCATGAGAGGATGAGGAGGGTTCTTCCATCCACCCCAGGTCTCTCCAGCCCCGGGAATTTGTCTCCTCCCTCCAGGAAGACATATACTGGTTCTGCCTCACTGGGAGCTGCTCGGGCTTCTGCCCAATGCCGTTTGTGCTTTTTCTAATTAACCTGTGGACATAGTCAGTGTTAAGCAAGTTTAATTAGCTGGTAGAATATTTTCATTAACTTGTCAAGCAGCAGCCTGGAGATGGGGATGTGCCGGCTGCTGCATCCCGGGCGAGCTCCCACATCCCAGGCACACAGAGCTGCAGACGCTGCTCAAGCCCACCCTGACAATCCATCCAGAATCCGTCCCTTGTGCTCCAAGCAGAGAGTAGCCCATATCCGTGCATCGGGCTTTCTCCAGGCAACGCATCCCACGGCATTAGGGGAAAAGTGCCCCTTCTTAGTGTCATTAAGGGATAGAAAATGCAAGGCAGAGAGGAGGCTGCCAGGCAGAAGGACCACGGGAGGATAGCGGAGGGAGGATAATTCCCACAAATCCCCTTCCAGGAGGGGCGGCAGGATGGGCTGGCCGAGGGGATTTGCCTGGGCCAGAAGGCTTTGCTTTCTGGGTCAGGAGTTCAGTGCCAGGCTCGGGTTCAAGTGACCTGGTGTATTTGCCCTCATTAGAGAGAGGACAGAAGTGACACTCATGTTGAACAAGGGCCCCTTTTGAGGGCTGGTTGTAGCAGATGTTCTCCACGCAACAGCCAGCTCCGAGCCTTGTCCCTCTGCTGAGAGGCAGCTCACCCCTTCCCAAAGGCAGGAGCTTTGGGGGACAGGGATGTCCTCAGTTGAGGAGGCCGTGCCTAGGAGCAGTGCTGGAGGCTCGTGGATAACCCATGCACTTCTTGGAAGAGACTGGTGAGCTTTTGGGCTCCTCAGCTCCTGTGCAGCATCTGAAGACTCTTTGTAGAGGGATGGTGGGGCACAGAGTGGAGAGAGGTCTTAGCATCATGATTCTTGCCTGCCTGGCTGCTGGAAAGTCCATGGGATCCCCCATGGATCCCCTGGTGTTCCCTTTGCTGCTGAGGGCTCCATCACAGCCAGTCTGACAGACCTTCCTTGGACAAATCACTGGTCCATCCTTGATATAGGCTGGGCTCCTACTGCTTCGTCACTGCCAGCGGCCCGAACCCCCCCGAGCATCCTGCGCAGCACAGGGAGGGTCCTTGCAGCACAGAGCTTTCAGGACTGCCATCCCCCCGACATGGAGCAAAACATATGTGAGAAAGCAGCTGAGCCAGAGAAGGGGCGGGAAGGTCTATTTATAGCCTAGCAATTAAGATGGTGCCGTTAAAAATTAATTACACCTCAAGTCATTAACAACTATCAGTCCCTGCAGCGAGAGAACAATGAAACAATGGTTGGTGCCAGCACAAATTGTCCTCTCACAGGGAGAACCGCAGGAAAGCTGTGGTCTGGAGGAGGTGAGAGTCATCCAGAGCTTGGCGATCGGAGCTGTGGGTTGGGGCTTCCTCAAGGGACAAGAGGCAGGTAGGACCGTAACGCTGCTCTGCTTGCTGCAAAGTAGTGCATTCCTCATCCTTGGAGTCTCTGCTGTCCTCAGGGAATGGGGAAGCTGAATTTCTGAAGCTTTGTTGGAAATCCCTTTTCTAGACTGTGCAGCAAATACTGGTGTCATAGCCCAGTGCATTCTTTTCTGAGGAGGCCTCCATCCCTCTGCCCACCCACCCATCGTGCTGTGCTGTGCTGTGAATTGGAAAATAGTCTCTAACAACTTCTGTGGTTCATGTTGCCTCCACCCAGCTGCTTCTATAGTGTTCCTGTTTCATGTCCTGGGTGCTTACACGGACCCTTCTTCCGTGGGTAGCTGCCCAGCGGGGAACGTTTTCTTCTCCCTGCTTGGGAAAGCTGCAGCCCCACATGCTGTGGGTTGGGATGCCCCATCCTAACGCAGCCTGGTTTGGGGGGTGCTGCTCGCACCCCACAGTGCTGTTCCCAGTGGGGGTGCTCCTATCTGTCCCCCTGGGGCACTTCTGGTGGTGCTTTTTCTGGATGGCCTGAACTAACCAACCCATCAGGAGGTACCCTGTCCTGCTGGAGCAGTTCTCTGCCAGACTGGGTTTGACCCACCTCCCTCAGCTGGCTCCTGCTGATAAAACCTTGGGTACTGAGGCTGATCTTAAGTGAGTGGGTGGCAATGGGGGACACCTGCCTGAATGATCCTGTTTAGTGACTCCCAGGTCAGATCTAGATGCTGAAGGTATCTGGCTACCACTGGCCTGGAAGGGAGGTGGATCCTGGGTCCCATGGCATGTGGTGGCCACTGGAGATGCCCAGGGTCACCCTGGAAGAAGCCAAGCATCTCCCAGTAGCTTCTGGGTCCCCTTCCCACATGCCAGCCTGTGTCAGAGCATGCTTGTGGAGTAAACCTGCTCACGTGGAGAAGCTAATCCTGTGCCCTCCTTGTGGCGGGGGCACGTGGTAGGGTTTACCCTGCAGCCACGGGACCCTGGGCTGGTGGCAATAAATCTGTGTTATAAGCAGGTACCACGTAGTGGCAGGACCAGGCTGGCACAGCCTGACCGCTGCCTCCACCTGCCTGGCCCCGGCCCTGCCAGACCTCTGGGTTTCTCAAAAATTCACCTTTTTGGCATTTTGTTTCCCAAAGCACGTCGGGGAGCTGGAGAAGTGGGTTCGGGCAAAGAGCACCAGCTTCTTGGTGGGGAGAAGAGAAGAGAGGAGCAGCTCTCCTCAGGGTGGGAACAATGGGACCTTCTGGAAATAGGGCTCTTCTACAGGACAGCTGCTCCTGTAATGGATTAGATAACCCAAAATATCTTGGTCCCTCTACAGTTCCCCAAGATCAACTGGCAGTAGACAGAATGGCTAATATAAGTAAATGTGAAATAATTAATTGAGATTTTTATCATTAAGTGTTTTCAATTGAAAATGCCTGCACAGAAATTTTCAGAAATAGTGATGGAAATTTTCAGTTCTAAATGTTGTGAGTGTGCTGGGTGTTCCAGAGTGATCTCCAAGGCTTTCTCAGCGTATTCCGAGTGGATATAATCCAAGAGGATTTGTTTCCTAAAAATGGTGGTTTATGATGGAGATTGGTTTTGGTGACAGTTTTGGAGGCAGCTCTGATGCTGGGACAGGAACCCTAAACATGAGAGCCCAAATCCGGGCCACCGCCCAGTGTGCCACCAGCCACCTGCACCCTCCAGACGGGTGCTCCCACCTCCCCAGCTCTATTTTGTTTTCCTCTGGGAGGAAACCATACCAGTTTGTCGTGTGTGTAGAAAATGGGAGGAAACAGCATGTCCGTACTTTCTGCTGGATCCTGGTGTCATTGGAGGGGAGATGACCACGGGGACAGTCCTGATGTCCCACCTGGTTTCCAAGTGCCAAAGGCCAAGGGGAGTTCTGCCGTGGGTGTCAACATTTGCATTGCAGCTGGTCCTAGGCAAATCCTGCTGCATAATGGATCCCTGGGGGTGGGACTGTGTGGAGAATATCCCTGCTGGGGCGGAAAGGCTGGTGCTGGGTGGTGTCTCCCATTTATGCCAGGCTGCACTTTCTAAAACCCCAATAAAAGGGAGAAATCATCCATCAGCCTTTGCTGGCACCTCTGAGAAGACAACAGGTTGTCTCTCTTCGATTTTGATGTGTTGAAGGATGCTCCTTCAGGGACACCTTGCTCTGGAGCTACCAGGCTGGATGGTGGAGGACATTTCCCCCCTACCAGACCTGCCTGCAGAGCCCAACACTGTTTCTCCCTGCTCCTTCATCTCATTTCCATTTGCAAAGGGTGCGGAAACACCAGGGAGGTTCCTCGGTGAACCAGTAAATATCCTGGATTTTGGAGCAAAAGCAGGCTGAGGAAATGCTTCTGGCTGGAGTTTTGGGTCAGCAGCGCGGCAGCTGCTCTGGGGACGGGCTACCAGCCGAGGTCACGGCTGGGTCCCATGGGGTTGGGGGTGGTTCCTATCTTGACTGTCCACAGCACGCTGCCCGGCTGCACGCTGGAGCTCAGTGCAGCTGGAAGCACGGCCCCAAGCATGTTTCTCCCGGGCTGCGGCAGAGGGTTTGAGGTGGGTGGTGCAGCTGGGGGGGCTCCAGGCACTGTTGGGGCGCAGAGGGGCTGGAGGAGAAGCTGGGGGATGAGGCCAACCCTGCTTAGGTCCAGTTCCCCGTTCCTGCTGCGGTCGGGAAGAGGCAGATGAGTTGTGCAGCCGCTGTTATGTGCCGTTATGAAACCTCTGGCTGAGGCAGCTTTGGGCGGTCAGCCTGCTGGCTTATGCAACACCGGGAGCCCCAGCCCACGCCGAGCCTCCGCTTGCCCTCGCCTCCATGGCTCTGGGAGCCCATGGCCCCACTGGGGATGGAGAGAGGAAGAGGAAGGGTGGCCGGGGAGATGGTGGTGCGGCAGGCTGGGTCCCACCTTCCCCCGTCCCGTGGCGGGCATCAGCTGATGGCGGCGGGGAGCTAATCCCGGTGAGGAAAATGGCTTTGGCTGGTAGCTATGAATAGTCCCGGGTGGTCAGCGTGCCGGAGGGGCGCACGGTGTGGGATGTGTATGCTGGGCACAGCCCCCTGGCAGGACTGCCCAATAGTAAACACCATTAAAAACCAATAATGTATCCCCCAGCTCTGCACATGCAGGTGCTGGGATCTGGGGTGATGTTCATGGATGTCCTGGGGGAGGACGAGGGCCATCCCGTCTGGCCACCGAGCACGGGGAGGCTGAGGGGCTCAAGCGTTTGTGGGGGTTGGGGGGGGACACTGGTGTTTTGGGGGCGTGATGGGGAATGATGGCATTTTGGGGGGGGGATGGGGGATGATGGCGTGCGGGAGTGTGTGCGCCTGCGTGAGGAGGGTTTAATGAGCAGGCATGATGTGCCCGCTGCTTGGGACCGGGCTGGGCAGGGATGGGGATTTTGGGCTCCCAGTGGCCAACGGTGATTGCTCAGGAGCGGCGTCCCACTGCTGCTCGGCCACGAGCTGGCAAAACGCATCAGTTAAGCTCCAGATGATATAAAAAAGTTAGCTGAGGAGAGGGGAGTGCACTGCTCGCTCCCTTACTGGCCAGTCTGGCCGCATCCTGCTCTGGAGCAGGGAGGGGAGTGTTTTGGGCAGTGTGCTGGGATGGGTGAGCGGAGCAGGGGCAGAGCAAAGCAGTTGGTGGTCTGAAACCCTCAGCAGATCCCGGGATCACTGAGTGCTGTGGTGTAATGGGCTCCCACCTTGCACCTTTCCATCCCTGGAGTGTGTGGAGAGCTTGGCCTGCCGGTGGGAGGTCTCCACTGGGATTAACCGCTTGGAAATAATTTGTTTTGTAGCTCAGAGGTGTTAGGTGGAAGGCAGGGATCGGAGCAGCATCCCAGCTCCCAGCATCAGCTGCTGGAGAAGGGGCTGGTGGAGGCGAAGGCCATGCTCAGGCACTCCTTAAATTCTTGGCACTGGGCACTGGGGACCAAACCCCTCTTGTGCTCAGTCCCAGTGCCACCGCACTGCTGATAGCCACGGAGGAGCTGTGGTCACAGCACACACCATCACGCTGCTGCTCCTGGCACTGTCAGGACCGGGAGCAGGGCTGCCTGCTCTAGCTGTACCATGGTGCCACCGGCTACTCCATGCCTGGAGCTGGGACCCTGCCCAGAACTGATGCCACTGCTCTGGCAGGTGGGACGATGCTGTGTCCCCACTGCCTGGGTTTATTAACTTCCCCGGAGCTCTGCGGGTGCCGCTGCCTTCACCTTGCCGCTGGGTGACCAGGGAACCATGAGGCTTGGCGTGTCCCTCTCCAGCAGCTCTGGCAACTGCAGGGAGACGTGAGCCCATGCAGAGCTCCGGTTTGAGGGGGTCTGTGAGCACATGTGGGCACCCCGGTGTGTGCATCCATGGTAGGGCATGTGTGACCACACGTGTGTGTGTAGGAGGGTGCGTGGAGCAGCACATGCGTGTGCAACGCAGGTGTGTGCCATTTGCTATCCAGGAAAGGGTTTACAGACCGCTCGGTGCAGGATGGGGTGCACTGGTGGAGGTCTTGAGTGGAGGGAGAGGGTGGCTCAGCCGTCTGCGTGTCTGTCCTGCTGCTTGGCAGGCAGACAGAGGGAGAGATGGTGCCTTCGCAGAATACCCCCACAGCGGCGCCCGGAGAAGTTCAGATGCTCAGTGACATTTTGAATTGGTTTCCCTGTTGCCAGGGGAGCAGGTGACACCAAAGACACAGCTCTCCTGCTTTCCTTCCAGGTGGGAAGCGGCATGTGGGGAGGGACAGGGAGAGGCTGGGCTGCAGGGTGCACTTTCCAGGGGGCTCCTGGAGCCAGTTCCTGGGGCTGAATCATTCCTCAGGGAAGGGAAACCACGTGCAGAGAAAACCCCAGCGGATGGAGAAGTCTGTGGGTACATCTCTGCGACTCTCAGCAGCTCATGCAGTCTTGTAGCAGGCACTAAGGGGGTGTGTGCATTTAAAATAAAAGAAATTTAAAAAAAAAACAAACAAAATTTAACAAAATAAAATAAAATAAAACAAACAAACAAAAAAAAACAACCAAAGCAAAATAAAATAAAATAAAATAAACCTAACTAAAATACAATAAAATAGAATAAAATATTACCCCCCCCAAACATAAGATAGACCCCTAGCTGCCTGAGTCAGACAGACGCAGGATGCAGAATCAATACAGCCGGGGGAAGGAATGTGGCGACCTCCCACCAGGCTCTCAGAGGGCTCCACTTCAAATTTTCCAAGCTGGTCGCTGGCTCTGTGGACACTCTCACTGCAGTAAATGCTGGTTGGAAGTGGAGGGAATTGTAATATTGCTTTCTCGGTGGCGATCAGCACTGATTCTGCACTTTTCTTACCCTTTTCCTTGGAGGGCTCACTCAGGGTTTGGGCAGCGATAGCTTTGGTGTGAGCAGTGGGGAGCAAGCCAGGGGAAAGGTTTCTTAGAGAGAAAACAAAATTAATTAAACCTTTACATCCCTGCTCTGAAGCTGCTGCACCACGCTGCCAGCTCCCCTGAGATCCTTCTCCCAGCAGTTTGGGATTTGTTTGTTGTGATTTCTTTTTGCCCTTCTCCTTGTAAATGGGAATGTGATGGGAGTCACGTAGCCTGTGGTGGATGAACTGGCAACCTGAAGTCCTTGGGGGTTTGAGTCCTCTCCTGTCCTGTTAGGTGACAGCAGGACTCGCAAGGACAGGGGGACGGGGTGAGAGGCTCCATGGTACCATGGGGAGGACTACCAGCTGGTTTTCACACCACACACTAGGAAGCATCTCCTGAAATGATCAGGCAGCAGATTTCAATTTTCCAAACTACTTTTCCACCCAATATGCAGTTGAAGCTTCATACTCTTGGTCATTGCTAGTTGGACACCACATCCAACATCTCCATCAGCAAGAAAAGGATTGCCTTTGTTCCAAGAAGTAGGTAGCTTCAGCTTCTAATGTGAAAAGAATGGGTGGAAGGAAAATCTTGCTTAGGGAAGTGGAGAAGGGTATCTGGGACCTGCAGCTATGGGTGGGTCAATGAGATGTTGATGGTTTATTGTGTGCTGAAGTCCTGAAGGTTTTGAGTAACTCTGCCAGTCTGGGACAGACTGGACAGACTTGTTACAGCACTGGGGTTATTGTCTTTCCTTTCTGCTGGTTGTTACTGCAGTTCTTGCCCTGGTAGCACCTACAGGTCCTAGGGGAGGTGGAGACCCACCATCCTCAATACTCAGACACCAAAGCGGAAACACTGCTGTGCCTGAGCAGCACCTTTCCATGCAGAGCTGGGCAGAAAACACAGGGGTGAGAGGTGCTGGCATCCCATCTGGTTGGTGTCAGAGGCTGGAACTACCTAACTGCATCCCAGCTGGGTACCTTTGGACCTTGTCCTGTATCTACAGCATGACAGGCTTAGACCTGGATAACTCTTCAAGGAAGGCATGTGCTTTTTTACCCTCTGGCAGGAGTCTCTGCTGTTGAAGCTACATCTCCTCTAGAACAACCATACTGCTGTGTTTAGCATCAAGACACCTTATGCTGGCCAGCCACCAGTGCTCTCAGGGCTCACAACATTCATAGTGTCATCAGAGGGGAGAATGTATAATGTGACATCTGTCATGTATGACCCAAAGAGTGGGAGTCAAGGTGGATGGTTATGACAAGAGAGCTACACCTCCCTTGTCCATCCCTGGTGGGCACACACGTGGCTGGGGGCTATTCTGGTGGCTGAACTGAGATCTCTGCCCTGAAATTTTTATGGGATCATCCAGCTCAGGACAGAGCAGATTTTCTTGTTTGATTTTCATGCTGCAGGACCTAGAGAAGTCTTATGCTTCCAAGGTCAAATGAACTTGAAGGCAGAGAGACCTTTCTGGTCACCTCACAGGATTTTCTTCCTCTCTTTAGTTGATCCAGAGCATCTCTCCTAGGAAAATCTCTGGCTCTAACCAAAGCACTCAGTGTGATGGTGAGCACGCTCCTGCCCCAGGAATGGTGCTCTATGGGCAGTTCTCCACATCGTCCACCCATAAAGTCTGTGCCATTGGATTCTGCCTTGCTTCAGGTCAGGGATCATGTCCTACCTCTGCCCGCTCTGACAAGAAGCCCTCTGCTCTTACCAGTCCCTCTCTTGCTGCAGAGGCTGAGCAAAGCAGAATTTCCAGATCAAGAAACATGACATTCTGACATCTCTCCAGCCTGTCACTTACCTGATGGAAAAGTAGACACTAGACCTGGTCACAGTAACTGCATATCCAGCACCAGGACTCCTTCTCCAAGCACTCATATGTATTTACAAATCTGTAGATTGTGCTTATCCTTGTATCTTCAGCTTCGTGCTATTTCTTGCATGCCATGTCTCCTCGGGCTTTCAGAGTCATCTCCTCTGTATGGCTTGCCTCCTCCCCGTCCTCTGAGAGTCACCTTCCTTTTCTGGTGAACACAACTTCTCATGTCCTGATCTTCGGTCACATCCAAATGTGTGCTGTTGTCTATTTGTCTGCATCCAGGCTTGGCCTGACCAGTCTGTCATGTGTGGTCCTGGATCCCACAGCCCCAAACAGGGAGCCGCCAGGAGCTGTGGGCTCTTCCTGGGACTCCTCTGCAGCAGGAGCAGGCTTCTCCCTGCCTCCTCTTGCCCTCCCCAGCTGTCCTGGCTGTCCCCCAGAGGGACACATTTGTGAACTGGTCTTTTTTTCCATTCCTATGGAAAGGGTGCACTTGATCTCACTTTTTTCTTCCCACCCCAGTCTGGCAGGAGAGCTGGAGGTGGTTAGTTTCCTACCACAACCCTTCAGTTATTACGGTAGTTCACCATGTCCGTCACTGAGAAACAAAACATCACACTCGGGGCTTCATGACCTTCTCCATAGATGCTGGAGAGGTGATGCCCACCAGGGATGTGCCAGCATGGTCCTCCCTGCCCTTCCTCCAGGCTAGACTGGGAAGGGTGTCATTGCCATGCCACAGACATGCACCAGTTCACCCAGTAACTTGGACGAGGAATTAAAAAGCTGCTTTTTTAGAGAAGGAAATGAAGGCAGTCTCATCAAAGCAGACTTTGGCAAAACATTGGCTGTGGTGGGTGATGGGGGGTGGTGAATGAAACCGGAGGAAAAGATGATCAGAAAACTTTCAATGTGGAGGAGAAATTGTAATCGAGGGGACATGGTGGAGGATATTACTGAAAGATGGAGGATCAAGGCTGGAGGGAAATTACTCATGGACTTGTCAAGGACTGCATCTGGCTGAGCTTATTTACATTTTCAGTGATAGGAATTCAAGGCTTGATCATAATGGAGGATGAAAAGGACATAGATCTACTAATTAATGACAAGCTGTAAATGAACTTTAGCCATGAAGGCAAATGTGATCCTGCTCATCTGATATGTCACCAGTGCGGATGGGGAAGAGCTCTTGTCAGTCTATGAGACATGAGGAGACCATATTCAGCATGCTACGATCAGTTTGGGTCATGGCATTCAAGAATGATGGGCACAGAGAGGGGCTGCAGAGGTCAACTGAGGATGGATGAACCTCCTGCAGGAGGATCAGATATAGAACGAAGGCAGGAAGGGCTACAGAAAGTTTTTATCTATAACTGTAAATGGAAATGCAACCCTGAGCAATGGCACCAGCCAGCCCTAGTGAAAGAGGAGCAAGAGTAGAGGATATCCAGGCTGGGAAGGGGCTCTGCTGGGACAACCTCCTAACAGCAGCACTGGGAAGGAGGAACACAATGGGCCCTCTTTGCCTGAGGACCATAGTGCCACCCTTCCCAGCTGAATCCCATCTTGGGATGTTTGAGACCAGTGTCGTCTCAACCCTTTCTCCCTCCTGTCTGTTTCCCCTCATGTACCTGCTGGTGTGGAGCTGGCTTTTAGCACCAGAAATGCATGCACATCAATATGTGCTTCAAATTATATCAATCTATTTATTAGACTTGCATGTCTGTACTGCTATTAATTGTTAGTATTCAGCATCATACCTGAACCAACGACTGCTGCCCCTGGAAAGTTGCTCCGCAGCTGATCAAGAACTCCCTGGAGAGGAAGCAGCACAGACCCAACACAGAACAAAAGCCAAAACACTCAGGAAACATGAACTCCCCACAAGAAGCCAGAGGTGGAGGGGGAATCGAACAGACCTCTGGAGACCCTGACAAGGGCCCTTTGCTTTTATGGAGCTGTGTTTGTTTTTCACAACCTGTACAAGACAACCAGAACATAAGAGCTGACCTTAGGGTACACCTGGGCTGAGGACCCTGTCAGTGGTGGAGGAGCAGAGAAAATAGCATGTGGGGTATAAAGCAGTCCTGTTCTTGCTGTATCTTTCCAACCACTGGCGTCTTGGAGAGCTCTCACCATGAGGAAGTACCCAGAACATTGTGTTAAATCTTGATGGATAAGTTCTCTCACAATTTTTCCAACTCCCTTCTTCAGCCACTTGCATTTTGGCTTCCAGGGCATCCTGCAGCAGGGACTAACACCATCTGTGCTGCCCAGAGAGGCTCTGCCTCCTGCCTTGCTCAGGTTTCCAGCTGCTACCTGGTGACCACACCTGGTGCCTCCTAGTCCTTGTGTTAGGGAAACCTCTGACTCCTCATGGCTGTTCCCCTTGGCTGCACCAGCTGTGGTGCTGCAGAGCAGGAGCATGCTGCACCTGCCTCATCCCTTGAGGCTTGGTCCTTCCTTCTGCAGGATGCTCTCATGTCTCTGCTTGCCCTTCTCTGATGTGTGGTTGTGGGGCTGTGCTCAGGTAGCTTGCTCCAAAGTCAGTGAGAGCGTTGACTGGTGAACTGGCACCTGCCCTGCCTGGTGCTGCTTAACGTGAGGGTGGTGAGACTCGGGACCAGGTTGCTCAGAGTGGTAGCAGATGTCTTTGTCTCTGGGAACATTCAAGGTCAGGTTGGCTGAGGTTGTGAGCAACCCGATGTAGTTGAAGATGTCCCTGCTTATAGCAGGGGGGTTGGACAGGATGACCTTTAAAGGTCCCTTCTGGTCCAAACCATTCTATGATTCTGTGATTCCATATTCTGTGGCCTCCTCCTGCTGTGTTGGGAGCTGCATTTCAGAGTGCTTTGCAGGGGCTGTCTCTGTCTCAGTTCCTCTTTGCACTGAAATCCACGTGCAGCTGGAGATGGTCTCTGAGACCCATCAGTATCTCAGGGTACCTGGAGGTGGTGCACTCAAACCAGGGGGGTGCAGACAGTGGGGAAAGAGGGGAGGAAAAACTGGTGGTGGGTTCCCAGAACTGGAGCGTCCTCAGCAGGCTCACCTGGATGCTGGGCTGAAGAAAGTAGGGTTTGGGTTGGGCTTGTGGCAGTGGGGCTTTTGAGCACTCTGGTTTGTGTCACAGGGGTAGAGATAGTCCTCAGCTGGAAGGGTGGGCTCCAACACATCCCTCAACCTCCATCCTCCCCAGCACAGTGAGGTGAAGCCAGGACTGGAATGCTGTGGCCAGGAAAGGCCAGGAGATGCTGAGCCTGGTCCCTCAGAGGTGGTGTTGAGTGTGGGGAGGGTAGATGCTGGTGCACCCTCCCTGCTGAAGAGACAAGGAACCCAATGCCACCTCATGCTGTGCATCTGGCTGGGTTGGGATAATGTAGCTTGAGGGCAGCTCCTAGGGGCTTTATGCCCATCCTCGAGGACATAATCATGCTGAGGGCCTTTTTCTGAGCTCTTGCTCTTCCAGAGTTGGCTAGCTGGGGGATGCTTTGAGAATGCTGGGGCTGTGTGTTTCTGTATGGGCTTACACTGGACCTTCATTAAGATGTCAATAATGACAGGGGGTTGTGGGGCTGCGGGAGTCCCATTCAAGGCCTGTGCTTTGGGTCTCCCCAGAATTTGGCAACTCGAGGACATCCCCACCAGAAAAGCTGGTGGGTTGCTAATTCTGTGTCAGGTCACCGTGCCCTGGGACACAGGACCATGGGAGAGCAGTCCTGCCCAAACCCATCCCACTGGCACGGAGGGACTGATGAGGACCATAGGGAGGGGACATCAGCTCTAGAGACCTGGCTGGGCTGTGATGTGGGCCCAGCAGTCCTGGTGGCAATTAGGGATCCAGGGTTCCCTATAAGGACCAAGATGTGCACGGGCAGGGAATGTCCACTACACCTTCTGTGTGGGACCCTGAGGGTAAGGGAGGTAGGATGTGGGCTGGCAGTGGCCTGTGATCCCAGCAGGTTTTGGCTGCAGTATATTAGCTCAGCCCCATGGTCCTGGTGTCCCCCAGTGCTCGGGAGCAGCTCCCACCACTCGTCCCTGACCATCCCCAGCCTCCGTCCAGCTTCGCCCAGGCGTCAGCTCCACTATTATGTCCCCGGAAAGGGGCCAAAGGGCTGAGACCTCCTCCACCCCCACGCTCCATTAGCTCTGTACTGTGGGTCTATTGTGCCAGGGGATGCGCGAGGGCTGTGTCAGTGAGCAACTGACCTGCCCCAGTGAGTTTCTGATGACTCGGATGAGTTCAAGACCCTCTGGCCCCGGAGCAGATGGGGACAAAGCCTGTGCCGATGTGCTGAGGTTGACTCCTGAGGTCCCGGCCAGCGCCCAACTTGTCCATTCCCATCTGCCACGCTCTAATCTAAGTGTCTTCCCATCCATCTCCTTCCCTCACCTCCATCTCCATTCGTCTGTCTGTTCCTCATGCCTCTCTCTGTCTCTCTCTCTGCCTCTCCTAACCCCTCTGCTCTGTCAGGAAGGGACAGAAGCGGGAGGCTGCCCTCTCAGGGGAGAGGTTAGGAGGTATGGGGGCAGCTGCAGTGGGACAAGAGCTGCGGGCTAGAGAACAGGGACCATGTCCCACCAGGGAAACCAGGGACAGGGTGGGTCCCATGGGGCTTCAGCCCAGGCTCGCTACTTACTTTGGCCAGAGGCAGATTGCGGTAGGGATGTTCCTAACTGGGTTCAGGCACAGAAGGAGGTCTGTGCCCAGAAATCCAGGGCCACCAGAAGCCATCCTGTTCCCTAAGATGTTCCCCAGCACTGTAGCAAGGCCAGGAACCCTCCACCCTGCCTCGTGGGGACACAAACTTGGTTTTGAAGACCATCACAGAGGAGAACCCAGCATATCCTATAGCTCAGCTCCCCCGGGGAGACTTAGCACAGGGCAGAGCTGGGCAGCGGTGGGGTGGCTCAGCCCTGGGCTCCAGGCTCTAGGCTCCTACCTCCTGGACCCTGGACACCCACCCTGGGCTCCTGCTCCTGGGTCCCGTCCCTGGGCTCCTGTCCCGCTCCTTCCCAGCACCTGCAGGATTTTGACATTTCCCCAAAAGCGGCAGCGGGAGCCACTTCTCTGCAGACCCTGTGGTGGGGGATGGATCTTGCTTGGGTGTTTATTTTAATACATCTCTCTCTCATATCTCTCACTCTCTCCTGGTTCTCACCTCTCTTTCCCTGGCTCCCCCGTGCTCTCTTTCTGTCCGTGCCTTTCTGTCCCCCTACCCTGTCCCCCTACTCCCTCCCCCGCAGGTCAAGGTCTGGTTCCAGAACAGACGCACCAAGCAGAAGAAGGACCAGAACAGGGACTCTGAGAAACGCTCCACCGCCACCTCCGAGTCCTTTGCCACCTGCAACATCCTCCGGCTGCTGGAGCAAGGCCGGCTCCTCTCTGTCCCGGCCCCCCCCAGCCTCCTCTCTCCCACCTCCAACCCCATCGGCAGTCCTATGGGCAATGGATCCAGCTTGGCCACCCCAGGAACCACCTCCCCTGGGCTCGGCAGTGGGAACAGCCCCCCAGGGCCGGGAGCCTTCAGCCTGCAGGTCCCTTCTCTCGCCTCCTCCTCCTCCTCCTCCTCCTCGCCTAGGCTGCCGGCCACCCCACTGTGCTTTGGGGGGCCGCTCCTGGGCAGCCTGCATGACCTCCCGGGCACTTACGGACTGGGCACTTCTGCTTTTGAGCCTTACACGCGGCTGGAAAGGAAAGACAATTCTATACCCAGCAAGAAGCCAAGCCCTTAAATCAAAATGAGTGTCAAAAGGTCTCCCCCCTACCCCCATCCCTGCTGTCCCCACGCACCCTGCCCCCCGCACCAGGGTTTGATTTGGCAAGTGGGATGTGGAAGATGGTTTCCTGCCCGCCCAGGCGTGTGTGTGAGTGTACACACACGTCTGCGAGTGTGCATGCCTGGCCCCACCCCAGCCGCACCAGTACAGCTGTGGATGACACCCTGCAACTCCTCGACCCAGGGCTGACACTGAACTTGGTCGCACCTAGGGGAGTCCCTGGGTGTCCCACGTCACCAGCACTGTCCCGTCCCTCGCTGACACTGCTGGATCTGCCAGGGCCATGTCCCTGCTCCAGGTATCACCCATTCAGGGTTTGGAAGATGATGCTGTGGTCTTGCTGTGTGGGCTGGGAGAGGAGCAGCTCCGGGGGAGATGTTGGGGAGTTTCTGGACTGTCACCCTGGGGCCCATGGTGTTGGGGTCACTGCCAAAGCCCCAGGGAGCAGGAGGGCACTCTGAAAAGTAGAGGACAAGGGTTTTTGCCCAGCCCTGGTGTCCTTGGGCAAGTATCGGGCTCCAGTTTCCCCACCTGCAAAGGGTTTTTTGTTGTGGTTGAGGTTGTCTTGGAGCATGGTGTCTGTGGGATCCAGGTCCCCTCTGCTGGTGGGGAGCACTGTTCCCATGGAATGCTTGTCCTCTGAGGGGAGGGGACACGTCAGGGGCTGATGGTGGTGCTGACCTCTCCATCCCCCTGCACCAGTGATCCCTGTGCTCAGAAGAAAGTGGCCACTCAGACTCGAGACTTCCTCAGGCTCCTCTGTGCCTGCTTGTGCAGAGCCATAAAACTGTCTCGGACCGTGTTTTGGTGCTATCCCACCATCCAAGCGTGCTGAAGAAGCCTCTGACCTCCTTGGGGATGCTGTGCTGAGCTGGGGCCAGGCTACCATCTTGCCCCCCACCAAGGGGATGCAAATGCATGGGCATTTGTGACGCTGGGCTCTGACCCTCTGGGGCTCTTTACCATCAGTGGGAACGTGAAGAACTCTCAGCCCTGTCCTGGGGTGCTGGGTGCTCAGCACTGGCACTGCAGTGAGCCTCATCCTGAGCACTGGCCTAACAACAACCCTCCCTTTGCTCCCATTGCCCAGCAGCAACAGGGTCCAGCCCTGAGAGGTGCTGAGCATCCACTGCTTGCGGAGACAGGGCCCTGCCCTGACCCTCAGGCAGCCCCAGCTGCTCTTCCCACCTTGACATCCTGATCCCAGAGGGTGATGGTGGCTTCCTGCAGGGTGGGATTTGGCCTCAGGTGTGTGGTGCCAGGGCTGTTCTGTGGTAGGACAAGGTTTGGGGATGTTGTGAGATGAACGAGCTCCAGAAGGTTGATAGCAGGCTTGGAGGCCCTGCTGGTGGTGAAAACAAGAGGGGCATTGCTTGAGGTGGTCCCTGGGGAAAGGGGGAGCATGACTCCCCTGGCATCTGCTGAGAGGCGTCTACGCTGGGCAGACTGGTCCTTCTGTAGGGTCAGCATTGCCTTGGCAGGGTACCCTGTGGTGGCATTGCTTGGCAGGATGCTCTGGTGGCACAGCCCTGGCAGGACATCCTGCAGAGACATTGCTGTGGCAGGAGTGGGGTGATACCCCGAGCCCCCTCCCAGTGCCCAGGACCTGCCATGCGGCTCTTCACACTCCCCCCCACACCCCAAACCAAGGAGCTCCTGCATCTGCCTGCTGTGGTTTAATGTATAATAATGATAATTACCACTGAGCAACTCCCCAGCCTGGCACCAGCCGAGCATTGTTACATGGGCTGCAGACCCCCACTCAGGCTGTTGGTCTGAAGGGACTGGTCCCTGCTAGCCCATGTGTTCCCAGGGTTTTGCGGGGCAATATTTAAAATAAATGATTTTATGAAAATGTTTCAGTGATTTTTATTTTTCTTTTAAATCGAGCATTTCTATTAAATAGTATTTATTGATCACCTCACATCTGGAGCACTTTATGGGAGCAAGCCCTTAGGTCTTGTGCTGCTCTGTGGAACTCCAAAGGGGCCAGCAGGTGGGGAAACTGAGGCAGGGTTTGCCCGGCAATGCAGAAAGCAGGGACAGTTTGGTTCATGGCGACAAGCTCCCCTCTCCTGGCCCAGCTCAGACCACAGCTTGCTGCTAACACCTCTGCACCTAAATGTGGTATTTGCCGGATCCTCCTGGTGCCCCGGGGTGCTCAAACCCCGACACCCCAATGACGTGTTTGACTGAGGTTTTTGGATTTTTGACAGGACAATGACCTTCTCCCTTTCCCTCAACACTTAATTTATATTTATATTGCCGTTCTTTGTCCTTCCCTGGTCTGCAAACGTGGTATTTAAAGACAGCGAGCCGAGGCGGGCAGAGCGGGCAGCAGGGAAGCTGTGCCCACCTGGCTGTGCCAAGGCAGGGGGATCCTGCCTGCAAACCTCCCCTGGGCATGGTTTTGCTTTGGTTTTCCCTCTTTTCCCTGGGAGTGGCTGAACTGTGGGAATTTCCTGAAGCTATCGGACCCTGGCTCCTCCCACCCTGGGCTCACTGGGGGGAATCTTGGTCTGGTTTAATGGAGAAGCAGCCACTTTGCACCTTCACAGGTGGAGGAAGTTTTGGGACATTTCAGAGGAAGTAAGGTCCAATTGTATTTTCAAAAGAGCCCCCAAAGCCTGGGAGTTTTGGGGGCCTCCCAGTGTGTTTGCCCAGCTTGGGGTATCCTCATGGGTTTCCTGCATCCTCCTCCCACTGCTCAGCCGTCAGAGGGAAAGGTGGAAAGACCATGGGCTGCCCTGCAATGAAATTGCAAGGCAAATTTAAACTCAAATGCTGCTTTCACAAAGGCCCCAAACCTGACCCAAAGCTGCTGCTTCTCCAAAGTCTCTTCTCCCAAAGCAAATGTTTCCCAGTGAAGCTGTCCCAGGGGGGTTAGGAGGGTCCTGCAGGGAAGCGGCTTGCCCCAGCCTGCCCCGCTCTGTTCGCCTCCAGCAGCTCCTCCGGGCTTGTACAATTGGAAAAAAAAAAAAAAGGTAGAAGAAGTACTGGATGTAAATCTTTAACCAATAATGTGGTTTCTTATGGTTTCTAATAGTCAATAAAACTATGTCCTGCCTCCTGCCTGCCTCCTGCTGCTCCATTGCCTTCGGGATCCACGGCTGAGTCACTTCTCAACCACAGCTCTCCCAGTACCAGCAACCTTTAGTGGGTGGCTTTGCAGGGAGGTATTTTGAAGCCCATCATTGCCTGCTCTTCGTGACCTCCATCCGCCATCAGAACTTCCATGCAAGTGCACTTGAAATTACTCCCACCNACTGAGGCTTACCCCTCCTTCTATCCCCCCCAGCCCCTACCCTACCGATACCACCGGTAGGTCCTGGCTGTGCCGCCCCGCCGCCCGGGTGAGGGGCTGGGAGGGCGAGGGGGAGTGGGGCAGTCCTGCCGCTCCCTCACGGTGTTTACAGCCA
>VXBW01008513.1:130824-141328 GCA_013400375.1 Thinocorus orbignyianus
ATAACAGTTCAACGTCTTAATTATCTGAATTAGTGCTTTCCGGTAGCAGGGGCTCCCTCTCCTCCGCCCCATCCTACCCCATCCCTCTTCTCCTCCTCCTCCTTCTTGGTCCCTCCGCCCCTGAGGCCATTTGGTGGGCTGTCACTTGGCATTACAGTCGTGATTTCCTTCTCTGTCACGATAGAGCCCCGTGCAGAGATGGGTGCAGGTGAGGGGGCTGGACCGATGCAACAAGTGCCTGGCAGGGCAACCCCAGCACCGGCTTTGCTGGGAGCTGCAGGTTCCTTTGTAGAAACTGAGAATTTTTTGCAAAAATATCCCTTGCATGACATTGTTTTTTTCATCATATCGACTGGGGTGTTGTTTTGGTCCGACACAGAAAGGTAAGCAGAGCCCGAAGGGAGCCCCCCTGCACTGCTGGCGAGGCAAAGCCCTTGTGGGTTTTGTAAGATGAAGAACAGGGAACCGTGGGGCAACATTTTTCATCACCTTCCTAATAATTTCTCCATGACCAGCTCTGGCTGTCTGTCCATCCTCGCCTTTTCTTGCTGGTTAAAGTGGCCAAGCGCTAAGTCAGGCTACCAGGGCTGTGGACCCTCCATCCCTGGAGATCTTCAGCTCCCCCTCTGGATGGGGCACTTGGAGTGGCTCCATGTAACCCTGATTAAGAAGAGCTTGGACCATGAGACCTGCAGAGGTCCCCATCGACCTCCACTGTACTGTGACTATGAGAGCAAGCCCAGATCACCATCACTGGAGTTGGAGGTGACATTGCAGGGCTGTGTGGCCAGGCCCAGACCCTTAGGTTACATTTCTCCCTCTTTCCAGGAGATGCTGATGGTGTTGCCACCCTCCCCCAACCCATCCCCAAAACAATGTCATGGTGAGAAATGAAGGGGATCCAGTGACAGCAGGGGGCAGCTCCTTTGCAAACAGATCAGTGTGGTCAGAGAGGAGCACGTGGGAAAGCCAGCGCTGAGACCCTGCGCTGCCAGGGACCTCACGAGTCTTCCCTGCCTCAGTTTCTCCATGAGGAAATGAGAGGAATAGTGCTTCCCTCCCTGAGTGATGGATGGAGGGCTAAGATAAGTAATTTGTATGTTATTTAAAGATAGGTGGGTGGGTGGATGGATGGATGGATGGGTGGGATGGGCAGAGAGTTTGGCTGTTGATCCAGTGGCACAGCCAGAGGGCACCAAACAGTGCTGTCAGAGGGTCTAATGTCCTTGGTAGAAGAAACAGCTGGGTCTGTTGGGAGGGAAGCCAGGACGGTCCCAAGGGGGCTGGCAAGCATTGGAACTGGACTGGAGACCACCACACTTGAGGGAGAGGGATGAGCCCTGTGGCTCTGTCCCATGTCGGTGGCTCCCCAACAGCTGGGGCTGTGGAGGAGGCACGGGGAGAGAAGAAAAGAGCCCAACAAAACCTCCCAGGGGAAGGGAAGGAGGCGAGGCAGCAGTGGTGGATATTTGTGAAGGAGTTGGAAGGGGAAATAAAAGGCAGAATGGTCACTTTGGGAATAAAGGAGACAAAAGGCAAGGAGGTTGGCGGCAGAGAGCCGGCTCCTGGTGTGCCAACCCCCCAGGCTGCTGAATGGGCGACCAGCAGGAACTGGGCGTAATTGGGTAACGGGGAGAAGGCTAATTGCAAAAATGGCAGGGATTACCAGCATGGCCAGCATCTATGCTGGGGCACGGGCCAGGCGAGGGAAGAGGGACGCTGGGGCCTGTTGTGCTGCCAGGGGTGAGTGCTCTCTGATGTGGGATGTGGCCAGCGAGGGGCAAAGAAGACCTGTCTCCCACCTGGAGCTGGTCCAGCGTGCATGTGGGGCTGACACCTGCACCCATGGAGCTGTGCTGGTGCTGGCATCACCAGAAGGGTGGCTGGGATGTTGTGGCATGGGGACTTGTGTGACCTGCATCCCACTGCCGCAACGTGGACCACCCATCCCTGCAGCCCAGGAGAGGGAGGCCAGCGAGCTTGCCAGCTGGCCTGGCCTCTCCAATCCTATTAGGATCATGAGTGAATCAGAGAACCCGGTGCGAGAAGAGAGGGCAGAGGGATGAAAGGGCCCGGTGGGGTCACCAAAGCCAGGCCCTGCCGTGGCAGGCGTTACAGCGTTTGACACATCGGTAAAATGATCAAGGAGCAGCTTAGAGTCAGATCAGTTCCCCAGCACCTGCACTTGCCTGGGAAGCTGCTCCCAACCCTCGCCCTCGGGGACCTTCCTCTTCTCGCTGGTCTTGTACATCAGTTCATCCCCAGTTGTCACCCTTGTGCTTAATGTGCCAGGTGCCTTCCTGCCCCACGGTTATCCCTGGGGTCTTCATAGTCACTTTGGAGAAATCACATCCCCAGCACCTTCATTTCCTTGCCCGAATGCAGCACTGTGCGAGCCCCTGGCGCCCTGAGGTTTCATCCTGAACCAGCACCTGGTGGCAGCCAGGCAGTGCCACCCTGCAGGCAGGACCAGGCTGGGTGCTCAAACCTCACCTTGGCAGTGGTGGCTCCAAAAGCTTGTCCTGCTCAATAACCTCCCTTGGGGACTTCAGGCTGTCATGGTACAGGGGCAGCTCTGCTGATGTGCTGCTGGCGGGGTGCAAGGGAAGGCAGAAAGGCTGTGGGAGAGGGCAGGGTCGTGCACATCACGTGGTGCCTGGGCTGCTGTCTGCCCGTGGCTGTGGTTTTTGGAGGATGAGCTATCTGTCCTTAGGCTGTGGGGCAGGACGTGCTGGCTGCTCCATAACAGCAGGGCTGGGACAGTGGAGGATCTGCTGGAGTGAATGGGGCAGAGGCTGCTGTGGAGGTGGGGTGGATGGGGAAGAGCCTGGTGAGATACTGATGCCTTGCTGGAAAGGGACCTGCAGGAGCTACTGGAGTGGCCAGCAGGCTACCATGCTGTAGTGTCACCTTTCTGGGGCAGCTGTGCCACCAGGATGGAACTGCCCAAGGCTGTGGAGCTCTCCTGCTGCTGCTTGGATGGTGTCTGAGCCAGGAAAGCTGGGGGATGGAGGGGCATTATTTATCCTGGATCTGAAAACTGCCTTTTGTGGTGGCAACTTCGGTTGTGGCATCCCTGCCCAGCGTGTGGGGGCATCTTGGGAAGGGGAAGCATCCCCCAAGCTGGTCCAGCTGTTGTGCTGTCACTGGGCAAGATGGCAGGAAGCCACCATGGAGCAGAGCCATACCATGGGAGGAAGTGGCTACATGGACCTAATCCTGCCTTAACTGCGCTGCAGGCAGTGTTTGGTGAGGGCTGGCGGCAGCAGAGTGTGAACCAGTGTCCCTCATGGACTAGGGTCTCCGGGGGCCAGGGTGGGGAGTCCTGCAAGTGGGAGAAGGTGGTGGCCCATTTTTGGGTGGAAACTGCCTTCCTCATCTGTGCTGTCCACAGCCTTGAGTTCCTCTCTACCTGGGCAGGATGTGGCTCTTGTGACTTATTAAATTTTTTTTTTCCATAAAAAGATTTTTTATTGTCAGGGTTTTTATTTAAGCAGAATCTTGGCGTAATGAAAAACCGTACTTGGAAAGGGAAAATATTGACTTTTGCATAAAGTCTTTCAGTTTGCTGGCCAGGGCAGGCTGCCACTGCTGCCACACTCCTGTCCTTTCTGCACATTTATTTCTATTTAAATGTTTTGTATGAACTGAACTGAAATTAATTTAGTAAAAGCAACATTTCCTGCAGGATGGATGTTCTGTGTCTCCAGATAAGCAGCTACCAGTCCCTTGGCCCATAGCTAGGATAAGGAATGGGATAGATGGGATAGCAGGAATGGATGGTGCTGGGGTGGGATAGATCCTGCCCTGCTGAGGCTGTGCCCCCCCCTGCTGCCCATGGTTTGGGGGTGGCAATGCCAGGAGCAGGGTGGGAGCATCCCTGACTCCAGGAGCTGACAGCGTGTCCTTCCACCCCAGCCTACAAGACTGTGTGCGGTGTCAACGGGCCACTGGTGGTGCTGGACAATGTGAAGGTAGGAACCTGTCCTCCAGTGGGTGCTGACGGAACCCCTCAACGGTGTCACTTTGGGCTATGTGGGGACCACCGTGCTGTCCCTGCCTGGGCTTGGCTGCCAGCCCCCCTCCCAGGCAGAAAGGGTGCAATGGGGGAGGGTGTCTCCTGTTCCCTGTCCTCTGTCCCCTGGGCTGTCCCCTCCTCTCCGGGGTCTGTCAGCCATCTCCGAGCTCCCTCCTCTGGACGGCCGGCAGCAGAGCCCGTGTGCCAGCCTGCACACGCGTGTGGACATGGGAGTGTGTGTGCTTGTGTGTGCACAGGCGTGGGGATGCGTGTGAGTGAATGGGTGGCTGTGTGTGTGCTCTGCCCGGGTGCCCTGTGCTTATCCCGTGTACCCCTGCAACAGTCTACCTGCTGTGCCCTGTGCCCTGTGCCCCTGCCTGAGCTCTGGCTCCTGTCCCCCATCCCCTGTTCCCCTGCCTGAGCTCTGGCTCCTGTTCCCAGTCCCCTGTGTCCCTGGCAAAGCTCTGGCTCCTGTCCCCTGTGCCCCTACCCATGCTTGGTTCTATCTGGGACCCTGGTCTGAGCAAGACCATGTCATGAACCCCAGCTCAGCCCACCGCCACCACCTCAGCACAAGGTGGCCCCTTGGTGGCACCCTGCCTGTCCCTGCTCTTGGAGCTGGGGCTGGGTTCACTTGGGTGGGCGCCGGGTGCCTCTGCTGCATGGCCCAGCCAGCCGGGACCCTCCAAGGGGCTTTGTTGGCTGGTGGCTCATTTCTATGGCCCCTTTCATGCCAAGCCCGGCAGGATGGAAATTAATAAGCTCAATTAAAGAGCCAGACCGTGGTGGGTGTTTCCTTTGTTTTGTTGTCCTTTATGCAAAGGTCTTTACAGAAGAATTAAAGTCCAAAGTTCAGAGCACTGGAGCCAGCCCCAGTGGCTGGGAGCAAGGAGGAGGAGGAGGAGGAGGAGGAGATGGAAGAGACCACAGAGTGTGCTGGGCAGGCAGGGCTGGGCAGGTGTGCTCCTGGAGTGAACTCCCTTTGATATTGTCCCCAGAGCAGGACCTGTCCCTCAGCCAAGTAGCTGCAGAAGTCCTTCTATCCTCTTTGGGTGTCTTGGCTGAGTAGGGGGGCCAGGGAGGTCACTCAGTGTCCCTGGCTGCAGCCTTGGTACCCCATGGGTGCTGGGTCCTTCTTGCCCCTCTGACTACTCTGGCTCACCTTGACTGATGCGAGGTGCTCTCAGTGTGATCCCTGACTTAATCTTTCACAGCTCCGGGAGGGATTACAGGGGATCCGAAAGCTCCCTGGGGTCTCAGAGAGTGTGGGCAGCCTGGACTGCTCTGTCACGCAGTGGACTGGCAATGGGGGGTCCCTGGGGGGTCTCCAGTGAATGCCACCAGCTCTGGGGAGTCTATCCAGGGCTGTGGCAGGCTCTCAGAGACTCTGCTTTATGCAGGTCATGGACCTATCTGCTTCTGGTAGGGAAAGGGGTTTGAATTTGTTAGTTGTCAGGCTCTGGGAAGCCTGGTGTGTCTGAGAGCAGCCTTTGGGGACAGGGGCCACCATACAGTGTTGGAGAAACTGAGGCACGGACCAGTGCCACAGCCTGGAGCACGCTCTGGGATGGGGCAGGAGAAGGAAGCACCTTCCGCCCAGCACCTCCTCCTGCCCAGGCTGGTGGTTCTGCCTGCACCTGCCTGGCATGGTGGGTGCTGCCTGTTGGGGTCAGCTGCTGAATGCCCCCCACTCCATGGTGTTCAGTGGCTGCAGGGAGCACAGGCCCCCTGACCACAGGAGGGGAAACTGAGGCAGCACTGGCAGACAGGCAGGGCTGGTGGGCAGAGGCTGCGGGGGGCGGTTTGGGGGGAGGCAGAGGAGTCCCCTGACCCCTCTCACCCCGACCCTGTCTCTGCAGTTTGCCCAGTACGCCGAGATCGTGAACTTCATGCTGCCCAATGGCACCAGCCGCAGTGGGCAGGTCTTGGAGGTGATGGGCTCCAAAGCCATCGTCCAGGTGAGCCCAGCCCGGCGGGGGTGTGGTGGGATGGGAGGATGCTGCATGGCCTGGGGCTCTGTCCCGGGGTTGTGTCCCCCTCCAGTGGTGGCTGCTGCAGCCAGCAGGGCCCTGCCGGCTCTGGTCCCAGCTCTCCCAGTGTGGCAGGCTGCGGGACTGGTGTCCCGGGACAGGCAGTGTGCTGCGGCATGGCTCCAGCCCTTTGGCTGGAGCACTGGGAGCTGCACCCGGGCTGGCAGGGTGGCACTGGCAGGGATGGAGCTGGTTCCTGTGCCAACCCTTGTGCTAGCAGCTCAGGGCAGGAGTGTCTGGGTGCCAAATTCAAAGTGAAGACATCTGCACAACTTCAGCGGAACACAGGGGCCAGACATAGGCATGACCCCTGTGCTGGGTCTCCATCCTGCTGTGTCTGTCCTCCCATTGTCCAAACTCCCCTCCCAGGTCCTGCCCTGTGTCCCCACCAGGTAGAGCCTGGTTGGGTGATGCTGCAGCCCACCTGGGACACCCCATCCCTCAGCCCCACACCCACCCCGTTGGCCTCCCTGGGCTGCCTCCCCCACCATCCCAGCAGGAAAACTTAGGACTCTCCTACCATCACCCCACAACCACCAGCCCTCTGCAGGGCCAGGACTGGGGCAGCCAGCAGGTTCCAGGGGTGCCTGGAGCAGGCAGGCTTCTCCCCCCATTCCTCCCCCCCAAAATAGGGCAGCCAAGCAGTGGGGTTTCACCATGAGCACTGGGGCAGTTTGCATCTGTCCTGCCCAATTAGCCCGGATCCCCCCCTAATCAGCCATCCCAGGGCTCGGGGTGGCTTCACAGCCGACCTGGCCAGGGTTCAGGCTGGCCAGCTGCCAAACTGCGCTCCTCTAATGCTGCCCGGACCTCTGCGGCGCCCTTTTAATCCTATTAGGGAGTCAGCCTCGGGAGGGAAAAAAAAAAGTTGAAAAAAAAAAAGTCTTTAAAAAAGTTTTTTTCTTCTTTTTTTTCCTTTTTTTTTTTTTAAAAAAGGAGCTTTTTGCAGCAGCAGCTTTGTCGGGGGCTGACCTGCACACACCTGCACGCACCCAGGTGCTGCGGCCATCACCTTGCCCTCGTGCCTACTGGCATCCCTGCCAGCCAGGTGCCCCCAGCTTTTTCCAGGCTGGCCCTTCTCCCAGGGGCCACACGGCTCTAATTAAAGCAGTGATCTGGAGGTTAATTAATACAAATGGTGTCAAATATTATACCGATCAAAATGCCTTTGGTTTCCTTGCCCTGCCCGAGGCCCTTCTGCTGTGCTCATTGCATTAACGAGAGCGTTGTCCCTCCTCCCCTGCTCCCCCACCTCCCCCCGAGCTGAAGCCCCTCAGAAGGGAGTTTTCTTAACCCCAGGATTTCTCTCCCTCTTTTATCACCTCGCCCTGACGGTTTTTCGGGTGAGCGCGGATCACGTCACCTCCCTGTGGAGAGCCCGGCTGCCCCCGAGCCCTCTGGCCTCTGTGTCCACTAATCCTCGCTAATTGCCACCCACCCGCCTCTTGCCCTGGGGTCTCCGCAGGTGTTTGAAGGAACATCTGGGATTGACGCTAAGAAGACCTCCTGCGAGTTTACTGGGGACATCCTTCGGACCCCGGTTTCTGAGGACATGCTGGGTAAGCCCAGCCCACTGCTGAGCCCTGACACATCTCAGTGCATGGATGGTGGGGAAACCCAGATGGAGGCAGCTGAGAGGGACAGGCAGTTTGAGGGTATTGGGTTCTCAGGGTTTAGCTCTGCTGCTGCCAAGGGGTTGAGCACATCCCTGAGCCTGCCCTCCCATCCTGGGAGAGTCACATCCCGCGTAGGGAGATGGTGACAGTCACTCTGGTACAGGGCTAAAACACTCCCCTGGCTCACTCTGCCCCGTTATGCCAGGAGAAAAAACTTGGGCTGGACTGGGAGGAGGTTTCCTGGGTGAAGATGGGTGAGGTTCGGCCCGGGGTCATGCCATTAGCACTTGCATTACCTTGACCTTAGGAGAGCTGGGGGCTGCCCAGCATCTTCCCAGTCCATGCTCTGAGGTGTGGCCAGGTGTGAGGACACATGGGGGGACTGGCCACCCCATGGGCCCACCCATCCAGGCAGAGCTGGGTGCTGGCAGACCCCCATGGCCTTGAGCAGCCTCCCCCAGGGCTGTTCAAGCTCAGTCCAAGACTCTTGGGGCTCGGAGGAGGAGCTGTATTAGAGGCTTGTGGGGGTCCCACTGCCCCCAAAGCAGTCCCAGGGGGTCGCAGGGGTCACGGCTGGTGATGGTGGTTGCTCAGATTCCGGGTGGAGGGACCTCAGCTGAAGCACAGTATCGCTCCCCGGTTGGGGGCCGAGTGTCTCCTGCAATCTCCTTCCCGTCTGTGCCAGCAGCACGAAACCCAGGCAAAGCCCTGCCTGCAAAGGGCAGTGGTAAAGGGCAGCCTGTCTGCGTGTCGAGCACGGTACGGCAGCACGCGGTGATGGCCGAACAGGTCTCCACTCCTTCGCAGCGGAGTGGGTGCCCCCCACTCCTTTCCCAGGCAGGGCACCCCTGTCCCCATGCGGGGTCTGGGTGTGAGTCCTCCGGGGAGGACCCTGGGCAGGGGTGTGCTGGCACTGCTGCCCCACATCAAGCCTCCCTGCCCTGGCTCGAGGGTGGTACCCCTTCCTCCCCCTGCCAACAGGGCTGGGGTCCCCTGGGTGCTCGGCTGCATCATCCCTTCCCTCCCCTCTGCCGCTCTTTGTGCCACGGTGCTGAATTAAGCCGCCGCGCGCCGGCAAGACGTGGGTGCCCAGCGAGCGCCAAGGTTACTGACCTTTCATGGTCCGTGCTCCCGCGCCCCGGCCCTGCCATCAGCTTGATCTGCTCTGACAACGGTGATGCTTCCCCGGCCCTGTTGGGGACCAGAGGAATGTCCCACAGGGGTGGCAGTGGGACGCGGGGGTGCCAGGGGGCGGGGGGAAACACAGCGTGGCCAGCACACTGGCTTCACCGCTATCGATCTGGTGGCTCAGAGCTGGTCGATGAGGCTGAGCGTGAACGGTGGTGCAGCAGGAGCATCGTACCCCCCCAGCTCCGCACAACCTCTACAGGTGGAGTGGGGGAGCATGTGTCTCAGTGTCACCCCACCTGCACAGGGTCCAGGGATCCCAAGGGGGAGGTGATGGTGGCTTGGATGGCATGGGGGAGTCTCTGGGGACATGGCTCTGTGTGATGGCATCTTCCTACTCTGGTGACTCTGGTGTCACCCAGCCCTTGGGGGACATGCTCCCAGCCCACCCCATGTGGTGACATGAGTACTCGTCCCTCAGCATGGCGGACTGGGGTACGCAGCCTTGAGGCTGAGGGTGTCTACAGCATCTCTGGGTGAAAGATCCTCTGCTCCTCACCTACAGACACCCAGCGCTAGTACCCGTGTCCTCTCTGGGGCACCTGAGGCAGCTGGGGTATCCTGTGGCATCCATGGGTCCTCTCCATTTCCCAGATTTCCCCATGGTCTGGGGCTGTGCTGTGGAGGAAGCCATTGCCCAAGAGACAGGACAACCCCTGAGTGCCCCCACATACCGTGGGGATCTCTCTGAGAAGCTCCAGATGGAGTGCAGAGCTTTGGTCTCTGAAGCACTGCTGCCTGTCCCTCTGCTGCCTGCACTGGCAGAGGGGACTGGGAGCAGGATGGAGACCCTGCCCCAGAGCTGCAGGACGGGCAGCTGCCTGCCCGCAGGGCTCTGCACTGGGCAGGTCGCCCTTCCCGGCTGGTACCTTCAGCAGGGGACCAGCAGCTCTCTCCTTGCAGGTCGGGTCTTCAATGGCTCTGCCAAACCCATCGACAGCGGCCCCCCGGTGATGGCTGAGGACTTCTTGGACATTAATGGTGATGGCTCTGGGCATGGCGTTGCTTCCCAGGCTCCTTTCACCAGCTGTGGGCGATGTGGGGAGGGTCTCAGGGGTGGGGTAAAGCTGTGCCCTAGAGGCAAGAGTAGCCCCACAGTGCCAACCCCATTGCAGCTCTCTGGTGGGGGGGTCCATCTGTCCCCGTTGGGGTGCCCCAGGTGGGAGTATGGGTGCAGGGGTGGTGCCTGGGAGCCCATCCCACCTCAGGGCTGGTGCTGGGTGGCTGCACTGGTCCAAGAGTGTCCTTCTTCCTTAGCTCTGAAAGCTCTTGACTAAGTTTTGGCACCAACCGAGGAGACACTTTCGTTTTGGAGTGTCCTGCGGGTGCCTTATTCCCTCTCCTACTCCAGGCCAGCCCATCAACCCCCATGGCCGCATCTATCCTGAGGAGATGATCCAGACTGGGATCTCGCCCATTGATGTGATGAACAGCATTGCCCGTGGCCAGAAGATCCCCATCTTCTCTGCTGCTGGCCTCCCCCACAATGAGGTGGGTTCCTGTGGGGAGCTGAGCCCCTGGCACAGTCCCACCAGCAGGTGGAGGAGAAGGAAGCAGATGGAGGAGGCAGCATGGAGGGATTTGGGAGGGCTGGAACCTTTCTCTTGCATCTTTCCTCCTCTCCCTGCTGTGCTCTGCTCACCGTGAAAGGC
>VXBW01008513.1:141827-165747 GCA_013400375.1 Thinocorus orbignyianus
CGGCCCTGTTGGGGACCAGAGGAATGTCCCACAGGGGTGGCAGTGGGACGCGGGGGTGCCAGGGGGCGGGGGGAAACACAGCGTGGCCAGCACACTGGCTTCACCGCTATCGATCTGGTGGCTCAGAGCTGGTCGATGAGGCTGAGCGTGAACGGTGGTGCAGCAGGAGCATCGTACCCCCCCAGCTCCGTCCCTGACACCCCCAGCCACACAGGGTGGTGAATTAGTGCACATGGGAGAGGGGAAGCCCATGTTGCCTCCTGCCTCAGTTTCCCCATCTTCACAGCAAGGTGGTAAAGCAAACTCTGTTATGCCAAGAGCAGCTCTGGGCAGGGTGATTTGGGCTGATGTGGGGTGCCTGAGCCCATGGGGCAGGGGGACTCAGACCACCCCGTGGCCCCACATGTGTGGCCAGAGCAGATGGCACTGGAAATATCACCCCGATCCATGGGCATACCGGCACGGTGGATAGGTCCCAGCCCCCCCGGCACAGGCAGTGATGCGGTGGGATGGAAAACCCACTCTGACAGATCGGGAGTGACAGAGGAAAGTGACCACGGTCAAGTCAGGGCCAAGTGTGATGAGTGCCTTGCCACAGCAAGGGGTCATGGCTGGCTGGTGCAGGGGGAAGCCCCTGCTCCTTCCTAACCCACAGGACTGGGTACTCACCTGCAGGTGGGTGGGCATCTGGGGGTGCTGGTGCCTGTCCTGGGATGCTCCCTCTTCTACTGGTTCCTATTTGTCCCATCTCCATCCCTGCCACCTCCTGTCCCGTGCTGCCACAGGGGCCATATCCTGGTCCCAGGGGGGCAGTGGCCCCTCTGGGGGTTACTTGGCCATGGGTGCTGGCCCTGTGCTGCCCGCCTGTCCCTGTCCCACTGCAGATAGCTGCGCAGATCTGCCGACAGGCTGGCCTGGTGAAGAAGTCAAAGGATGTGATGGACTACCATGAGGACAACTTTGCCATTGTCTTTGCTGCCATGGGGGTGAGTTGGTCCCAGAACAGGACAGCCCAGCTGACCTAAGCAAAGTGTGTTGGTGGAATTGCATGGAATGTGTCGGCAACTTTGCTGCAACCTCCCTGCATCTCCTCATCCTCTGTCTGCCTCAGTTTTTCCATGCATGAAGCCATCCCACTTCTGCTGACCAGCCTTTCCTCCCATGTGGGCAGGTGAACATGGAGACAGCTCGCTTCTTCAAGTCAGACTTTGAAGAGAATGGCTCTATGGAGAATGTGTGCCTCTTCCTCAACCTGGCCAATGACCCCACGTGAGTGACCCTCGTGGCTGCAGCACATGGCTCTCCTTCTCCTCCTCCTCCTGAGGTGGAGGAGCAGCCTCTGGTGTGGTCCAGTGAGGGGTACCCTGGGAGTGCAGGGGGGTGCACTGAGCAAGCTCTGAACTATGGGGTTGGGGGACCCCACTTTGGCAGGGCAGGGGGGCCGTGCTGGGCTGTGCTGGGCTCTGGCTGGTGAGCAGCCCGGGGGCAGCAAATGGGCACAGCAGCTGGCACTGAAGCTGGCCAGCTTTTGAGTCCCCATCCCTTCCCACAGTGGCTGGGAGCCGATGCCCTGGGTGGGCAATGAATGCCACCCTCCTCCTCCCTGGCCAGCACCCTGTCCCGGCTTGGGGACCCTGAGAGCTGGGGTCTCTCCCTGAGGGTTCCCCCTCACCCCTGTCAACAGCCTGGCTTGCTGCAGGGATGCTGTGCAGCTCAGCAGCAGACAGGAACCCGTGGGACTCCATGGATGCTCTGGTGGGGAGGTAGTGTGGGATTTTGGGGTACCCACCCTGTCCCTTCACAGGATTGAGCGGATCATAACCCCCCGCCTGGCCCTGACCACCGCCGAGTTCCTCGGCTACCAGTGCGAGAAGCATGTGCTAGTGATCCTGACGGACATGAGCTCCTACGCTGAGGCTCTGCGGGAGGTCAGTGTGTGTCCCCCAGGATCCACCCCAGTTCCCTATGTCCTCTCCTGGTGGCAGGGGACAAAGACTGACCTGTTGGGGTGCATGGGGTCCCAGGATGCCTGGGGTGACTGGCGTAGTAGGGATGCCTGAGGTTCTCGGGGTGCCCAGGGTGCCGGGGGGTGCTTGGGATGCCCAGGATAGTTGGGTGTAGATGTGGGATGTAGATGTGGGATGCCTGGGGTGCCCAGGGTGCTGGGGGTGCTTGAGCCCCCATCCAACACTAACGCCAGCCCATTCCATCCTGCAGGTGTCTGCAGCCAGGGAGGAGGTGCCCGGCCGCCGCGGCTTCCCTGGCTACATGTACACTGATCTGGCCACCATCTACGAGCGGGCTGGGCGTGTGGAGGGCAGGAATGGCTCCATCACACAGATTCCTATCTTGACCATGCCCAATGATGGTCAGTGGCCTCATGGGACATGAGAGTCCCCACAGGATGTTCTGTGCTACCACTGTGCTTGCACTGTGAAACCACAGGGCTTGGAAATACCAAATTGTTTTGTTTTAACTTGGTTTGGGGGAGCTTGTGGGATCTGTTGGGGTAGTGAAGCTTGTTGGGATACTTTATTTTTCCCCCCCAGGTTGTCCCTCTGCCCCCTCTAGCCAGAGCAGAGTGCTGAGTTTCAGCCAAAAAATGTGGTTGGTGGGGACTCAGCCTTGGGGGGCATGGTGGGGGTGCAGGTTCAGATGTAGGGGTGCGTACACAGGCAAGTCTAAAACAGGCAGTTCTCTGCCTGGTGATGGGGAGGGGGTTGGCTCATACTCACAGCTGAAGGCTGATGCAGCTTCCCCGGCGCCATTGCTACTCCTGTCACCCTATGGCATGGGGCATGGTTATGTCCCATGCCCAGCTGAGCAGCCAGACTCACTTTCGGGACTCACACCACCCTGTTTTCCCCCTAGACATCACCCACCCCATCCCTGATCTGACGGGCTTCATCACTGAGGGGCAGATTTACGTCGACCGGCAGCTCCACAACAGGCAGGTTGGTTCCTGTGCCCTGTCCTGGCTCCATGCTCATGCAGAGTGGGGATGGATCCAGCACTTCCGTGCCCACCGGCATGGAAAGCACCCGAGAGCACCAGGATGGGGGGTGCTGAGGGTGAGGGGGAGCCTGAAGTGGGGGCAGCAGTCCCCTTGCCTGCACGGGGTGCCCAGCAGGGCTGACAGCAGGTGAACATGTGTGTGTGAGGTCCGTCTTGCCCTGCAGATCTACCCCCCCATCAACGTGCTGCCCTCCCTGTCCCGTCTGATGAAGTCGGCCATCGGGGAGGGCATGACCAGGAAGGACCATGGAGATGTCTCCAATCAGCTGGTAAGCGCTGTGCAGAACGGGGAGGATGACAGGGGCCAGGGAAAACAGGATCATTTGTTCCTTCAAAACCCTTCTTCCCCATCTTGGGGCTGGGATCTTAGTGATCCTGGACATGATGGACTTGAGCACTTATTTTTGGCACCTTCGTGACATGAGGGAGAGTTGGGGTAAGGGGCTGGAATGCTTTGCCCTGGAAAGTTGAAAGTCCAGGCGATGCAAAGCCCCAGGGAGGAGCAGAACTGTAACGTGTTCTGTTGCAAGAATCCTAGGCTGACAGCAAGCTGGATTTTTTCCATGCAGTGTACATTATTATATATAATATAATTATTATTAATATAAATATAATTGTATATAAGCATAACTGTAGATGCTGCAAACACCAGAGGGCTTTAAAAAATGCCTGGTCACACAGGCTGAGCCTGGGCATGCAGCTCCTGCTCGGGGCATCCTTAAAAGTGCAGGGAGACACAACCAGGCAGCAAATGGCTGAGCGAAGGCTGGTGTTTCCGTGAACCGCTCCTGAAGGCCGGCAGGGGAGAACCTGTGCTGCTGCCCCTGCCTGGTGGGCTGCGTGGGGTATCCATCTGCCTGACAGCCTCCTGCCCATCCCGCAGTATGCCTGCTATGCCATCGGGAAGGACGTACAGGCCATGAAGGCGGTGGTGGGGGAAGAGGCCCTCTCGCCTGATGACTTGCTCTACCTGGAGTTCCTGCAGAAGTTCGAGAAGCAGTTCATCACACAGGGTGAGGCACACAGTCCAGCCCCAGCGCTGGAGCTGGGAGGGGGTTTTGGGGCTGGACCAGATCCCCAGCATCTCCCAGCTCCTTCATCTCCCTTGCCTGTATCTCTTCCCAGGTCCCTACGAGAACCGAAGCATCTTTGAGTCCCTGGATATCGGCTGGCAGCTGCTGCGCATCTTCCCCAAGCAGCTGCTGAAGCGCATCCCCGAGAACATCCTGGCTGAGTACTACCCACGCGAGGCCAACACGCAGGGCCAGGGGTCAGCCAGCACAGCCCTCTAACACCCCTCGGCTCTGCGCTGAGATGGTCAGCTTTGGGGAACAGCCTGGCCTCCCCCAAACCTCCATGAACCATCCAAAGGTTCCTCTGGTGGGGCTGGCTGGGGTTAGCTGCTAGGAGGGTGCAGAGGGCTGCATGTCCATGGCACCAGCATCACAAAGTGGCGAGAAACCTCTTCTCCTTGCTCAATAAAACCAGCATGGTCACCAAAAGCCCTCTGCTGTTTCCTTCCTACCACTGTGCATCCCTGTTCCCTTACCATCCTCTTGCCCATGCCCTGTGAGAGCAGCACTCCCTGTCCAGCCCAAACAGGGCTGCACGGTGCAGGTAGACCTCCTCCCCTGGGCAGGGCAGAGGTGGAGAAAGCTGCCTAAGCTCCCACTGAGCTGGCAACTCCTCGAACTATGGCATTTATTTTTTTTAAGATGCTCTGGGAAGTACAAAGGCTGTGAGAGGGAGATGTTTGCTGCAGAGCTGCAAGGAGCTGGTAGACTTGGCAGTGTTGGGTTTGCGGTTGGCTTTGATGATCTTAAGGGTCTTTTCCAACCTAAATGATTCTGTTTCCTGAGCTTCTCTCTGGGCCAAAGCAACTCACAACCAGGACCAAATGAGTTTTGGGTCCTGGTGGATTTTGCACCAGCACTTCTCCCCTGCACAGGCTTTGGCTGCAAAAGCCGTCCTGCTTAGCCGGGTCTGGCTTTGCACCCCTGCTGGGCGTGGATCAGGGTGCTCAGCGCCACCACAGCTGGTGGTGGTGCAGCCACTGAGCCTGCGCCGGGACAGCAGTTTCACTTCCCTGAGTGGGTGGGAAGGGTGAGGCGAGTGCTGGGGTGGGGGCAGGCACTCTGCCGAGCTCAGGGTGCTAGGTCCCACCAAACCCACTGCCATGGACTGGGCTGGGGAAAGTGCTGGGCAACTTGAAGGTAAGGTCCTTTGCGTGTGTTTGAGGCCATGGTGGTCTGGGTGGGCTCACTTGCAACCAAGCACCCCGGCATGCCTCAAGGCGGGATGGTGGGGATGGCTCTGACTGTCCCTTGTGATGCTCTGGGTGCTGCCAGCTGAACGAGATGGTTTGTGGGGGTGGTGAAACCAGTCCGGAATGGGGCCTAAAGAGGGATTTTCTCTACTCATGGAGGGACCAATGACTGGTGGGTGTATTTAGATGGACTGCCAGCTCCCAGGCACCAAGTGTGTCCATCCACCTGTCCATCCCTCTGCCACTCTGGGCTGCAGGAGGTGCCTGCTCTGGCTACCAGCTGCAGTTTGGGGCTTTTGCTGGTGTTAGTGTGCTTGTACGGCTTCATTTTGCGAGAGCCAAGGCTCTGGGGCAGCACCACTTGCACAGCCCAAACCCCAAGGCTGGTGTAGGGTTTCTGGCATGGAGGTCCTGGTGGAGGGTCCCGGGACCTTTCGTGGGCAGCAGCACACCTGTCCTGTGGGTCTCACAGGAAACCCCAGCCCTTGCAAGTGGTGCAAGATCCCAGCAGCGGTGGCTGGATTACAAATGGGGGTGGATTTAGATTCCAGAGCACATTCCCCACTGGATTAGGTCTGTGACGGGAAGGGTCAGAGGAAGGTGCTGGATTCCGGCCCCACTGCCCCTCTGCATCATGACGCCCTTCTGGGACCTGCCTTGGGGGGTTTTGGGTAAGCAGCTACCCCCCGACCCCTCACCCTGGAAGGATGGGAGGACCCTGAAGCACCTGGGAATGAAGCAGTCACTGGCAGGGGCTGGCTGTCCTCAGGGACACACTCCCTGCCACATAATCCCTGTCCCATGTGTGCACTCAACAGGGTCTTTCACATGGGTCCCCCCTCAGACCAGTCACCGCGGTGCAGTGGTGGAGAAGCCCGGTGGTGCTGGGGAATGTCCAGCTCCCCATGTCACCCTGGTGTCCTCCCACACCCACAGGTACCAGCTAAACCAAGCAAGGGCACAGCTCTGCAGTGGCACCTCTTGGGTGAGCTGCCAGCAAGGGCTTGCCGGGGCAGCAGGATGCTCTGGGGCAGCCTTTCCTTGCCCAGAATAGCCCACTGGGATTTTTTCCTGGCTGTGCTCCTGCCTCCCCCAAGCAGCCCCAATACTCCAATGCAGCTCCAATGCCCTCCACTTCTTTGCCACCACATTTGAAGAGGTGGTTACTGTTAAGTTGGATTTTTGCAGTCTGTTCCTCCCGCTCCAGGCTTTCCTGCTGTACAGACTTTCCCATTTTCCTTAGCACACATGACTCCAGCAGCCAGAGAAGGATCACCAGCCCCCTCCATCCCATGGTGTGGGGGCTGCTCAGTCCCTGCCCCTCGCAGAGCAGTACGAGGCTGGGAAAAGCAGAGGGGTAGAAACACCTCCCAGGTTTCCACTTGTACTGATGACCTTCTGTTGTGCTTTCGGTTCCTCTGCAGCCATCCTGGAGTCAGAAAACAGCGAGGAGGAGGAGGAGGAAGAGGAGGAGAAGGATAATGAAGAGTCAGCTATGGTGCAGGTATCACTCACAGGCTCGTTTTCTGTTTTATTTCCTCGTCTTGCCCACGCAACTCTGAGGTGATGAAGAGATGATCCTCTGGTGCCCTCCCTGCCGTGGCTGTGTGCCATGGTGCCAGGGTGCTGATCACCAGGGTGTCACGGTCACAACATCCCCAGCATGGCTGGCAGCGTCCAGGTGGCTCAGGGCTCACCAAGACAGTGCCAATGCAGTTCCATGCCAAGGCAATGCCATGCCAACACAACACCACGTGCTCATTTTTTCCCCAGCAGCCCCTGGCCCTCGGCCCCGAGGTGGCTGAAGCAGAGGAGCGGCTGGCTGAGCTCGAGCAAGGTGAGCCTGGTTCCATCCCAGTGCCACATCCACGCTCAGTCCCATGTGGGAACTTGGAGGTGGCTTTGGCCCCTCACTGGAGCCAGCAGCAGCGGGGTCAGTGGGATGGTGGGCAGGGAGGAGGGCAGGGTGCCAGCTGAGACCCTCTCACCGGGCACCGAGGGCTGGGTGGGCCCCTGAATCTATATTCTGCTGCTGCCAGCGTCTCAGGCGCTGCTGGCCGAGCTCTCCATGCTGGAGACGGAGTTTGAGATTGAGAGGACATGTCGGCAGCAAGCTGAAGCCTACGCAGCCCAGGTAGGGTTGGGCAGCACTCCCCCACCCCAATTCCTCCCCCAGCACCCCAATGCCCACAGTCCCTTGCAAGGGTGCTGGAGCATCCCTTTGGTAGGGAATGCACACCTGCCTCAGTGGTGCAGTAGAAACCCCACTGCTGGGGGTCTCCATCCCACCCCAGGTGAAGCAGGAGAACAAACAACTGAAGAGGCTCAGCCTGGCTCCGACAGCCCCCCTGGCTCTGCATGAGGAGGAGCCCCCTGAGGAGAACCCTGACCCTGCCCAGTGCTACAGGCAGCAGATGGAGGGTGAGCTGGGATGGGGGGTCCTGGATAAGCCCCAGCCAGAAAAGGTGAAGCTAGAGGTGAAGCACTGGCTCCTGCCCAGCTGCCCTGTCCTGTTGTCTCCTAAACCTGGCTCATCCTGGCCCTGCGGCTGTAGGTTGTGCCTGGGCCTTGTTCTGGGTAAATAATGAGAAAGTGATACCTAAATCAAATGAAGAAAAAGTGAAATGAAAGTGCTGTTACTCACACTTCCTCCTTTCCCATCCTGTTTTCCCATGTCAGCAATTTCAGCTGTGTTTGCAGATTTTCTTGTCAGTACCAGAGGGGTCTGGGAGATGCACCCTTTGGAGGAGGGAAGCACCCCTTAGGGGGATGCACTGCTCAGGGACGTGCACCCCTTGGAGGGATGCATCCCTTGGGAGAGACACGCTGATCAGGGAGATGCACTTCTAGGGGAGGATGCACCTCTTGGGGGGTTGTCCCACTCCAGCAAAACTCCCATGTTCAGGGAGTGTTGTGACTTTGCCCATGGGCTGACCCTTGAGGGATGCTCCAGGACAGCTTTGGACATGAGAAGGGTGCTGAGTACAACCCCTGCTGTCCTGTGGATTTCTATTCCAACCAATTGCCACATGTCTCTGGGTCACCTCCCAGAACAAACTTCTGAAAGGGTCACTGGTTGCATGGCCAGGACAGGATTGAGCTGGGGAGGGGGATGCTGTAGCCCCACCAGCCTGGTCCTCAAGGACCAGCTCTGGGAGAGCTGCACTCCCCTTTCCCACCCTTTGCCCCTGCTTTGTCACCTTTTGTTGGTCTCTGTTTCCAGATCTGCAGGAGAAGATTTCCTGGCTGCTGGAGCAGCGGAAGGACCTCACCATCCAGGTCCAGGAGCTGCAGAGGCAGAACCAGGACCTGAAGGACCAGGTACCTCCTGGGACGCCCATTGGGATGCTCCAGCCAAGCAGGACCTCCCTCCCGGAGAAGGGCTCCCCTTCATCAGCCTTCCTGTTTCCCTCCCTCCCTCCCTGGCTCCTGCTCATCTTTGTAGCTCCTTGCCAGGCTCAGGACAGGTTTTTTGGGAGGAAAGACCCTCCTCTGCAGCCCCTCACTACCTCCTTGATATCCTGGAGGGGGGTGGCTGGGCTGGGCATGGTGGGACCCCCCCTTGCTGAGCCCAGGGCTAAGCTGGGGTTTGTCCTGCTGCAGCTGGAGATGGGACAGGAGGAGCGGCAGCGCCTGCGAGCAGCCCTGGGCACCAGCCAGCGGGCGCTGAAGTCCTTCAAGAAAGGTGAGTTAGGTGCTGGGCCCCCATGGCTGTGTCCTCTCCCTGTCTTCTTGTGCCCTGGCAACCCGGTGGTGGAGCAACTGGCAGCTCCCTTGTGCCACCAGTGTCGCCAGCCTGGTGAACTGGTGAAGCCAAGGGGAAAGGTGCAGCACTGGGAGCTGCAGCAAGATTGCAAGGACATGGGTGTCCCCGTCCAGGAGAGGTGGCTGTGCTGAGGCTCCTGCAGTGGTCTGCACCCTCCATGCTGGCACCAGACCCCTCCACAAGCCCTGGCTTTCCCTTGCAGTGTCCCAGATTGTCACCCAGGATTACTGTGATGCAATGCAGCAGCTGGAGCTGGAGCAGGACCTGCGCCTGCACGCTGAAGCCTACGCCCATGAGGTGCAGCTGGGTCTCAGGTCACCCTCCCCATGGGTGCTGGGGGGTGGGCACCCACGGCGGGTGGGAAAGTGGGGTGCAAACACTCCAATCCTCATCCCACCGCTGGCTTAGCCCAGAATGCCAGGAGGATGGCCATGCTCCTGGACACCCATCGCAGTCCCTTGGGGTGAAGTCGGATTGGTTTTGCTTCCAGTCTCTTCTGAAAGGGTTTTTCTCTCGCTGGGGTGAGCCTGGGGACTCATTCCCTCCCTGACCCCCATCCCCACGGGTAGATGCTGGTGCAAAAGAAGGAGGCGAACAGGCAGAGCATGATCCTGATGCAGAGCTCAGGGCCCAGCGCCCAGCTGCTGGCAGCCCTGCAGGAGGTGGGACGCCTGACCCGGCTGCTGGAGGAGTCCAGGCAGGAGAAGCAACAGCAAGTGAGGGACTATCCCCAAGGGTGGGTGACATGGTGGGGGGAGAAAGGCTGGGGTATGGAACAGTTCTGGGGTTGATGGTGGTTTCCCCTGGGTGTGGAAGCTGTCTGCAATCAGGATCAGACCCCTCCATCACCTGCTCCACGTCCATCCCGTGCTTTGTGCCACAGCCTAGAGAGGTTGTTCTTCCATGGATTTCCACTATCACATTTTGGGTGCCAGGGAGAGGGTCTCACACTGGCCAGCACCCACCAGCCCACCAGGCTGTCACTACCCAGCCAGCTGCCCTAAAATTAGCTTCAAGATCCTTGCAAGTGGTCAATTTGTGGCGCTGTGGGATGGCACTGAGTGGGAGGGAGGGGGAGCAGCTCCTGGGCTGCACCCAGCTCCCCCAATCCCTCTGCTCCCGCAGGTGAAGGAGCTGGAGGAGCAGCTGCGGAGGCGGCCAGAGCCGGAGGAGCTGGATATGGCCCAAGCTGCCCTGGCCACGGCAGAGGATGAGAAGCTGCGGCTGAGGAAGCGGCTGCAGGAGGCTGAGGGGCGGCTGGTGGAGCTGGAGGAGGAAGGTGGGTGGTTTCCCCGCTGCCTGGGAGGGATGCCCACAGCGCTACTTGCCCACGGCCGGGGTGGGCTCCGGCTCTGAGGGGCACCAGCCCCACACACAGCCCCAGCTGCACCCTGTCACAGTGGGGACACTGCGGGAGAAGCTGGCCCAGGATCCGTCACCACACAGTCAGCCCCACCAGCCGGTTGCACCTGCACCACCACCACCACCACCGCCACTGCCACCACCCACACCTACTGTCCCTGTGGAGTAAGTGACACCACTGGGCATCCTGCTCATGTGCAGAAAGCAGCTCTGGCAGCCCAGGGGCTTCCAGATTGTCTGTCATAGCAAATAAGCTGGGCTGGGGCAAACCCTTCTACCCCTCAACACCACTGGGCCAGGGGGTCCAGGCAGCTCCTTGCTGGAGGGGCGGTGGGCAGGGTGAGCGACACCGTGTCTGGCTTCTCGTGGGTGAGGGGGTTGAGCTGGATGGGTACTCACCTCCCCTTTCCCTTCCAGCCCACTGTCAGCGATCAGGCAGAGGAAGGGGCTGGCAAACCTGCAGGGCAGTAAGTACGCCACAATGCTGGCACCCTGGGGAGGGGGTTCAGGAACTGTGGGGGCTCCCCTGGCAGCACCATGGGAATGGGAGCGTCCCTGGGCACGGGCTTTATCCAAGATGGATGCTTGCCAATGCCACACTGGTTCAGACATCTCCCATCCATCCAAAAGTGTTGCTCTGAGCTCCCACTGGAGGGTGACAAGTGCCCTGCCAGCCCCCTGCTCCCCAAAGGAGAGTGCCCTGTCCTGCCTGGCATGGGTGGGAGATAAGCCCTGGCAGGATGGTACGTGGCCCTGGGTCATGGCCAAGTCTGGCCATGTGAGAGGGACCCCAGGCATGGGGGAAGTCCTGTCACAAGTGTGTGGTGTCTCTGCATGGTGGTGCCTGTGCAGGCAAGCCAGAAGCTGATGATGCAAAAGCTCGAGCTGTGCAGGAGATGATGGAGCGGATAAAGAACGGGGTGGTCCTGAGGCCTGCGAAGGAGCGGCTGCCCCTGGGCCAGGTAGGCAGGGACCTGGGCTCTGCTGCTGCCAGAAACCCCTGTCCTGTGGGGGAATGTCCTCGGTGAGCCCCAGGACTTGGGGTGGATTTAGGGAGTGTTGGCAGCCCCATGGAGTTATCTCCTCCCTCTCCTTCCACAGGGTCCAGCAGCAGCAGCCAGCAAGCGGAGAAGTGCAGCGATGGAGCTGCAGGGCATCCTGGTGAGCAGCCCTGTCCTGAGGAGGGGAGAGCATGCCAGGCCATCATGTAGACACCTGGGAACCATTGTCCCCAGCTACAGCCATCAAGCATGGAGCTACGTCCTGGCTGTCCTGGCTGGCCGGGAGCACAGCCCCTGTGGTCCCAGTGCATGGACGTGATCCTTCAGCATCTGCATGGTCTTCCCTAGGGTGCCATGAGGAGGGCGAGCAGGAGGACCAGTGGGCAGAAGAGCAGCCTGAAGGGTAGGGACAAGCAGCTGGAGGCCATCCTGCAGCGACGGCGCCGGGCAGTGGATACCTCTGCTCCTGCACTGCCCGCCCCACCACCTGCCCCCCCGCAGCAGGACCATGAGGATGGTGGGGCTGTGGGCAGGCCAGATGCTGGTACAGGATAGGGCTTGGTGGGGAGGGGATGGGGCACTCCAACTGGATGAGCTCCTGTGGAGGGAGAATGTCCCCAGGGACCAGCACAGAAATGACACTCACGCGTGTCCCCTTGCTGTCCCACCGCAAGCCTGACTGATGCTCTACAGTCCCACCCTGTCACCATTCCAGGTGACAAGCTGTGGGGCGATGGCATGGGTCCTCACAGACTTTGTTCTTGCTCTCACCCCGCTCCATCACACCTGTCTGTCTGTCTGTCTGTCTCTCCCCAGGAAACAAGGACATCGGGACAGCTCCTTCTGGTTGCTCACCGGGGAGCGAGGATGGGGTCCCGTTCAGACCCCGGGTGGGTGGTGGCCTGCCCAGGACCCGGCCACTTTGCCGCCTGTCTGGAGGCAGGGAGGAGTTGAGGTAGAGGCAGCTGCCCACTGCCTTGCCCTTCGCCCAGCATCACCGGAGCTGCACGGCCATGGTGGGGCGAGGAGGGGTCACGGTGGCAGGGACAACTGCTGCAAGCTTTCACCTGTTTTCCATCAGCCTGCATCCTCTTCTGCTTTAATTAAAGTGCGGTGGCACCGGGTCCCTGCATGCCAGGTTGTCATTACAAGAGAGAAACTTCTTTATGGTGAGGGTGACAGAGCACTGGAACAGGGAGGTTGTGGAGTCCCCTTCTCTGGAGACCTTCAAGACCCACCTGGATGCAGCCCTGAGTAATGTGCTCTGGGCAATCCTGCTTTAGCAGGGGAGTTGGACTAGATGATCTCTAGAGGTCCCTTCCAGCTCTGACAATTCTGTGATTCCATGATAGAAAGCAACGTCTGCTGGGCAAAGGGGTGGCAGTCGGACATGGCTGTGGTCAGTGTGGATGGCAGTGGAGATGCTGCAAGAGACATTGGGGGACCAAAACAGAGCAACCACTTTCCTGCCACCCTCGGGTGTCCAGTAGCTGGGCAGGGACACACATAACATGGCACTTACCTGCAGCGAGGAGGTTATTTGTGTTCCCCCCTCACCTTTGAAGTTTGAGGTCTCCACATTTAAGTAGCTAAATGGTGACTAGACCTCTAAACAAAGGGACTTAGGCATATGTCTAGGCAAAATAAGCTGCAGTGTCCTGTGTCCCCACACTTCAATCCCAGCCTCACACTGCCAGAGATGCCTAACTATGGCACAGGCATCCACTCTGTGCCAGCACTGCTGGCCAGGAGGTGAGAGACCCCTCCTGGTGTCAGCAAAGCCCCTTGGAAAGCTCTGAGATCTGACCAGCAAAGTGGGTGGCTAGGACAGTAGGTTTGCAGTTAGGGACCTCCATGGTGACCCCCCCTTGCAGCTTTTGTCTCTTGTGTGAGGCTCTGGGGAGAGAGACCTAAATCTGCTTCCGGTGAAGGAAACTCCCCAGACCCCTGAAGGTCTCAGGTTTTCCTTTGCAGACTAGCTGAGCTGCTGCAGCCCCCCGTCCCCTAGCTTTCCCTAGCTCTTCCCAGTCTCACAGGTTGCACTGGCCAGGGGAGCCCAGTCTCTGCAGAAGTGGTCCAGCCCCAGGGAGGGCTCGTGGAGCTCTGGTGGGGCCACACTCTGCACCCACCTTGCCAAGGGGTTCAGGTTCACGTTGGCCATTCCTGGGTTCCCAGGGGAGCATGATCTGGTTGAATCTATGTCTCTGGTACCCTGATGTCAGGGAGCACCTGAAACCCAGTGCTCCTGGGTTCCACCCAGCAGCAGTTCAGGGGTGAATTGTCCCTCCAGACATGCAGCTCCAAGGCTGGGGTCACCAGAGAGCCTCAGACCCCTATTTATTTACTCAAAAAGATGCTGCACTTAAGCCTATGCTTGTTTCTAAGCATTGGGGTCCACAAGTTTTCCCCTTGAGCTGCTGGCTCTAAGGCTATTGAGCTACTCCCAGAGATTTGCTGTTCCAAATCCGGGGAAAGGCATCTCTGTGTTTAGGTAATCAGAGACAAAGAGCATGGATCTGCTCCATGGGGTCACCCCCCCAAGCACCCCTGGTCCAAGGGTACCCCTGGGTGAGCCCTGCCCTGTCAGTGTCCCTATGTCCTCTCCCACAGCACTGCTGGGACATGAGGGTGCTGGATTTGGTAGCAGCACTGCTGTTCCCAAACCCTCCCATACCCATCCCTGAGTCCTGAGGGTGTTTCAAGCCATTGCTCTTCCTTTTAAACCCAAAGAACAACAAAAGTATTAATTTAATCGTGGTTTCTCCAGCTCTGCTGCCTTGTTGTGGGCAGGAGACACCAAGCAGGGGAAAGCAAGGAAGAGCATAATCATCCCTCACACCAGATAACTAATTAGTCAGAGGGATTCTCTTCATCGTCCCATGGCTGGTTTTATTGCAGATAAATTGTACAGTTCAGGTCCTGAACTGGTGGCATGAGGGGACGGGCTGAGTTTATGCTTAAAACTGGAAGAAAACAGAGCTCCTGGCAGCAGCTCAGCTGTCAGCTTCCCCCCCCGAGTGTGGTTTGGGGGCAAAGTCACATGCCAGGGGAGACTGGGGGGCCCTCAAACATCCCTCCCCTTGGCATCATGGCCACCCCTTCCTTTAAAGGATGCTGCAGGGACAGCTGGTGTCAGAGCAGGTTTGCACTGCTGTGTGGATTCAGGCCCCTATAGAAACAGGCACATATGTCTGGCGTACCCTATAGAGGGCAAAGACAGGGCTGCTCAACCCCAGGGTACAGGCAGGGTGCAGGCAGGACCCTCTCTATCTTTTCTAAATAGTTTATACAGTTGTGTATGGGAGCCGTCGGGGGCAGCCAGGACTGTGGCTGCTCCTGAGCATCCCCCTTCCAGGCTGCATCTCTTTCCAGGAGTTAATTATTCTCCCCGTTAAAAATGCATGCCTTGGTTGCAGCCTGGATTTATGTACCTTCCACTTCAGGCCAACGATCTCATGATGCCTTTTTTGCAATAATTAAAGAGCTGTCTGGGATCAGACTGAACGGCCCAAAGGAATAAGGATGTGCCAGGAAACCCACTCTGCCAGCTACAGTGGCATCGGAGAAAGGGCAAGCTGTTTTCCATGTACCAAGGAGGGGACAGGTCCCTTCCCAGGGGATCTGCCGTGGCTGTGTCCCCCCTGTCCCCTGGGGAGAGCCAGGACAGGTTGCCGTCTAACAGTACTCAGTCTCTCGGCTTTTTTTTTAATACATTTTTCTTCTCCTTCTCAGAGGCATAGACAACTTGAACTAAAATATTTAAAGCAAGGAACTTATCCTTCTAATTACCAAGCATTTCTTGTCCTGGCCTTTCGATTCTCCAGGCACCTGAGGGCTGCCATGTGGAAAGCAGACAAGGAAAGGCTGCTCGCGAGACGTACAAGCTCACCCGACTGAAGGATGAATGTCAGCTTGTTCAACAGATCCTCTTACTGGAAAAAGAAGGCAAGATCCACAAGGACCACAGTGCTGGGACCATCTCAACCAGTTCAGGAAGCCCAGGGAGGCTGAAGCCAGGTTTGTCCCCTTGGCTCCTCCTTCCCTGAATTTCAAAGCTGAATTTCTCCAAATCCAGCCAAAGCCGAATTTCTCCCAGTCCGGTTTTTCGGGTGATTCCCATCACAAGGGACCAAGCACCACCTGGCTCTCATGCTTCGATCCCTGCTGAATTCAGCCTCTCCCACGCAGCCGTTGGGTGCCGTCGGGGGAAATGCCGCAGCCGGAGCGTGTTTACTCATCGGCCGCCTGCCCTTTCCCACTGCCGGCTGCCCGCTCCGTATCGAGTGAATTCCTCTCCCCTGATTACACCCTCCAAACACCCATGAAAATCAATGCTGGCGCCCCTCCTGCGGGACAGGAAAGCCGTGCCCCACTGTCCCCAAGCCCCCGGAGCCACCGCAGCCAGGGGAGAGCTGCCAAGCAGAGACACATCGGAGGGCAGCTGCGTATTAATATATATGACCCCTAAATACTTAAGCAAAGTGGTAATTCACACTCCTTTCTAAGCTGGAGCTTCTTGCAAACCCTGCGTGGGTAAACTCTGGAGCATCCTTGCCTCATCCCTGTGAACAATGAGAGACTTTATGGCTTATTTACTGGATTTCACAGGGTCCCCGTGCTCCAGAGTGGTCAATAAGGTTTTCTGACTGAAGCAGAGCTCCTGCAAGAGGGTGCGTTTTCAGGATCCAGCCCCAAACCTCTCTGCTGGCAGGAGATGAGAGCTCAGCTGGGGAGCCAAGCACGGTCCCCACAGCATCATCTTCTCCCCACACAGCAGGAACCTTCAGGGGCGCTTTTTCTGATGCTCACCTTTTAAATATTTATAAGGTTTCGTTCGCTATCATCCAGTTACATGACTTATCTGAATGCGGTTCAGCTCAGAGAAATGTGTGTCATTAACATCTTAAACACCCGATGATCACAAGCAGTAGTCAGGAAAAATGGACTTGTCATCCAGAAAAACACAAAGTAATCTACCCTCGCTTTCTGGCTAAGTGAATGGGAAAATGAGGATTAAAATGATGTGGTAGAAGGGACATTAAAGCTACTGATCTTCCCCTTTTACATCTTGTGCCCTCGTTCCGTGGCAGACAAGTCTTGGGGCTCTGTGTTTATGGCAGTACCCTGCAGTAGGGGCCAGCCCCTGGGACCAGTCCTCCACCACGCACTGCTCTCCCTGTCGTGGCAGTGGCAGCTCTCAAGGAGTTTGCCATCCCTCCTGCATCACGTTCAGAGAGACAAAACTAAACCCAAACCTGCACCAAGGCCGGTGAGAGGCACAGCACTTGCCCTGCCATCCTTGACCATACTCTGCACATCACACAGCCCCAGCCGGGGGGGCTTTGCCTCACTTCCCACCCCCGGCCAGCGGACCCTGCCTGCCCTGACCCATCTGGCTGCACCTGAGGGGATGGAAACTGTTAAACACAGTTTGGAGCGGAGCTGTGAACACACATCCAAGAGCTTCCCAGCAGCTTCCCAGCAGCCTGCATCCCCCACCCCACTGCTGGCATCCACTTCCCTCCCGCACGGCAGAAACCTAATTTTCAGCCTAAATTTGGTCAAGCTTAAACCTGTGTCAGGAGCAAAAGCATCCAGCTTGTCCTGCTCACCCAGAAGTCGGGGCAAGGCTGAGAGTGGGACTGGCGTCCCCCACCCTGTGGCCTTGAAGCAAAATTACAGCCCTGCACCTGATCTGGGGAGCAGCTTTTCCAGGAGCTTCCCAGCACTACGGGCAAGGCTGATGTTGTACTCCCTGGTCCTAATACCTCTGCTTTGCTTTCAGTGCTTTTACCTTCCTTTCTCTGATAACAAAGAGCTTTGTACTGAAAATACACACCTCCAGCCAACCCCTCCCAGTGCCTCGCAGCTCCCAAGGCCTTTGTGATGTGCCTCCCGCAGCCCTCAGGTTCCCCCGACAGCTCTCCTCCTCCACTATTTCTCTAAGCACACAGAAAATAATCAGCACACACAGAGGGCGAGCTCCTCACGGGACATCGACTCAACACGGGAGCTGAATGCTTGCAGGCTGGAGGGACAACAGAGAGGCTGAATGCCGTGTTAAGGTGAACTTCACCTACAGCCTTTATTAGGCGAGCAGCTCTCAAACAGAAACCACACTTCTATTGAATCAGCATCAAAATGCACCAGCGTCAGTGGGCACTGAAGAAACCCAACGGCAGGAAGGAGCACGGCGGGACCACGTGCCTTACCTTTGCCCTCAGCCAGAACTGGCCACGAGAGAAAAATAAGTCATTTTCCTGAGAAATTTCTCAAAAAGCCCTCCCAACCTCTGAAACTGTGCTGCCAGAGCCCAGGTGTTCCTGTGCTACAGCCACGCACAGCCCAGGCTCCTGGCTCTCATGGGGATATCTAGCTCTGGCATAGGCTGAAGGTGACCAACAACAAAGCAAAAAAGGAGTAGGGGGTGAAATCCTTACGATTACAAGGAACAAGCATTCATCTCTTTCTCAGTTAAGATTTTTTTCTTTTATGAAAGGAGGGTGACCTGGTGAGTTTAGCAGCACTAGGAACGACAAGCAGACACCCAAGGGAAGCCGAGGTGACTGGCTCAGTGATCTGCTCCCCCTCATGCCTGCGCACATGGAGAACCACTCGATGAATCAGCTTCCCAGGGCCTCCCTCAGCCGCCCAGCACTGCCACAGCCCCCCAGCCACTCGGCAAGGTTTTCAGCAAAACAGGAGAAAAGTGAGTATTTCCAACATTAAAATCAAACAAAAAAGAGACATTGAGTCCTTCCAAGTCACCTCCCTGCAGCGGCAGAGTGCAGGGAGAGGCGCCCGCCCCTGCGCTCCCTTCCCGATGTGTGCTCCGCAGGGGACACCAGCACCCTCCAACACTGGCAGGCTCCCAGCGGGAATACGTGGGAGTTCAACAGTTTAGTTACTTTATTCTTTCTTTTCTTTTTTAATTAATGGCTCTGTGTAAACCTCAGTTAAATGTCAAGCACGTTCTGCTGCAACACCGAGGGAACAGTTCCCCCACATCCAAACTACACCACGCACAAACTCCTGGCTTTAAACCCCAGCAGATGACACCACCTCCCAGGTCTCCGAGCAGAGCGGGCAGCGCCAGGAGGCCAGACCCTCCCTGCGCTTGGCTGGAACCAAACATCCTTCTGGTGCACAGTCCCGGGGGATCAGCAGAGCTGCATAAAGAGGCACAAGCCCTCCCTGTGTGTCTGTCCAGTGCTGCTGCCACCCACGGCCATTGTCCAGTTTATACGTTGCTAACAAAATCCCTCTGAGAGACATCGAGGAGGGTTCGAGCGAGGCCTGGGGACAGTGCTGCCTCGCTGCCCTCTGCACAGTTTGGGTCTGCCCTGCTCCTTCACCACAGCCAACGCCAGCTGCATCCGGGGCTCAGTAAATCTTCTGCCGGCTGGGCAGGATGGCCTCCTTGATAAAAGAGAAGATGAGGAGGATTCCGGAGCGCTTGCCCCTCTTCCCTTTGGTGAAGTAGTTGGAGACCACGTCGTCTGCGGAGACAAGGGAAGAACAATCAAACACAAACCCACTGACAGCCACAGGAACCCTGGGATAGGATGTCCCATTTCAAGGTAACACTTCAGTTGCCCTGCCTTTGAGATACAAAACTTTCTCAGCTGCTCAGATCTGGACATTCCTGTAAGCCACCACCAGAAGCCGAAATCCCGAGCTCCATTTCTTGAGCTATAGGGAGAATTCAAGGAAAGCAACAATGTCCCAGGACTGGAGAGATGCAGGATGTAAAGCTGGAACAGCCCTCTGTTCTGCCCACCCTCACCCCAACAGAAGGCCTGCCTTTCCTGCCTCAGCCTTTGGAAGGATTTACCCAACCAGCTGCCCCCACTCCCTCCTCAGTGCAGCAGGAATGGGATGTGTTGGGCACAGCCCCTGTCAAAAAACAGCAGGTGTCTGCTCAGGTCTTGGGAGTGCTCACCTCCTGGCTGCACCGTGGAAGGCAGGACGTTCTCTCCGGCCGACAAGGAGACAAAAAAAGCAAAAGGAATTAACCACAGGCAGAATGTGAAGTAGGCGAGAACCTGCAGGCAGAGCAAGAGAGACAGTGAGAGCAGAGCCGCAACGCACTCAGTGACCTTCCAACGCTGGCTTCTGTCTGGGCTGACACCCACGAGCACTGCCTCAGCCCCAGCTGCACCTCCCGACCACACACCCCATGTTTCTGCCTGAAACCCTCAAGAGAAAGGGCTCTGAAGGGTGAGAACTGCAACTCAACCTCTCCCCAGCCTCTCGGGTGCTGAGATCGTGTTGCCCTGTGAAGGTGACAGGGGGTTAAAAATCACCGACCAACTTTCAGGGAAGGACAGGGTGCACAGGAAAAGCCCCCACTCCTGTCCTAAGTGCCTGGAAACCTTTACTGCTTCCAGAAAACAGAACTTTAAACATCACAAATACAAAACCAAGAAATTAGCTGTGCTGTTATGACTAAATAAATCCCTCTTCACACCTTCCAGGGACTAAATGGAAGAGTCAAGACCTGGGCTTGCTCCTCCTGTCCTGGGCATGGATGCTGGTGTAGCACAAGGATTCGGTGCCTGGTGGAGCAGCCACCGCTGTGGTTTGGGGAGAGCTGCGCCAAGAGGTGCTGAGCTGCCACACCAGCCTCCTGGTGAATGCAAATGCTGGAGAGGTGCTAAACTTCACAAAAAGGTTGTGGGGGTCTCTCTCATTTATTTTGGTGGAGTGTTTTTGTTTGTTTTTAAAATCTGCACTAAGTGACAGCTACTGTCAGGCCCAAACAAGCCCCTCTGTGAATTCAAACCTGCCTCCTTGGCAGGTATGAGGGTAGCGAAACAAAAGAATCAGCACATCAGAGACATAAAAATAATGAGGAGCAATTATACCAAAAGGGAAGTGACTGTGGCTAGCTATTAAAAAAAAAAATCAAACAAAAAAAGTAAAATAGTATTATTGTCTATTTTCTCTAGTTTTTAGTATATTAGAAAAAAAATTTCTGCACGTAACATTTAGTATTTGTTCTGCTCTCCAGTTGGCTGAGAAAGCCCCAGATTTTCACCCCAGAAAAGAAACTGCAGCTTCCCTGGTAGTTTTGAGGGAACAAGCACAGGAACCCCCAGGGAAGGGCTGCAAAAAATATCCTCAGCGTGTCTTACTGCTGACTGAAAAAAAAAAAGGCATTTTCTTCTCCCTCCTCCCACCTGCAGCTCCACACTGGCTGGAAGAACATAAACCGACTCCTTCCCGAAGGTCTCTCACCTCAGAGAACAGGTAATACTCCTCAGCGAAGTACTGGAACGCCAAGTAGTGATTGAATATAACCAGCACTGTCAAAGACAAATGCAGAAAAGTCAGTCTCCAGCCCAGAAGCAATACCGTGGGCTCATTTCAAGGCCCCTGAAGGAGGACATTGACTTCTGCTGCTGCAGACCCCACAAGGAGCAGCTCCTCCCTGCTACACGTCCCCTTCCCTGCAGCCCCTGTAAAACTGGAATCCTGCTGTGGCTAAAATACTGCTTCGGCATCTAGTGAGAATGGTGTGAGCAGCCAAAGCCTCCCCATCCCGGCTCCGTTTTGTTACTCTGTGCAGCCCCGGGTAAGTCCCTTGTCCCTCTGGTACTTTATTCTCCGTGTCCCTGAGGGCACCCCGGAGAGCCCAGCCAGACACCCGCTAATGCTGTGCAGCACTGAGAGAAGCAGCGAAAAACCCCGTGTCCCTGACAGCTGCTGCAGAGAAAAACCCCTCTACCATCTGTAAACCAAGTCAAGCTGAAATGCGACCACGACAGTAGGGTTAACACTGCCCTCAGCAGAGAAGAACACCGCTTAGCTCTTAAGGAACAGGAACCAGAGCTTCTTTTGCCTTTTATCCAAGACACCAAGACAGCAACCCCAGCCCGGCAGTACCAGGTCATTACAGCCCCAGCAAGAGACAATCCCAACACAAAACGCTGTGTCCCGTGCTGCTTCCTCATGCGCTCCAGTCTAAGGATGTAACTGAAGATTCAGATGGATGAGAGAGTCTGGGCCTGCCAGAAAATGCAGCTCCTGATCTACATGCTACAGGAGAGCTACACTCATTTTCAAGTAGTGGATAAAATCCTGCCTACATGAGTACTTTGAGGAGCAAAGTTATTTCAGTCACACACATACAGCACCCTGAAATATGCATGAGGACTCCAGAAAGTCGTGCTGGAAAAACAAATTGCCTATTTGCTACTTAAGGGGTCACTACAAATCACTCACAGCCGAGATCTGAAGTCAGATCTCTACACAGGACACCAAAACATGCAAGACACTCAGCAACTCTCAGCGGGAGGAAACTATTAGACCTACTCAGAGCAGCCAAACCCCAGTTTAATCAGCAGAGGTACCAGCCCACCACCCCAGACCCACCAGCAGACCTTCTCCCAGCCTCAGCCATGGCCCTGGCCGTTCATCAGCCCAGCGCAGCAGACAAACAACTAAGTTGGTCTGGCCAAATTATTCGTGCTGCTGATTTAAGCCTCTGACCAACCTCACAACACGATGCTGTGCCTGTGCCAGCTGCTCAGAAGAGAGACCCCGTGCCCATCTCGCACCAGGGCTTGCCCTGATGGGGCCTGCAGCCCAGGTGGGGACAGAGCCACGAGCACAGGCCCAGCAAATACCATGAGAAAGGTGCAAGCATGAAAAATAAAAATCCTTGGTTTAAGCTCAGCAATGCACCTTTCTAACAGGATTTTCTCCAGTAACCCTGATGAGTTTCCACATCAACTGTGGACATTTGTCTCAAAGCTTTTCTTTCTCTAAGCATCAGCTTCTTATGACAACACACACACAGAGTCTCGCACAGCCCAGCCTGACATCAGGCTGTACTGACACACACCAGGTTTTTAAATTCACTTCCAATCCCTCCTGCTCTTTACCATGACCCAGTGAATGCCCAAATCAGGAGATCTGCAGGGAGAAGGTCAAGCTTTGGGGCAGCTGCAATCTCGTTTCCCCAGTTCTGCTGCCCCAGTTTAGAGCGGACCTGGCTGTGGGGTGAAGCAGATGGTGCCCAGGAAAAGCCAGAGTCCCTGGCTCTGTGCCGGGGCACACAACCGCAGGCACTTCCCAACAACCAGGCCCAGCCCACAATTATCACAAGCACATCATAAAGCGCAATTAAGAAGTACCACACAAAGCTCAAAGTCTTTCTGAAAGCCACAGGGGCTGCAACAGCAAAACCTAAACCTTTGCTGCCACCCAGAGCCCACTCAGTGACCAGGGTGATGAGGACTCTTCAGTCCTAGAGACCACTCCCACGGGAAAGTGAGGGCTCCACTCACCACAGGACAGTATGAAATTGGAGGACGTCAGGACAATGAAGGGGAAGGTCTGCAGCAAACCGAAGTAGACCAGGTTGGTGAAGAGCCCCACGCCCACCATGAATCCAGGAAAATGTTCAAAGAGGTAGAGGCAGACCAGCACGCCTGAGGAGAACTGGAAGAGAAAACAGGGGTTGCCTGGGGTGAACACAGGGGCACAGACAGCAGGACTGCCGGCAGCTTCACAGCCAGAAATCCTGCCACGTTCAAGGTGACTTTCAGTGCACTCTGACAGCATCACGTCTCCCCACGCACCTCCCGCTCAGCACCAGCCCCTTGGGAAAGGTCTAAGCAGGAACTGCACTTTATTGCTGCAGCACCACACGCAGTGGCTGGGCCTCAGTTTCCCCAGACAGTGGGGAGAGGTGTTGCCAGCAGGAATTAGGCAGGATCAACATTGCTCCCTTTAAGAGAGATGCCGATCGAAGCAGCTTCCTCTAACCTCCCTCCTCAGGAGATGAAGTGGCCTTGGGACCAGGGGAAGCAGGAGTTTCCCAAGTGTTTGACCACTCTCCAGAACCAATGTCCCATGCCAGAGATACTCTGCCAGCCCCACTGCTGCCCCAGGGTTGATTCAGGCAAGAAGCCACCCATTTTCACAAGCATCGAGACTTACCCAGATCATGTATTTAATTATTCTCCTGGTGACAACTGTGTACTCCTCGATCAGCTCCGCCAAGTAGTACAGCCCCGCAGCTGCGAGAGAAACGCCTGGTTCAGCTCCACAGACCAGCAGGGACTGGGGCAAACACCAGTGCCTTCAGCCGGGAGGGTCCATGCTCAGTCTGGGAGAGACTGAAGGCCCCCGAGCAAATTTCTGTGGAACCCAAGGGACATCGGGGGCACTCAGAGGAACCCCCCACTCTAGGGCTTCCGCGGGACAGGGGTACTCAGGAGATCCGAGGACACCCACGGGACTCAATCCCGCCCCAATCTCCGAGGCACCTGCAAGACGCCGGGGGCACTCAGAGGCCTCTGGGGCACCCAGCGGACCCTCAAACTCTGAAGCACCCGCAGGTCCTCGAGACACCCAGGCCCACGGGAGGTGCTGGGCCGGGGTCCCCCCAGGAACCCGGCCTGCCCGCTCCCCGCAGCCACCCCGCCACCGACAAAGGCCCGACTGGGAGGAGCCTGCGGCCGGGCCCGGCCCCCGCGCCGCAGCAGCCCCCGTCGGGCC
>VXBW01008513.1:181453-202964 GCA_013400375.1 Thinocorus orbignyianus
CCCCCCCAGCCCGCGGGGGAGGAAGTGTGGGGGTGGGGGGGTGGCCCTGCTTGTCCTCAGGCTCCCCAGGGCACTTGGGTGGGATGAAGCCACCGGAGGAGGTGCCGTGATGTTTTCAGCAACTTGTGGCCAGCAGCAAAGATATTGGCTGTGCGGGACCATCCAGGGATGGATCCCGGGATAGGGCAGGGGCTTTAGCGCATCCCCCCCCCCTCCACTCTCAGCTCATCGGCTCTGAGAAGTGCCTGGAGAGGATCGAGCGGATGGTCAGCGAGGCCAAGAGCAAAGCTGGAGCTGACCCCCAAGTCCCGCTCCGCTCACTGGTGAGTCCCCCCGCCCTCCCCCGCCACGCTCCTCTGGGACTAGCATCCTCTCCAAGGATGGTCCGTCTCTCTGTTCCCCCTGGGAGTGACGGGAACCCTCTGGCATGGGGCAGGGGCTGTCCCTCAGCGGGGGTGACCAGAAGGATGCCATCGGCAAGCTGACGGAGGAGCTGCACCAGCGCTTCCCCCACCTGAGCCAGAGTTACTACATCACCACCGACGCCGTTGGGGCCATGGCCACTGCCACCGACCATGGTAGGGGACAACTCACCTCGGGGTGGCAGCGAGGGGGGATGCCCTAGTGCAGGGGGGAATGACTGCGTGTCCCTCCCCTGACCCCACAGGTGGCATTGTCCTCATCTCGGGTACCGGCTCCAACTGCAAACTCATCAACCCTGACGGGTCAGAGACGGGCTGTGGAGGCTGGGGACACATGATGGGTGACGAAGGCTCAGGTGAGGCCGGTGGGCAGGGGGTAGGGGGGTGCACTAGGGGGGTCTCAGCCGGCTCTGTGCTCCCTCTGCAGCGTACTGGATCGCGCATCAGGCTGTGAAGATGGTGTTTGACTGTATGGACAACCTAGAGGTGCCACCCCACGATGTGAGCTACATCAAGCAGGCCATGTTCGACTACTTCCAGGTGCTGCTTGGGGTGGGGGTGCTCTGGGCTGTGTGTCAGGGTTCACAGGGGGCTGTGGGCGGCACACCAAGGTGGTGGGGTCTGGGGGATGTTCCAGGCTGCACACTGGTGTGGTGGGAACCCAGGGGCTGGATGGTGGGGTCCTGGGGTTCTCCTGTGCTGGCAGCCAGGATGTGGGGTTCACCGGTGGGTTTCCCACTGCCTCCTGGCGCTGCAGATCTCCGACAGGATGGGCCTCCTGACGCATCTCTACCGCACCTTCGAGAAGTCCAAGTTTGCAGGATTTTGCCAGAAGCTGGCGGAGGGTATGGAAACCCCTTCCCTGGGGAGTGCAGGGGGAAGGGGTTGAACAGGGGGCTGGGCCTTGGGGCAGCCATCCCCAGGATGACTGGGGGTGCGTGTCCCTGCCACCCTGGGTTCCTGGCTGGGGACTGTCACCTCTCTGCCATTCCTCCCCGTGACCCTGCCTGGACCCAATCTCTGTCCCTGGTGCACCCTTCACCCCAGGCACCCTCTGCCCTTGTCACGGGGTGGGGACACGCATCACTCCCCACACACAACCCAGCCCGGCTTATGGGATCCGGGTGCGAGCCCCGGGGGGTGCAGAGGTGGGGGGTGTGTGTGTGTTGTCCCAGATCCCCATCCCACTCCCCCTGCCCTGCCCCATATGCAGGCGCTCAGGCTGGGGACCCGCTCTGCTGCCACGTTTTCAACAAGGCTGGCAAGGTCCTGGCACGCCACATTGTTGCTGTGCTGCCCAAAATTGACAGGGTGAGAGCTAATGGGACAGGGGGGTGCTCAGGGTTGGGGTGTCCCAGTGCCAGGTCTTACCCACTGTTCTCTCCCCTCCTACTGCCCCACAGAGCCTGTTCCTGGGGGAGCTGGGGCTGCCCATCGTCTGTGTGGGCTCTGTCTGGAACAGCTGGGAGAGGATGCAGGCAGGTGAGCAGAGGGATGGGGAGCGCTGGGGGGCTGTCCTGTGGTTCTCCATAACTCCTGCCCCTGTGTGTGTCCCCCAGGGTTTATCCAGGTGCTGGCACAGGCACGGGAGGAAGCCCCCGACCACGTCTTTTCGCGGTTCAGCCTGCTTAAGCTGAAGCGTTCCTCAGCGCTGGGGGGGGCCCGCTTGGGCGCCAGGAACATCGGCCAGGCGCTGCCCTTGGACTATGCCGACAACGTAGATGTCTTCTACACCCACGACTTCTAGCCCTGGCCCCCCCCAGCTCCTGCCCCCCACTCCCCTGGGTTGGAAGGGACACTCCACATGTGGTGATGGGGGTTTTGACAAATGGATTTTGTAATTTGGCAATAAAAAGGTTGCACCACCCAAAGGGAAACGGGCTGGGAGCTGCACGGGGGTGATGGGGCAGCCAGGAGAGGAACCAGCCCCAGCACAGCCTTGCTGGGTGGGAAGAGCTCTGAGCTGTTGTGGGGCTGCTGGAAAACAAAATAAAATGGATTTTGAAGGTTCCTGTTTTGGTGCCCGAGGAGGACGGGCTGTGGTGGCCGTGGCCATGGGTCTGGGGTGCTGCCCAGGCCTGCCTGGAGGCTGGTGCAGGCAGGGAGGGGACCTGCTGCTTGGGGGGCAGCTAGGCCCAAGTAGAACAGGAGGGAGGAGCTGCTGGGGAGGAGGAGGAAGGAGCTTGTGTACCCAGGGTGCACAAAGTCAGCAGGGTGCTGGTACCTCCTGCTGGCTGTGGGGACCATGGTGAGGTGCGGCCCTGATCTCAGCCTCCGTGATGGGGAGAAGGGAGCAATGCTGTCCTTCTGTGAGCAGGGGAATAAATATCAAGTCAGGATGGTGTGAGGGCATCTCCCCTTCCCCTGCACCTTGTGGCTCACCAATGGGACCACCTGTTTCCTTTGCAGACACTCATGCTGCTGCTGGGTGCTAGTTCTGTCTGCGAGTTGAAGCAGCTCTCTTGGGGCTGGACTTCATTTAGAAAAGGAAAAGGATAGCTCTTTTTGTTTGGAATATGCAGCAAGGGGCTGTGTTGGATCTAAAGCACAAACCCAAAAAGCTGCCTCTTCCTTCCAGGAAGTCTGGATGGGAAGCACAGGCACTGGGACAAGCATGGAGATCACGTCCCAAGTGGGGTTGGATCCTGCAGGCTCACCCAGCCGTGGCAGCCAGCTCTGTGCAGGGCTCCACCAGCACAGTATCCCAGCAAGGCTCTTCCGCAGACCAATGTCCTCATCCAGCAGCAGGATGAAAGCATAAACTGGAGTTGTTTCCTCCTCGAGCCATTTCAGGCTTTGTCCCAGCCTCTAGCAGAGGATGCTGGAAGCCAGTGCTTGGTGGCCCCGCAGCAGAGCCCAAGGGAGGGAACAGTACCGACCTGGGGATGAGGGAGGAAAACCCTCCAGGAGCTTCCTGCTGGGACTGACATCAGAGGAGCTGGTGTTCAAAGGAGACCTTAACTCTTCTCCAGGCAAGACTTCTGCACTGCTCAGTTCCAAAAAAAGTTTATTTTTAATAATGCATTGTTTGAAATTTACAGCACATCAGAGGGTGGGGATGGGGTTTTTTTGGTAAGAAATCAAATGGAAACCAGAGAAAGGGTGGTTGGGAGGGGGAAACTGCACTACTGCTACAAAAGAAGTCTGCCCAGCATACAGCTGCCCTTCCCCACGCCCCAGATCACATCCTGCAAAGCCCTGGGCAGAGCCTGAGCTCCAGCCCCAGAGCAGAGGGAGCCCAGAGCAGCTGGAGGTGACTGCACAGGCACTGAAGGCACAGGTTGTACTGGGAAACACACCCCAAACCAACCCCTACCTCTGGGCAGCAATATTTAAGATGGGCACCTTCAACCAGCTGCTGGCTCCAGCTGCAGTAGTGTCAGGGTTTAGTGCTGGTTTTAAGACTGGCAGCCAGTGAAGGGAGATCTGCTGGGTTAGGGAACGGTCTGTACAGAGAGCAGCTGAGCTAAATCAGCTCAAACCTCCGCTCCACATTAGCGTTTGTGGTCCAATAACCCCGGGCCCTCCTGCTGAGCTTGCCGATGGGCGCCGGGGGCAGGAGCTGCCTCGGTCAGCTTTGTTGTGCCGAGCTAATGGAGACAGATCAAGCTGTCAGCTATTGAGTGGCCATTAGCTTCCATCTCTGCAAACCCCGCAGGGATCTGTAATCCCCCTCCATTAACTACTCTGTTTAAGTAAAGGGAATACTGGAAGTAACTGCACCCGGGAGGTGAGATTTACACGGATGAGCAAAAGCTCCCATCTATGTTACTAGAGCAAATAACTATATAAATCGTTAGACTACGCCCCACACCGAGAAGCTTCTGCTTCCTCTGAATACAGATCTCCGACCCTGCCTCTCCAAAGGAGCCCACAAAGAACAGACCTAAAATACCAGGAACACCTGGGTTGATGATTCGGGTAGCTGGAGCTCGACCAGCTCCTACTGATGGGGAAACAGGTCCCCTAAAGCAAGTCCACCTGACAGATGCATGGATCCTGCTCACCAGTAGCTGCTCCGACAGCTCTGCCTTGAATGCTGTCTGCCACCAGAGCCTCGGCAAAGGCGACTGCAGGGACCAGCATGAAGATGCTGCCCTTCACTTTCTCTAAGTTTGTGGGTGCTCCTTGGGGCTCAGACTCACCCTGACCAAGGACCCCTCTCTTTTCCTAGGGAGGCTGCTTTACACCAACTCCCCACCACTCCACTCTGCCGAGAATAGGCTCTATTCAGTTTTCTTGGATTTATTTCAATGAGAACTGAAGGTACAGACGCTTCTGAGCCACAGCCTGTAGTGCTGGATAAGCTCAAGAGTTGAGGGGGGAAAATACTTCAAGGTGTTTTGCAGGAGCAGCCCTTCCCTTGGGATGGATGGCTGGGGTGATGCCTGAGGGGTCTGGTATCCCCTAGGAGCTCCCACAACTGAATAAGCAGTCAGGACTCTTGTCTGCCAGCAAAGAAGCATGTAAGTTAGTGTTCAGCACCTATTGGAGAGCCAGGCAGGCTGCTGCTTAGAGGAATTTAGGGTTTACAGTCTTGTTACACTTCACCTTTCCTTTAGTGAAAGAAATCCTGGTTAACGGAAACAGGGAAAGCCATCGTGGCTCCTGGCCCAGGCTCGCCGCATCCAGGGTGGGAGCAGGTGAGCAGTGGGATCCCTACAAATTCTACTTAAACAAGAAAACATGACTTTTCCACTAGCAGGTTTGAAGCACGCATCAAAATGGGCTTCTGAAGCAGGGGGAGTGTTGGGACTCGAGGACAGACCTAAGGGCCGCAAGTCCTAGAAAGCAAAAACTGCCAAAATAATGTGATAGACGATACAAAGAAAAGAGTTTGGGGGGAAAAAAAAAAAAAGAGAAAAAAAAAAAAAGAAAAAAGGTACTTGAAGCGTAGAGCAAGATTTTGCCACATTGCAGCAACCCTGCTATGCCGCAGAGTCCAGCCGGGGGCTGATCCCCTCCCTCCTTCCCCCCCTCCACCTTCCCCTGAGCAGGGACACAGTCTTTCCAAAGCCTGCCTTGACGGTCAGTACTTCACGCCGGGCACAAACTCCTTGGCATCTGGATTCAAGTTGCTTTTGCTCTGGAAGAGAAGAGGAAGGGAGGACCATCAGCGGTCCAGATGCTGGCACCCCCTGCCAGGCATCACTCACTCCATGGACCCACACCCCCAGAGCTGCCCTGGCCAAGCGCCAAGGATGCCACCATGGACATTCACACAGGCAAAGTGGCTGCCTTGGTCCTCATGTCCTTGCAGGCACCTGCAGCACTAGAGAGTGCTGAACAAGTGCCAGCTTGAAAGTATGTACTCCCAGGCAGAGGATTTTTGTGGGAAAACACAGGAGAATCTGCTGTCTCTTGTCTCTCCCTGTTCTTGCTTTGGCACAGGGCTGCTGCTGGATGTGCTGTGAGGTCCAAGTGGCTGTTTTATCCCCACCCACAGCAAAGCAGGGACATAAAGCAGCTCTGTCGGAGCACAGTCAGCAGGACCAGACCAGAACAACCCCCACTGTGCCGTTCCATACAGACCTGCAGTGTATTCCTGCTTTCAGGGGTGAAAACAGGGATCTCTGCAACACTCTAGCTCTTCAAGCCACCCAGTAGGTTTCCACCACACTATATATCTATATAGGCTTGAGGCACTCAGGACCCCTGAAGCAGACCTGGCTGGTCCTCCTGTACCTCTCCAGCATGCCAGGACACCCCAGTTCTGGTCAAAAAGCAAAAAAGTCCTGGCTTGCTCTGGGACCACAGCCTGGCTCACATGCAAGTGGCAGCCCCATTTCCATGGCTTCTACAGAGCAAGTTCTGCACAGCTGGATACTTCTGTCTTTAGGACACAAGGCTAAATTGATTATCCTTGTAGAAAACTCAAAAATGCATTGTCAGCAGTACATCAGTACTGGCTCTTGCACCAACAACCCACTGACACTCAGGAAAACCCCTGAGGAAATCCACCCCCCCTTTCCAGGACAGGTCCTCTGCTCTTCACCAGACCTCGCAGCACGTCCTCTGAGGTCCTTACCAGAATGTCCTCTGAACTGTGGTCATCGCCAACGGAGAGCCCGTTCAGCTGCTGCTGCAGCTGCCCCATGCCCTGGGGCAGATCGCGCGATGGAATGAACCAGTCCTGGTCTTCTTCCTCCAGCATCTCCTGGAAGCAGCGGTCAAGAAACTCCTGCTCCTGCAGCTCCTCTTCCACCTGCCCAAACACAACAGTTAGTTGCAGGAACAAGTGATGCATCTTCGTGTTTTCCATACGCTGTTCCCATCTGGTAAAAGCAGAGTCTGCAAGGTGCTCACTGCCTCACCCTGGTATCTGTCCGTGCCTCAGCAGCGCTACAATAGAGCCAGAGCTACACCTTAAACCCAGATGAACCCAGCTTTGTCGACTTGCCTGTAGCCAATTCTAGGAAGTGCAAGAGCACAAAACCTGGCACTTTCCGAAGGAGTAAAGCTGTGCTCAGGCATCGTTTCCCGGCTGATGCAGAGCACCAGGGTGGGGAGATGCAGCCTGCAAGCTCACAGCACCAGGCGAATCCAGAAGGGAACGGGACAGGATTTACGGGACATCCAGATGCATCCGCACACACACAGGACTGCAGGCTGCCAGGCTCCAGCAAAGCTTGCTGCAAAATGAATGGGATGGCTAATAAAATCACAGCTGGGAGGCAGCGCCAGAGGTGCGCGCAGTTGTGTGAATCCTCTGCTACGGAGGGACGCTGTAGCTCTGCCAGCCTGTATTTTGCTTTCTTGCTTCCCCTGCTCCTCCTGAAAAACGCCAGGGCTCTGCTCAGCCCCCTCGGCAGCCCTGTGCTCTGCAAGCACCGACGCAGGGTGGCAGTCGGCTCCCATCGAGCGCACCACGGATGACGACATCTCTGCTGCAGGAAAACTCCTGAGGCCGAGGAAAGCCACAGGACCTGGCTCAGGCTCCCAGAGCAGAAACCTGCTCACGCAGGGGAGCACAAGCAAACAGAGGCAAGAGAGATGGGCAGGAGGGGGACCCAGGGGTCCTGTCTTTACCCTCTTACCATTAGTGGGTCGCACTAACCAGCTGCTTCCAAGTTCCAGGCTGTTTTTCTCTGGACGCTGACGCTAGCAAAGCAAGGGAGGCAGGGAGCCGGGCAGCCTGTGCTGCTGGAGGCCTCCTGCTAAACAGGCACGTGGTCGCCAGAAAATGAGCAGACAGAGTGACAGCCAGAAAACAGCATGATTCTGAGCAGCTGTTATTGAGTCCAAGAGGACTGAGTGAATCCATGAATCACAGTATGTTCCAAAAACCTTAAACCCTTCCATTTCACAAGATAGCAGAAAGCACAACCAAAACTGGCTTCCTGGGGGCACGAGGGGAGCTCTACAACCTACTGCACCAGGTACCGCAACCCCTGAGCTGGGGATGGGCTGGCAGCCTCTGCCACTGGTGGGCTACTGGGGTCCCACCATGCCACCATGATGTTTACAGAGACCCGTCTGTCACAAAGAGCTTGGGAAGGTAACCCTGGTAAACACACAGTGCTACTGACATTCAGGCTACTCACAGCCAGTCCCCACATTTTAAATCACATCCAGAGAAACTCCTTGTTGAGAGTTGTGAAAAGCTCTCGTCAGTAACAAAGCTTTGGGCACTGTCTCCAGCCTCAACCACTGGCTCTCCACCAGCCTTTGAAATTGTGCCTGGCCAGAGGAAAATCTCCCTTATTGCTAAGCAAACCATCACTATCCTCAACTGCATTTTCAGAAGCTGTCCTTGAAAGAACAGGCCAGTAGTAATACATGAAAATGGGATATTAAAAAAAGAAATACATCTGCTGCCTAATAAGACTACTGCCTAGTCCTGGCAGGTGACAACAACTTCCCCGGGATCCTGCGCTTCTACAGGACAGCGGATTGAGCAAGCCCAGCTTTGTGCATCTTGCAACACTTCAAACCCAGGTGAATACTCCCTCTCTTCCAGGTCTCGGCGCTGCTGAGTGTACTCCAACTGCAGCCCAGCAGGACTTTGTTTTCTTTCCCACACCAGAGCCTTTTCGGTGCACACAACCAGACTTTGGGGCCAACACCAGTGCTGGCTCTGAGCCAGGGATGTGGTGAAGATACAGGTCCTGGACCAGGGGACAGGGATGGGGAGATCCTGGATACACTTGCCCCTGTACCTACCTGCTATCCCTCTAGCCAGAACCCATCAACTCCTTTGCTTTGCATCGTGACAACCTGAACCAGGAGAGAAAGGGTTCAGTATTTGCTCAGGGTTTCTCTTTGGCTTCCTGCGGTATTTAATACAGCTTTGTCACCTCCTGCCCCAGGCCTTTCTGCACCAAGCTCACCTGCTGTCAGCAGAGTTTCTTCTCAGCACAAGAGCCCACCACTCCCTTTTTGCCCTCCAGGATGTGCTGGCTCCATGGGAAAAGGAACATCGCTAGCATAAATAAGGGAAGCCTGTGCCAAGAAGTTTGTGGGTTTCTGAAAACACCTGCCTGTTCCCCTTGCTCAGTGCCTGCATGGCAGAAACCCTTGTGGGGGTGGGGGAAGAAGAAGGGAAGGGGGTGGAGGAAGCAGTGTGGTTTCAGAAGGCTGTGGAAGGTGGAAGAGAAAGTGGAGATTCAGCACCAGATCCTACAGTGGGCTCAAGCAAGTGGGTGAAGGCAGCAGAAGCCACCATCGCCACTGAAAGGGACATGCCTGCTGCTCCCAACCCTGTGCCCCCATCACCGGTGCCTCATCCTCTCCCGGGGGCGTTCAGGAGAGGCTCTGGCCAAGGAGCAGAACAGAGCCAAGTAAGAGGCACAGCATCCCATGAGTACCCATACCAGGCCATCAATGGCTTCTTCCAGGAGTGCTGCCTTCTGACAGACAAAAGTCCTGGTGTAGGACAGCTCTCCCCTACCCCTGCTGGTGCCCCACCAGCAGACACATAGAGTTCAAAACCCTTAAAGGTTTACTTCAGCTTCTGTATGAACCACTTTTCCTTGAGTAGTGTTCCACCAGGAGATGGACAAAGGGCTGAGCTCCCAGGGGATCACTAAGGAGTTGAAGCGCAGAAGCGAGGGCTGGCAGAGGAGGGAAGCATGGGCAAATATCTCGGTGACACAGTGCCCACCACAGGGAAGCCCTGAGGTCTTGGCCCCATTTTCATCCCTCCTCCATCTGCGCATGCTTTTCTCTGCCTCGCTCCTCCACCCCTGGACACTCCCTCTGGCCTGGAGCTGCAATATGGTTTGCTTTGCACTTTGCCTTCATCAGGCTTTTAATCAAGACACAGCTTTACAAACATTAACTAATTAATCTTGCACATTTCAATCAGCACAGCTGCTTGTGAGGGCCAGCTGCTGCCTAATCACGTCATTAAGTAAAACAAAAGCTTTGAGTCACAGCTCGCTAACAATTGCTAACGTGACGTGGGGTAGCACACAGCAGCTGCTGCACACTCACCAGGAGTGAGTGTCAGCGGGTGGCTGCACTTCCTCCTGTGGGAACAAGACTTAAGTATTACCATATGGAGATTTTCTGCTGAGAACACCAGTAAAGCTGATGAAATCCTCCTTTGGTGACCAGGGGTGCGGTGGGGATACACAATCCCTCTGTCCAGCTTGCCTGCAGCTCCAGCAGTGCCTCTCTGTCAGTTTCCCAACACCCAAGTGATGGGAATCCAGTGCATGGCCATGCTCATGAAGATGTTTTAGGGAGGGGACAAGCATCCAGGAGAGTTCAGGGTTTCTGCCTGCAGCACAGCTTAGCCAGCTGATGGGACAAGCTCCTTCCTCATCCAGTTCAAGGTATCTGACTTCTCTCCAGCTACTGGGATGACGGCACGACGGATCAGTGAGTTCTACCTCATGCTGCCCTGGCATTTAGATGGAGGCCCAAAGTAGAAACATGAGGAGGACGCTATGTGGCTGCTCCTTCTGCTTGGAGTTGCATCATAATTCCACAAGCAAAAGCAGTTCAAATCCAACTAGGAGGGACCAGAAGCTCTTGACAGCTTAGCTGGCCTCACAGCATCTAGTGGCTAAGGCTCCTACCAAGTGGTCTGGCTTCTCCAAGCATATTTGGGACCATTTCACTGAAATAGAGACTTCTACCCAATATAAGAGGTACTAACTGCAGGAACTCATTGCTGAGATAGCTCGGCTATAAATGCTCACAGATTTGCAGCACTGCTTTTTAGGCTGATCCTCTCCTTCCAGCTGAGCATGTGGAAAGTGGAGGTATCTTTTACCACAGGAGAAGATGACAGTGCCATCACTGTCCCACCGAGAAAGATCTGAGAGGATCGAAGGCATCATGAGGTCTTTTTTCCTGACTTCATCCATCCCATGTCCCTACAGGCAGATCCAATATAAACAGGATGACTCTTCCCTCAAGCTGAGAGCCATCGTCTCTGTGCAGGGCCTGTGCCAGCTGTGACTCAGACACACCTCATGGTGCCCATCAAAGGACATCTTTTCCTCTCCTCTACTCTCGCCCATCAATTTTAGCCACAGAAACACAGAGCTGGCAACCACCTCCCAGGTCTTACCTGTCTGTCAAAGTCTTCTTCATTCTCCATCCACATGTACTCTGCAAAGGGGTTTTCCTTTTCATCGTGGCTGTTCACTACTTGGTCCTCTTTGGATTTGGGACTGGACGTTGTCGTACTGGCGAGGTCAGAGCCATTCATCATTACTGACTCTGCAAAAAAAAACCCCATGGGAGTGAGGGAGCTGCCAGAGATGAGACCCCCATGCTCCCCAATCCCTGCCAGCCATCCAGCTCCCAGATGGGTGTTTGCCACTGGCCATGCTGATGGGCAACAGCTCAGGCTTCCAGCACAAGAACCTGCTGTTTCCAGGCTGTTTTTCTCATGGTACACTGCTATTCTTCACTTCTCAAAAGTGCTGAAAGTAGCACCACACCTCCCTGGCAGGTGGCAGCATATATTTTTCATGGTTTGACCTATCATGGACAGTCTGAACATATTTGGTCTGGACTTAGAGCAAGGGCTGACCTGACTGACAGCTCCTTAAGAAGCTGTGAACAGGGCTTGGAAAGGCACCAGGCACCCCAAACCCTATCCATCCATCCATCACATTTATTTTAAATCTGCCACAAAATACATCAAAAGACCACAACTGGGTTATCACTGTAGTGATACCAACATAACAGAAGTAGATGGTCAACTACCTCAAAATACCGAATGTTTTGGCAGAACATACATACGCCAGTTCGTGTCCCTTTATCTCTGCTGTAATTTCTTTATTTTTAGAGGGCATTTCGCAAAAACCTGTTGGTTTGCGACATGAAGACTGACTTTTTCTAAAGCAGGCTTTCAGAATCTCACTAGCACAGTTTGAAGGAAGACAAAGTTTATGGAGTCCCAAAACTCCATTTCTGAAAGGCTCCCAGGAGCAGCGGGAGGGAAGCACACACAGACAGACAAGTGAGACAATAATTCAATTGCAAAATCCTACAGAATAGTGAAAGGCAGGCCAAGGCCAGCACAACCCTGATGAAAAACATCCAAACATCACATAATGACATCTCAGCTGTGTGTTTTACTCTTCCCCTGGTGAAGGCTTTATCCAGCTCCAGCACAGCACTGGGGCACAGGGAAGAATTAGAGAGCATCCCACATGAGCAGGGGCTGGAAAACATGACTTCTTGGAATGACTGGCAGGAGTGGGTTGGTTAGGTCTTGAAGAGAATGAGAGCTGGGGAGCCCCACACAACAGCCAGTAGGAAGAGATGATCACTGTAGGTCCCTTCTAATGGAAATATTCTATTCTAAGACATTCACGTACAGAAGAAAGCTGCAAAAAAATCAGTCTTTCGTCCTTGTGGATACAAAGCGGTTCTTGGTTTTAGCAGCACTAGAAATTTGATTTGGAGGTGAGATGGGAACTAACCCTTTGTAGGGGTACAAGCCTCTCCCAAGTCTCAGAGAACACTTAGTGATGAGCACCAGGGTGATCCAGATGTACCTACTTTAGGAACACAAAGATAGCTTAGATGACATCTCAGAGTCTTCACGAGCCTCTGCAAGACTGCCAGAGCAAGCAACATCCCCACCAGAGCTCGGTCTTTTCTGTCTCCACCCAGGTTGCAGCTGCACCCCAGCAGCCACTCCAATCACCTGGGAGCAGGATCCCACATTACTCTTTAAAAGCAGCCTGCTCTAGGGCCCAAACAGATTATTCTCATTTTTGGGAGGAACTTGAAGCACAGGCAGCTGCTGCACATTACTCTCTGAAAAGCATCCCTGTCAATAACAAGGGTACTCAGCCCTTGTGTCCCGACACTCTTGGGTCTCCAGGACCAGCACAGCTTTAACATAGCTGCCTCTGGGCGAAGAAAAAAAGGGTGGAAAAAAAGGGAAAAGGAAGAGCAGCAAGGTCCTCAGGCTCCTTGCAGTCTTGAGGTGCAGCACAAAGCCACACTGAAGCCACCTTTGCTATCCGCAGAGAAGCAATAAAGGCTCCGAACCAAGCACGGAAACATAGAACCGTGCCAAAGCCAACACAGCAGCTCTCCTGTGATCAACGAGACTCACTGGCGACCGGCAGCTCAAGTCTGGCAGGAGAGAGTCGCAGGGCAGGCGCGAAGGGGAACAGAGCTGCAAAGCTTGTAAAAAGGCAGGGAAGGCTTGGACAGGGGAGCTTTCCTTCTCTCCCTGCTTCTCTCGCTGCCAGCACAGATGTTGGCAGAGGCAGAGCCTGGATCTCAAGGACACAGAAGTTTTGAGGAGCTGGTGGGGTTCACAGCTTATGTACTGTGTCTAGAGCTGGGTCCCCTGTGCAGACAGGCAGGACAGGGGCTGGTTCGAACCAAAAGTCCTCCTGTAGACCAGGCAGCTTCCACCAAGAGACAAAGTGAGGTGCCCGTGCTGGTCCAGCAGCTCTGTACCAGCCACTGAAGAGAACAGTTTAGCTGGAAAAGTAGCACAAGAAGGGAGGAAAGGTTTCTGCAATGTTTAATTTAAAAAAAAAAAACCCAAAAAGAAATAAAAAGCTTCTTCTCCCTCCCCAAGACTCCCACATCTACTCCTTGATTATGTGGTGGCAAAGAGTCCTTGCGCCTATGGTGCTGGCTCTCAGCAGAACTTTGCAGCTTCTTCCAAACAGCAAAGGGGATTTCCCTCTAGTGTTTGCTGTGTGACCCAGAACCCATGGCACAGCCACGGGGAGCTGCGGGTGCCGTGGGAGGAGGAGAGGCAGAGCAGCGCATCCGGCCTGACACGGCAAGGGTGACGTGCTGTGGTTTGGGAGCAGAGACATGAAAGGATGGCTTGTGTCTAGTTTCCCTCCCAGGTTTATAACACAGCAGCAGGACTTTCATGATGGTTCCCATCAGCAAGACAGGTTTTTCAGGCAGAAGGGGAGCAGCAAAGGCAGCAGCTCAGCAGAAACGTATCCTAAGAGTGGGGCAACCCCAAGCATCCCAACATCTGTGCAGAGCCCCCAGTCCCTTGGTCATCCACACCCCCCACCCAGTGCTGGAAGCAAACCAAAGGGCTCCCACGTCTATGGGGCAGGCAGGGTCTGGGGACACCAGCCAAGCTTGGTTTCCTGATTTTGGCTTCCAGCGTCCCCTAAGAGGCAGACAAAGAGCCAAGACCCCTGGGAAGGGACCCCACTGCCTGCAGCCCTGGGCACAGCATGCACCATCTGCTGCAGTCCCCAGGCTGTGTAAACAGACCTGCTGCCTGCCAAAATTAGAGTGCAGGAAGCATTTGTACCTCCATGTCACGGTCAATGCCACTTGTTTACTTTGCCAGCAACAGGTCCATTTTTCTTCTTTTTTTTTTTTTTTCTCCCTTCCTTATTTTATTTGTTTTAAACACATAGGTGTCCAAAGACTCATTCCCAGCCCCTCCCAGCAGACTCAGAATCACCCATATTTGCAGTGGAAGCTGTTTCACCATGCCTATATCACATTTCCCTACCACACTATCCCCACCTCTTTTGTTAGATTTAAGCCGTCCCAAAGCTTCCTGAGCCACCCCACAGCCATCCCCTGCTTGCTGAAGCCAGAGGTTTCTGAACAGCCCCAAGCAAAAAGGGGAGCTCAGAGAGACCAGCATGGACATTTAAGCATCGTGGAGCGAGGCAGGGGCCCTTCTGCAGAGTGATGCCCCTGTGCTTTGCTGGGAAAACCAGCAGGCAGCAAGTGGCAGGCAGGAGAGGCAGGCTGCCTGGCAAGCTCATCCTTGGAAGGGGGCTGCTCCTGCCTGCACATCCCCTGGGAATATGCCAGGTGAAAAAACTCACCGAACAGGAAGACAGGCACCAAAATCTCCCGTCGGTTGGTGCTGGCTGGTACAGCACAAGGAGCAGCAGGTACCCAGGGGCAGGGGTGGTACATGCACAGACAGTGACAGCACAGGAGAAATCTATGTGATGTACCCCTTCAGTACCCCAAACACGAATGGGAAGAAAAACAAAAAAACCACCCAAACCCAAAACAAATGACAAATCACCAAAGCACTTTTTTATCTCCCATGTTTCCCAGCTGGGTCTGAAAGGACCCAAGGTCATGGTTTCCCAATTATCAGCCAGCATTCGGAGCATGCCAATAGTCCCACGCAGCAGCCCCAGCCGTGCAGAGCCAGCCCTGCCTGGAAAAGTGCCTTCCAAGGGTGCATTTTCCAGCCTGTCTGAGCCAGGCTGAATGTATGTTTTGGTCTGCGTGTTATTTATCTGAGTCACCAGCGCAGCGCTGTAACCATCAGCCTGTTGACGCTCTACCAAGTATGCACAGAGCCAGGGTAATTTTGATAAATGGCTGAGACACTGCAGCAAGCTTAATGTTCTAAACCATGGCTCTCCGTTAAAACCAAAATAAATTAAAAAAATCTGCTTTCTTACAATGAAGGCCTCTTGGATTTATTTCTCCTTTCCCCTGAAAAATTAAGTAGGTCTAGAAAAAAGAAAGAAAAAAAAAAAGGAAAAAAAAGCAGTCTTCAACCTGGGGACTGAGAGCTAAGAAAACACATCCAGAGCACACAAACCACCTTCTGTGAGCTCCACATCCTGAGCTGGAGCACAGCAAATTCCAAGGAGCTACACTGCGTGGCTGCCGGCAAGGCGTGGAGGCAGCCTGGGAGGTCCCTGCTAGTCTTTACAAACATCTCTTCATCATTCTTAATGCTCCCATACTCGCCTCAGGCTGGAACAGCAGCCTGGCAAGGTAGGTTTTTTTTGGAAAAGCTAGTGGACAATGTGAGCTGGGTAACAGAAATTCAGCCTTCATTTAGTATTTGAGTGATGCTTAAAGGCATGATGTTTCAAGGCTACAGATTTCATGGGACCCGACACCAGCTGGGGCTACCAGGCAATCCTGGGTCCATTAGCCTGGAAAGAGTCACTGAGGCAAACTGACACAAGTGAACAAAATATACGAGGGCAAACTAATCAGAGTGGCTTGCACAGGAAGGTGCCAACACACCACCACCACCTGGTGCCGATGACCTCTAAAGGAGATGGACTTCTCTGTGTGGACATGTCCCTTAGCCCCGGTGCTGCTGGGCAGAGATGTCCCCGTGGTCCAAGCACATGGCTGGGTATCATCCAGCCCTGATCAGAGCTCACTGCCGGGCTTTGAGCGTTATCTGCCCTTCAAAGCCAAGGGGGAACAGCAGGAGACACAATGCAGGAGTCAGGGGATGTGATGGTGGCTCAGTGACGCCAAGGGCAGGTCTGTTCCCTCTGCTCCCAGCCCTTCACCTGACCCCCCCGGCAGCAGCAGGCAGGCACTGCAGCTGCCTGCCCTCTGCCCACCTCCCTGCCTCCTCTGCCTGCACCTCTCCCGCTGCAGTCCCATCCTGTGTGCACCCTGCTGGTGCCAACCCCAACCAGGCGGTTGGGTTGTGCTATGTGAGACACACTGCCCGTGCTCCAGAGCAGAAGCTGCGAGGCCAAGCACGTTGCCTCATCCCACTCGGTTACCCCTCCTCGGAATTACAAAGCGGAGCAAGATTCCCTTGTCACCATGTTGAGGAGACATTTGACGCAAGAAGGGCAGAAACTTTGTGGACCAATTCTGCAGGAGGTGGGGAAGGACTCCTTAGAGCAGGCAGCACCCAAGCCTGGTATAAAAGGGGGCGGCTGACAAAGAGAAGCTTGAAGGAGACAAGGCTGAGACAGAGGAGCGAGAGGACAGCAAGCACAAAGGCGTAGGTCCCACTGAGCTGCAAGAGGAGCGCAGAAGGTAAGAGCCCGATGCTGAGGAGGAGAACACAGGGCAACGTGGCTGAGGTGGCAGGGGAGTGAGCTGATCTCAAAGACAAACATTTTTCCAGCAGTGAGCCACGTGTGAAGGGAACAACAGGTGGGCACTGCTGCATGTCTGCCTTGAGTAGGTCAGGAGGCTTGTGGCACTGTCCGTCGGGCAGAGAGGGGTAAGGACAAGAGGCAGCAGGCAGCGAGATGGCACTGTGGTCAGAATGAGCCGTCCTGCAAGAAAAATCTACATGCAGGAATGCTTCAGGCTCCTGTGACGGAGCAGCATAAGGCATGGTGAGTTATTAATAATCTGGATAACACACTTCAATACCCCAGAATTACACATGTGGTTATCTGCTCTTTCCAGGCAGGCCATCAGACTGTTTCCTTACCTAATTCACGAGGATAACACATAACAGAACAAACCAGGGTTGGTCACAGCAGGACTGAGGAACTCCTGGGAGGCAAGTCCTTCCACGAGTCCCACTTCTGGCTGGTTTCTGCCCCTATGAGAGCATCCCTTTCTTACTCCAATTATAGCATGAGCCACATTCCTCCCCTTTGCCCCCAAAGAGTTAACAAGTCAGCACCAGACGGGAGAATCGAGCACAGCTGTGCACTTGGCTCAAGATGAGGGACATATGGTCCTCCTTACCCTCCCAGGCTGGCACGGCCAGAGCCAAAACCTCGGCAGAGGCTGCCTCAGTGGGGAGCGCTGGGTTAGATGGAGGAGGCTGCCCGGCCAGGGCTCCCAGTTCTATAAATAGCTTTGGGAATCGTTGTGTTTACAGACGGGCTGGTTGTTCAGCAGGAAAACCCACCCAGTGCAACCCCGACTTCAGAAAAGAAGGAAAAAAACCCACAAGCCCTTCTTTCTGTACGCACTTTCATGGCTCCTCTCCTTCCCGACTGCCCTGCAAGTGCTTCAGAGCCCAGCCAGCTCTCCATGGGTTGGCGCCACCAGGGAAGGTGAGAGGTTAGCGCTGCATCCTCAAGCCTGTGCTGCGGCACCCTCATCCCAGCTGCACCTTGGGTTTAACACTCAAATTTCAACTTTTAGAGCATTCATAAAAAAAAACCCACGATTTTTACACCTCAACCAATACAGAAATGCTTCCCACAGAAGATGCATACTGGAGCATGAGGAAATTTCTTTAAAGTCCTCAACCAGAAACCCAGGACTGATCTGTGCCCAAGCAGCACCCGGGCAAGGAGGGGAGGAGAGGGTTGAACGTTTTTGCAGGTCACCTCTCAACTCCTCAGAAGCAGCAATTAGAGAAGGGTGGCTCATTAGCCTCATTTCCCAAGAGAGTGGAATTTTACATTTCAGCTTGCACAGGTACTTCTTGGACTCCACAGACTCAGCCCCACTTCCAACGCCTTCACTCCTCTCACTAGTTTCTCCTCCTGCCCACCTGCGCCTCGCACAGTAAATGTAGAGATTACCTTGCTCTAATCTCTGTTTGCTGATAAGGTCTCCACACTTCAGAGTCCCACGCTGCGCTTTTTATCTCCCAGCTGTGTAGGTTTTTCCAGCAGCCTTGAGTGTTGCCAGCTGCCCTGCATGGCACTTGAGATGTTCCCCCTGCTCTGCTTCCAGCTGGGTCTCACCGGGGAACCCAGCGTGACTGGGTCTGGATTTTTCTGCACAGCTGCAAACCGGCTCCAGCCCAGCCCACGCTCTATCACCACCCTGACGTCTTTCAAGTATTTTTTCCCCAGGCTTCTCCTTCCTATTATACTGGCGCTTCAGGTTTTATTCCCTACCACCGACGCTGAATCGCTGAGCTGGCGAGCTGCTGCAGACCTGGGGGAGTCACCCACTGCTCCCTGCTCTCTTCAGCCCTCTGTAATTACAGGGCATTAGGTCTTCCCGGTTAGTCTGGACTTCTAATGTTAGGCTGGACTCCTGGTACTCCCTTCTCACGCTGTCTGGGCTATCTGGGGGGAGATGCCAGTCCCTGCTCGCAGCCTGCAGCAGATGTGGAGCTTTCCATTTATCTCAGTTGCTGAGGAACTGCATCCTATTTCCATCTCCGATCTGGGGGATAATCTCATCCTGCACTATTTTAATCTGCATCCACAAGAACAATCCCCCATTTTGCCCAGGCACAAAATGAAGTGCCACCAGATCCTCGTCATTTTGAAAGCACCAGAAACATTGAACACTACTTTTGAGCTGTGTCCAATAAATGCTTAGAAACCAAATTTCAAATTCATCCCAAACACTGCTCTTCATTGAACTACTTTTAATCTTGGGCAAAGAAGACACGTTCTGCACTTCACAGCTCTAAACCAGGCCCTGCTGCTCACCAGGATTAACGTTACAATACACTGCAGCAGTGACATGGCCAGCCAGCACCGCGCATGAGCCCACGAGCAGCAATATTCTCTAATATCTTTAAAGGACTGGATAGTAGAAATTTTAAGGGCTTCAAAACAGGACATCCATCAAGCAGCACCTTCCAAGTCTCCAGGCAGTGGCAGCCACTTCTGCTCTGGGAGGGGAATCCTCCTGATCACAGCTGGGAGATGCTCTTCCCACAGATGCACTGCAGGATTCCTGCACAGGGACATCCACGGGGCAAGGCAGGAACAGCCTGTCTGGATGCTGGCAGAGAGAACAGAGAGTACAAAAAGCCAGCAGTGCAATTTCTGCAGTGCAACAGCTGGAAACCGAGACCAAGTAAGCAAACGGAATGCTTTGCCATGGTTCTCCAGATTTGCAGGAACAGCTTTATCTCTGTTTGTGACTGAGGCCCAACATGGAGGCACCTTTCCAGGCACATCAAAGGCTTTGCCCATTCTGGCGCTGGGTCCCTGCTCTCCACACGACTGCTTTCACTCTCAGCAAGGATGAGGAAGCAAAGCACAGAGAGGTGGAGAGGGCTAAGGCAGACGTGGCGATTTGACACGTGTTTCAGGAGCTCAGGTCCACACCTCAGCAGCTGGACCACGTTGGCTCCTGCTGCTCCCTCCCTTGGACATACATAGGCTGTCAGGGCTCAGCACTGTCCTCCAGGCCACCAAAACCTGATGAAACGTGCCCTGTCAACACCAAACAAGAGTGGGCGCTGGCCAGGCTGCCTGGCAGCTGGCTTTCAGCAGTCTGGATTTCAGCTGCTGACAACACCAGCATGGATCAAATTAACACTGGTGTAAGGGCCGGCGTGATGACAGCTCTGGAGATGGACGCTGTCCTTGCCCCGTTGAGGTCCCTGGAGCACCACAGACTGGCCAGCCCAGTGGTGATGGATGACCCAGAGGTGAACGGTCAAGGGCCTCGCTTCATGGCCCCGTAGCCAGCTGTGAGGGGAAAACAAACTCCTGCTTCAAGGCAACAAGCTTGTTTTCCTCTTTGGCTGTCCACTTCCTAGAACAAAAGCCTGAAAGTTTCCAAGAAAGTCCAGCTCCCTCTAACTGACCCCTCAGATACACTGTCTACCTGTGCAGGGTTGGTGTCTTCTGCCTGTCTCAAGCTAAATAGTGGGGAATCCTGCAAGGACACGTGTGCAGCTTAAGATACAGCAGCATGCACGCGTGCCTGGCCTGAAAGGGGCTGTCCCATCAACTTGTCATCCAGGAGCTCTTCAGAAGGAAAAACTACAAACATCTTTGCACAGAAAGAAAATACAGATATTTTCAATGCAAGACCGTACTATGCAGTTTTGTCTCAAGCCATTAGCAACCAAAGAAACACAACTAAGAGTTTCAGGCAGCCTTTTTCTGTAGCCTCTATGGCCAAGGCTAACAGAGGAGCAAGGACCCAGACCAATCATACCCCGAAGTGACACAGAGCCCAGCGTGCATCCCGTCAAGCAGTCATCTTGTCAGATGCAAACAGAAGTTTTCCTACCTGGCCAAGATGCTCCTGTAGCAATATCTGACTTGTCACTGCATGCCAGGCTGAAACCTGAAGAGCCAGCACGTAACAAAATATCTGAAGGGCATGAGCCAGGAACCAGCTACACTGCACCGAGCCTACAGGTGCCACATCCCATCCCCCATAACGGTGGGGGGAACACCCCCAAGATGGCTTGGGGGGGGCAGGCCAGACTGGGCTGGGGAGGACAATCTCCCTCCAGCCCAAACCCACCCATGTGCTGCATTCCAAGCCCCTGCATACAGACTGGTCTAGTTTTCTAGGTAAATTTGAGAAAGCACCTTCCAGTCACTGCCATCTGCAAAGACAGCACATCGTGCCACCTGCCTCCGGGTTGGGGGGTCCCTCGGGAACAACAGCAGCATGTAGGACCGCTGTGCCTGCCCTCTGCACGGTCTGCTGGAGTGGGGATCATGCTGTCTGAGTGGGTCGGAGTGAGCTTAGAAGGGAGAAGCCAGTCTGCCCCCACCCCATGGCTTTGCTGAACCCATCCCCTCCCTGCACCGTGGGTCATCAGGGTCTGTGACACACTCCCCTCGCCTCACCCCATGGACAGGGGGCCTGAGGACTGTCTGGGGAGCCTGCTCCCCAGGGGTGCTGGGGGACCAGGGAAGGATGAGAGGCAGGGCAGTAGGAGAGTGCCCAGCTGGAGTCTGGCAGAGCCTCAGGCATCAGTGCTGGTTTCTCTGGAGAAACCAGTCAGGAGGGACTTCTGCCCCTCTCTGACCAGGACACCTGGTTGAACATCTCCTCCAGCAGCCTGAGCCCCGCGCTTTGCGTTCTCCAGCTTTACCTGGCCTGTGTGCTCTGGGGGATGAAGAGTCAGGACTCCAGGTGTGCTCCTCCACCCCCGCCCCGGTCCTCCCCGGCGGCCGCACTCCCGGCGCTGCCCGGGCCAGAGCTGCCGGTGCCTCGTGGCTGCGCTGTCAGAGGTGCGAGGGGCAGCCAGTACCGGGCCGAGGCCTGCCAGCATCGCCCGGCGGGGCTTTAACTCAAGCCGGGCC
>VXBW01008513.1:203596-216187 GCA_013400375.1 Thinocorus orbignyianus
AAACACAGCGAAGGGGCGGGGAGTTCCGCAGGCGCGGGTTGGGGGGCTGTCACGTGTATGGCGCGTGGCGGGGAGGCGGGGGTCGGCGCCCCCCCACCCCCGGAGGGGATGGGGCCCCGCGCCCGGGGAGGGGGGAGCCGCGGGGGCGGGAGGACACCCGGCCCCGTACCCCAGTCCCGGGGGACCCAGCCTGCACCCCCGGTGTTGGGGGGCACCTCGGTGATGGGGGGCCCCGGAGCGGGGAGCATCCCCCCNTGGTCCCAGCCCCGTTTGCCGCCCCCGGGCTACGGAGGAACCGGGTGGGAGAATCAGCCCCCCACTCGACGGCACGGGGTTGTGGGTCCAGCCCGCAGCCGTGGGGGGCTCTGGCGGGAGGGTTCCCGTGGGATGGGGGTGCATCCCACAGCAGGAGTGCGTGTGCTGAAATCCTCCCACCCGTTGGGGGGACCCCAAACTCCCAACCTCTGGGATGGGATTTTGCTAAAAGGGACCGGTCCCCATGCCCTTGGTCAGGGAGTCCCCCAGGCTGTGGGGAGGTGAGGACCCCCGGCAGGAGTGCCCATGCTGGGGGAATGCAGGGTCTGGAGGTCACCAAGGGATGCTGTGTGCTCCAGCGACCCCCAGGGGGGTGGGTCCCTCTTGCTTGTGCCAGCCTTCAGGTTTGCCCCCGTGTCCGTGTGCAGTGCCCTGACCCCTGTCTCGGCAAAGTGATGGTGCCTTTGCCACTGGTGTCCAGGATGTCCCTGGACATGTCACTTAGCTCTCCTGCCTGATGGCGAGGTGTATTAGTGGGCAAAACAGAGTCAACTGGGCTGGGGGACAAGGGGAAGGATGGATCCAGGGCTGGTGGATCTGGTCCTCCCCTTGTCCCCCAGCCCCGCATCTGGATGGTTGCACCAGCCCCACGGCTGCCACGCTCCCATCGATGGCCAGAGCAGCAGGCTATTTCTAACCGTGTGCTCTCATCCGTCAGGAACCTGCTCATCACCAGGTGCTAATTCAGGGCGAGTTGAGAAATAGGGGCTGGATATGAGGACACAAACATCACAAGGTGTCCCCAAGAGGCCAGTGGGATGTCTGCAGCCAGGGATGTAAGATGAGCAGGTTGTTCTGCTGAGGTGACAAATCCTCTGGTTGCTGCCATCTACTTGGGCGACCTGAAATGTGGCACCCTGGGGACAAATTACCACTCTAGGGCGGCTGACTGCTCCTTGTATGGCTGAAGACCAGGCTCTGCCTCCAGACAGGATAAAAATAGCCCATGGTCAAAGGGCTTGATCGAGGGAAGTGCTGAGCAGCCTCCCGGCACAAGGGAATAGTGCCTCATGTCTTGTCCACATGTGTTTTGGGGTGTGGGAGATGTTGGTGGAGGTCTGGGGGTGCTGCCAGGCATCTGCTGGCACGTGGAGGGGGAGCAGAGCTGGGGCAGCCCCGTTCTGGGGTGGCAGAAATAACCCCAGGGGGGGCAGCACGGGATGTTGCTGGGGTGTGGGGACATTTGTCCTTACCACCTGTAATGGGAGACCTACCTGAGTGCAGGAGCCACGAGTTTGCCTGGTGGCAGCGTGGGTCTGGCCCTGCAACATAGTCTCACAAGAAGCCCCATAACTCTGGTGAGTTTGCAGTTGTCCCCTTCCAGACCCCCAGCTGTGGATTCCCTTCAGCTTTTGGGGGGCGCAGGGACGCCTGTGGACCTGGAACTCCAGTGCGCAGGCAGGGCGAGGGCCTAAGCTCTTGGGGGCAGTGGTGTGGGAGATCCTGGGTCACTTTCGGGCATGAGAGGTCCTGGCATGGACCCGGGTGATGGTGCAAGTGGGCACAGCTCCGCACCCAGCTCCAGATCCTGTGGGGGTTAATGAGTTATGGGTAAGGGCAGCCCCGCAAGGTCAGTGAAGGCCACTGATTGCCTGAGAATGCCACCAACGTGTTGTCACACACTGCCTTGGCCCCAGCTGCCAACACGGGAATTTCAAACATTGCCTCCCTCGGCACCTCACGTGGTCCCAGCCATGGGAATGCCGCTGTCCCCACCAGGGATGCGGGGCTGCACGTCCCCCTGCTTTGTCCCCACCAGGGACATGAGGCTGCACGTTCTCTGCTCTGTCCCACCAAGGACACAGGGCTGCATGTCCCCTGCCCTGTCCTGAGCTGGGACCCTGGATGGCATGTGCCCTTGCTTTTAACCAGCCCCCTCTTCTGACGCTCATCCCACCAACCCCATGCCTCTGTCTCCTCATCTGTGCCTATATGCTCCTTTTTATCCCTTCTCTTCCTTTCCCACCCATCTTGCTGCCATTTTGGGATGGATTTGCACTGTTTTGGGGGTACTGGTGGCCACAGCAGCACCCAAAATACCCCATCTGGGTCCCCTTTTGGAACCAGAAGAGGAAATTCTGGAGCCCTTTGGACTGGGAGGGGAGAGCTCATGCTGCGGAGTCGGACATTGGGCATTTTCTGTTTTTTTTTCCCCTCACTCCTGTCCGTGGGTCATTCCAAATGCTGACAACCCCATCCCAGCCCCAGAAACATCCCTTCTCCTCCCAAACTGTTCTCCTGCACTGAGGACCCTCCCCAGCATTACAGCTCACCCCACATGCTGAGGGCAGGGAGGGCACAGAGCCAGCGAGCTGGGGGGACATGTCCTCCTGGGCAGGAGTGCCATGGCAGGTGGCACAGAGGGGACACTGACTTGCTTGTGGTCCTTGTCCTGCCCCCCACCCTGTGTTAAATGCACTCCGGGCAGGGGTGGCACTCAGGGGCAGGGAAAGGGACTTGGGCAGATGCAGAATGCAGTCCTGGAGCTTGGCAGTTTCAAGCTATATCAGTTGCTGTGACTTTTAAGCCTGGTGTGACCACGTGGGGGGACTGCTAGCAGCCGGGGTCCCCATCCTCCCATCTCCGGGTCCTCCTTGCAGCCCAGCTCTCAGCACCCCAGCTGAGGTGCCACGCGTCAGCTCAGCAGTCTGTGAAGCAGCGCAGTGGGGACACATCCCAGCAGCTGCAGGCATGCCCCCGAGCTGTTTGGAGGCACGGGCGGGTGGCCTCAGGCTGTTTCCAGCCTCGGCGCCAGTGTCACGCAGTGTGAGCCCCCTGCCCTCCCCGGGGGCTGGCGACTACCATCTGGGGCAAGGGGCTGTCACACGCCTGGGGTACAACAGGGGGGAGCACAGACAGCCCCTGGGACTCGTCGCACCTGCTTTAGCAGCAGCTAAAACATCACCCTTGTCAGGCCTTGCTGTTGAATTGATAACTTCACTGAGTGACTGTGGGAGGTGCTTTGACATGTACCTGCTCCAGCCCCAAGGAACCAGGAGCAGAGGGCGAAACCTGGGGGAGAAGGAGCAGATGATGGGGAGTTGGTGGTTCCTCCATATCCTTGTCCCTGGCCAGGACTTCCATGTCCCCATCCCCTCTGTTGGCTGAGGACTCAAACGTGGAGGATGCTGCGTGCAGCAAAGTGGAGGTTTGGTTCCTGTGTCAGCTCTTCCTTGAGCTTTGCAGGAAACAGCCTGAATAAGAGGTTGCTTTATGGGGGTTTCCAGCAGCCCCAGTACTGGTGGGCAGAGTTGCTGCCTTGCTGGGGTTTTGCTCCCGCCATCCCCCTGCACTGGCAAAGGCCAGAAGGACTCACTGAGCAGCCGGCTGTGAGAAGGAGCAGTATGCTTTGCCACCCCTGTTCACCTCCATTTCATTCCTGCTTCTCACAATCTTGGGGAAAGAAGCGGAGGAGGTCCCACCACAGGTGGGATCTCTGCAAGATCCCCCTTCCCTGCTCCATGCCGCTGCGAGTCGCTGTTCCCATTCTGAAGCTGCCTCTTAATCTTGCCAAGCTCAATGCTCTCATTTTATTCTGACAGCCTTGTTTATGTGCATGGCTTCATCTGTGTGCTCATGATCTCGTTGCACCGATGCAGCCCTGAGTTTCACCCACATCCCCGGGCCTTTCCTGACTCTACCGCTCTTTAATTCGAGCATTAAGATTTGCTCTCACAAGATTTTTTTGAAGCTCAGCTTCCAGACTGAGCAGAACATCACATGTGCGGCAGGAGACGGGGAGCAGATGTACCGCCGTGGCAAAAATGGATCTTAAGGGTCAGTCCCGGCGGGGGGAGCAGTAATTTCAAGCCCCAGGATGCCTGGCCGGGAAGCCAGCCCCTGAAGCCGCCAGCCCAGAGCCGTGCGGGATCCCGGCGCTGCGGCAGCTCTGCCGGCTCAGAGGCACCATCTGCCGGGAGAGCTCCCGCCTCGGCCCGGCGGCTCCAGCGGGGATGGATGTGCCAGCAGAGCGTGAAGGAAACATAATTCCTCTAGAAAAGCCCAGCTCCTTCCCTGTAGACAGCAGCTGCAGAGGGAAGCACAGTGGACAAACACGTCCTTAAGTCTCCAGCATCCATAAATACCCCCTGACAGAGGGACTCGGCTGCACTGCCACCGCTCCCGTCCTTTTGAAGCTGCTTTTAAAACTCTGCTAAGTCCCCACTTGCAGTGAAACAGGATGTGCTTTGAGGGCAAGTGTTTTTTGTTTGTTTTTCTTTTCTTTTTTTTTTTTTTTTCCTAGGGCAAGTGAATTTGTCATCATTTTTACAGCTTTTTGGGGTGTTTCTGCTCAGCAGGGAGAGCGCAGGGACCCGAGGAAGCCGCAGGTGGGGTGTGCAGGAGGGCGAATGTCCTGGTGCCCCCTTCTCCTCCCAGGAGGATGGTGCAGTGGGGCATGGATCTGGAATACTTTCAGGGTCTGCTGGCTTTTCTCCTGGGAAGCCCAGGGAGTTGTTCACACAGGTGACGAGGAAAATGGAGCTGCAGGGTCTGGGGAGGCGTGATCCCAAGCTCAGCTCTTCCAAACACGTAGCACAGCTACCTCAGGCCTCCGCCACAACAAGACGAAGAGCTGACAAACCAGAGGGAGGTCCAGAGCTCCTCAACATGGGTTCTCCCTGTCACTGGGGATTTTGCAGCTCTGAGGCATGTAGCATCCATTAACAGCAACTTCCTTGTTGCTGTGATCAACAGGATCACTTCTTGGGTGACTGTGGTGATACAGAAGATGACCAAAACTCACCAAGCCAAAACATGACTGTGTGTCCAGGCTGCAGCTCTCCCACTCCTCTGACCCCAGCCCTGGCTCTCCCCATTTTCTTGGGGGTGTGATACACTTTTCCTACAAGGTGTGATGGCAAACAACTCACCTCCTTCAGGGGGAAGCGGCAGACCTGCTACATCTCTTCTGTATGGGCAGTGCCTGAATTCACACTGCCTTCCCGAGGCCCCTCACTGGGCAGAGACTGGACATCAAAGATGTAAAATCAGGTAATTGCATCCAGTCCATTCCTAGACCCGTCTGTGGGCTGAGACAACCCACCCTGTCACATCAAGTGGGGATAGTTGCCAGATACTGATGTGTCAGGCAAAGAGAATGCGGGGCTTTGCAGCCACCAGCCAGGTCCCAGAGTTCACAGCCTAAAGGACTATTAATACCCGTCAGCCTGGGCAGCCTGGAGAGGGACCAGATCAGATGGAAAACACAGACTTTGGGCAAGGCTTGACAATGTGATGGGGATGGGAGAGCAGCTGGGAGCCAGATAATTTTGTCAAGCAGCCAAAAACCTGCCTGAGTTAAGTCCTTCGCATAAGGAGACGCTGGCTGCACGGGCTCCTTCCCAACTCCACAATTTACATCCCTACAAGATGTAGCCAGCGCCCTGCATTACACGTGCGCCTGCTCCCCAGCAGCAGCTGTCTCAGCCTGAGGCTTCAATGACCTGACTTGAAAGTGGATTGCAGATCTGAACAATTGTCTCTTCTCACTTTCTGGCTACACCCCAAGAGTCTTCTCCCTGCAACTCCACAGCCTTTGTGAAATACAGGGTGGTTTAGGGTGAGCTTCAGGGCCAGTACTGGAGAGGGGACTTTGGTTCCTGCTGCTGCAGATCTGTCTCTCTTGTGTGCTGAGCTATTGGGCTGAGTTCTCCGGTATCTCCTGGAGTTGTTCTGGCAGCAGGTTTTGTGCTTTGGTCATGTATAAATCTCTTTTGGGGACCTTCTCTTATTTTGACCCAGAGCAGCACATCTAGGAGCTAAAGGGCTAAAGACAGTTTGGGATTACTAAGCACCTCTAGAAAGAGCGAGATCCCTCGTCTGGATCCCTTGTTTTAAATATTCAGAACAAAGTTTAATATGCCTGTCATCTATGTCATTTTATAGTTAAAATGATCAAAACCATTTCCAAGAGCGAGCCCTGGCAAGATATCCTTGGGCTACTTAGCACTGCATTTGCAAGGAGCAGCTTCATGAGTTTAGCTGTGGCTCTGAGCACCCTGCATCACAACCAGACGTGAGTCAGAAGCACAGAAAGTTTGGCAAAGAACCAGCAAACACCTAAAATTAGCTGGATTAAGAGGCCTGTCCAACATCCCATGAGGATTTCTTCACAGGAGCAAGGTTAGGACCTGACTCTGGCTGAGGCTGTTACGAAACTGTAAGACTTTTATTTCAATCCCCTTGCATCTCCCATGTTTTGCAACAAATGAGGCAGTCCTGTAGGTGTTTACCTACAGGTGCTGAACCCCACTCCTGCAGCATAGCTGCTGGGGCTCATCTCACATCACGTAACCAGAGATCATATGGGGACACCAGGATATGTAGGAGAGATCAGATTTCACAAGCAGCCTAAATGTTTACATTCCCAAAGGTCTTAGTCCTTGATTTGTTTAATTTTACTGACTTAACGATGCCTTTTAAGACAGCGCTGCTGTAATTGCTGCTGGATATTTAGCAAATGAGACTGTGGATGTGATTCCAGCCTTCTCTGCACCTGGACTTCAGTGCATTTTGACTCAGATTTAATTTCGTATTATCAGTGGTTATGTTTTACAACTATCAGGGCAGCACCACAGAGCACGAGCAATGGGAACAGGATGGCATTCAAGCTCCATGTAGGCAGAGGACTCATCTTTCTTTTATAAAGCCTTTGACCCAAATGATGGATCAAAGCCTTTCCCAATGAGATGTTAAAATCTCCGCAGTAGGTGCTGGGCAGACTCCACCCTTGGGATGCACCTAAAACCATAGTTAGCTCTGTCAATGTTGCATGGTCTCAATGTAAAAGCTGATCCTGTGTTTTAGTTTGCAACAGATTTTCGCTTCCAGAGTTCCTTGTTAGGCAAGATCTTTGGGCTGGCCCAAGAATGGCAAAACAGAAACAGGCACATATCTCATAATTTATCTGTAAGTTTGATTCAGAAGTTTAGGAAATACAGCCTCCAAATCTCCAAAATGATCATAGCTTCTTACTTTCCCTTACTGCGCTGTGGTGGGAGTAAGGAATGCCTGTGGTTTACAGAAGTCACGGGTTGCAGGACTAAATGTCTCTAAGCAAGTTTCAAAAGCCAAGAATATGTGGAAGTCTTAACTTTTAAGGGTTACTAGAGTTTCCAAGACTCTGATATGCTGGAGAGGAACCAAAACAGGTTTGCAGACAAAGACCAACAAGCTATTTCTGTGTCAGGCCAGCTTTGTCAGAAAATCCAGCACCAGTGAATCATTTTTTGCTGGATGTATGCAAAATGTCTGCGGGATCTCAAACATGAGGAACACAAGCACCCAAGCAACTTCAAAGCAGTACAGCTGGACAGATCCACACACCAGCCAGTTTACTGGCACTGCTCAGCCCATTCCCTCTCTGCTAAAAAAGAAGCTGAGTGGGTGCCTGCTGTCTGTCATGTTTGCAGTAAGATGCAGTGTATTCAGCAGCTCTGAAACATCCTCCACCACACAAGCAAATGGTGTGGTTTTGGGTAAAGCTGGTCACAGGCCTGCTTTATACATATGTGCTTTGGGGGCAGTCACAGCGACACAGCAGCAGCATTTCTGGCTGACTCTGTGGGTAGGTTTGGCATCCACTTTGCTATTTTCAGGAAATAATGTGGCAGCTCTTAAAGGCAACTTCTGTCTGCTCAGAGAGAATCCTGTGACTCTGCAAAGGTGCTTCATGGGCAAGAATACGGAGGAGTTCAGAGCAACAGAAGTTCCCTGTGCCAAAACCTTGTAGGGCCACCCAGAGTGACAGAGCTTTTTAGATTCTCCTCTTCAGGTCTGCACTGGCATTGCAAAACATAGTTAGTTGGGGAAGACTGCATTTGGGGACGCTGACTCACTGCATCCCCAGGAAAGTAACCTTGTTGGAGGTACCAGGCATTAATGGTGCTGCTCAAAAGGAAACATAATTCCAGACAGCAGCATGGGCAACCCTTGAGTCAGTGCCTCAAAGTCTTAAGCTCTGTGCTGGATTCCACTGGAAAACTGGGGCAGCTGCTTGCTCCCAGTCAAGCCCAGGACACCTTGAAGAGGAACTCTGCAGAAAGGAACCACACGTTCAGCTGTGGCTGTGCACCAGGCTGAACATACGCTGGAGAAATAAGCTGGGAGCCACCTGAGATGACAATTCCAGAAGCTTCCAGTTTTGCTGAGGTAGGCTAAGGCAGGGAAGAGGAAGATGGCTGTGCCCTCATCTCTGATTCCTGCAAGTGCAGGTCAACAACCAGCAGCAGGTCAGGGCAGGAAGGGCAAGCGCCCTGATGGCTCCTGGGGCGAGGCAGAGCCCAGCAGCCATACCACAGGAGGCACTGGGCCTTCAGCAGAGGAACGAGGAGAGGAAAGGATGAGATGCACAGGAGTGCAAGAGAGAATAACAGCCTGTGTGAAAACAGAAGGAAATGATACTGAGGGAAAGGCGAGACCACCACATACAAAGACCCTCCGGCCACTCCAACTACCAGCAGGGAATAATGACGACCACAGCGGTCAAAAAGACTCGGTCTCCCAGCATGCTCTGCGGCAGCGGCCGTTGGCCACGCGGCCAGGGAAGGCGCAGGCGCAGTCTCCCCCTACGAGGCCGACTTCACAGCGCGCCTNCGGTGATCTCTTCCCCCAGGCTCGGCACCGCTCGCCCACTGGACCCTGGGCCGCCTCGGGGCCTGGGGGGAGGACGCGGTGTAGCGGTTTCGGCACCGGGATGGCTGTGAGGCGCCTCCCCGCAGCCGGTCGGTAACGGGGCGCCCTGGCGCCTTTGGGCACCCCTTTATTTAATTACTTTCCTGCCCGGGGGGGTGGCGGGGTGTTCAGCGGGGCGCTGTGCAGCGGCGGGCAGGGAGCGGTTTGCCCCCCGGCAGGCAGGGGTATGCCCTGCCCCGGCTCCCCGCCTCCGGCTCCGGTTCCTGGCGGTGCGGGAGGGCAGGGGAGCGGCAGCAGCGGGACGCCTGTCTGCATTGCAGCCGGGGCTCCGGTGCGCCCCTCGGTGTCACCGGCTCGATACACGGCGTGTGCCGTGTGTGTCTCGGCCTTCACACGTTTGGTGAGTTAGGGAAACGCACCGTTTGCTTCCTGACTCCTGCCTGCGTTGTGCCTCTGTCCAGCTGCGTTTCAGTGAAAGCTCGGACCTGTAATTAAATCCACAAATGCAGCATGTTATGTTGGAACACAGCTATCTGGCAGTTTGGGAATAGTGGTTTTGTTTTTAGCGCTGTCCGTTGAATGAAGTAATATTCATCTGGTTAACTGGAGAGGTTGGTTTTCATCATTGTGTCCTTTGAGAGCTCAGAATGTAGATAAGGGCTTCTGGCACCTCGTGCTTCTCTGCTGAGGGTAGAACGGCAGCCTGCTTGTTTATTCCTTTATATCACTGGCTTCTTGATTTCGAAGACCATAGTAGTTCCTCTGAATTGGTCAAAATACACAAAACAGCAACAAAAATTCTTTTTGCCCAAGGGAAAGTGTTTTTGCACTGCAGCATAATCTGGTTTGTAGGGCTTACTGGGAACCTTATTTGTTTGGAGGTTTGACTTTTTGAAACTTAGACATACTGCTTTAGTATTTTTGCTCCCTTAAAATTATTTTAATATGGTAATGTGATGTAGGTTGTTAATTTTTTGAGACTTAATTTTCTATAATTATTTTTTAAAAATATTTAAATAATTAAAATGTATTGTGGTTTTTTAAAAAAAAAACCACCCCAATCATCCATCCTGGTTTATAGCCCAGAGTTGATGATGGAATGTGCATTCAGTTTTGGCTTAGGCTCTTCTCTCTGGTATGTGATCTTCACTAGACATTTAGAATATCGAATTTTAACTGTGTTGTGAGGCCTTCAAGAAGGTGGATGTAAAAGTGAGGAAATTATTTTTCCTACTGACAAGGCACTCCTCAAGGACAAAAAGCATCTTTAATTGCAATTTTTTATGAGTTTAAAAAAAATAAATAAATCTGCCAGGACTAGCAGAACAATTGTGCTGGCTTGAAGGGTGGAGGTCATAAGGGACTGGACAGATCTCTTCCTGGACTTCTATGACAACTGATATAAATGAGTGATGTTTATCCAAGGGTGCGGTTCTAAGTGGTTACAAAACTTGCTGCTCCCTACTGTACCACTGGATTAATTTTCTTCCCTTCTGTTTCCAGAGGATCTTGCAGTTTGGTTTTGGGGCTGAGCTCAGTGGAAGCTGCACTGTGCTCACGTTAGTCCGTACCAAACAAGGAACTCGTCAGTTTCTTGATGTTCTTCCCGTTTTATACTTTTTTTTTCCTTTTTTCAATATTTCTTATTTGAAGGTAAATATTTTATTTTCTTATTTCTTTGCTGTCAATTTCAGTATTCTGAATGGAGTTTAGGGATTTATTTTGTTTTAGTAAGTTTTAGGCAGAAGTATTAGTATTTGCTCTTCGCAGTGCTTTTGGGTGCATCTCCACATTGGGTATGCAGAGCTCCCTGTACCTCAGAGCTGGTGTGTGCATATAAATGTACTTATTAAACAGATGCTGGATTTGTGCTGCTCTACAGTTTTACATGGAAAGTGGAAATTGAAAAAGGCCAGTAGATTTCTGCTACTAATATTCCATGAAGGTGCTGAACTGCTCTGTTTGGTCTTGTTTTAAGAATGACTTGCTGAAAGACTTGTGCTGATTATTTATTTTGTGTGTGTGTGTGTCTGTGTATAAACTTGCTGCACTGAACCCCAGGAACAGTGGAACAGAATGGAATCTTTTTAGAATATTTCAATGAATTCTGTTACTTATCAGGCTGGAATGGAGTTAACTGTCTTCCCGTCAGCCTGTGAACTGTGTTTTGGATTTGTGGCTAAGCCAGCATTGGTTGCACAGCAGTGTTTTGTCTGATGGTGGATAGCGGGTGCATAGTGTAAAGGTTTTCCCTCCTGCACCCCTGAGAGTAGGAAAGAGGTTGGAAGGGTACACAGCTGTGACCTGGGTTGCCTAAAGGGAGATTATGTGTCATGTAATGTCCTGTTCAACGGCAAAAACCTGGGGTAGAAGAAGAAAAGGGTGTTTTTGGCTTCTCAGGTGGCCACTGCTTGGAGCCTGGCTGGACACTGGTCTGCCTATGAAAGGTGGTGAGTAATAATTGCCTTTGCTATTCCCTCCCCCCTGTCCCTCACTTGTTAGATTTTCCTTGTCTTAAGCCGTGAGTTTTCTCACTTTTGTGAGTCCTTTTCTCCCCCACATCCTGCTGGGGTGGGGAGCGAGTGGATCTGTGGGTGTTTGGCTGCTGACTGGCACTGACACACCACAGTCCTTTTTGGAGCTCTGTGAAGGGCACGAGGGTGATCGAGATACAAGGACACGTTTGATTGGAGTGTGCTAGGCTGAATTTATTGCTGTTTAGCTGTAGGGCTTTGAAATGGCAGCTTTCAGACTTCGCTGTTTACTGTGGTGTTTTGCCTGGCAAATGTATGATAAAAGCAGTGCTTTGAGCCTTGTCTGGTATTTGGCCTCTGTGTTGCTGTCATCCTGGTACTCTGGGATGTCTCCCTTGGAGACAAACAGCAATTACGCTTTCCTTCTCCTCTGGGACACATCCTGCCTACTTGTTGCTGTGGTCCCTCAGATTCTTAAATATCCTGGCATAATCAGAAGATTCATAGTGGTGTGTACTGTGAACCTGGTTTTGATTTTTGACTGTTCTTTGTAATGCGTCAGTAATTACACCAGTGCCCCCCACATGCTGCCGCTTTGGCAAACTCTGAATCCACTGATCCCAGTTCAGATCTTGGTGGATCCTCCAGTAACCACATGCCTGGGGATGGCAGACAGGAACATAGAATCATAGAATGGTTAGAGTTGGAAGGGACCTTAAAGATCAACCAGTTCCAACCCGTCTACCGTGGGCAGGGACACCTCCCGCTAGACCAGGTTGCTCAAAGCCCCACCCAGCCTGGCCTTGAACACTTCCAGGGATGGGATGTCCACAACTTCTTTGTGCAATGTGTTCCAGTGTCTCACAACCCTCACAGTAAAGAATTTCTTTCTAGTATCTAATCTCAATCTCCCCTCTTCCAATTTAAAACCATTATCCCTTGTCCTATCACTGCACTCCCTGACAAAGAAACCCCCTCCAGCTCTCCTGTAGGCTCTCTTCAGATACTGAAAGACTGCCCTATGGCAGCTGGCGCCTGGGTGGTGCAGGGCATGGGAGAATTTAGACAGTTGCCTAGAGCTGCTTTCACCTCCAAAGACCTGGGATTTTTTGCCTGAACAGGTATATAAACCTGCTGAAATGGAAGACCACCTGTCCTGGTTTGGGGT
>VXBW01008514.1:0-32368 GCA_013400375.1 Thinocorus orbignyianus
AAAAAAACCCGAACAGTTTGTTTCAGTTTCTTGTAAGAAGCTGTTCATCCAGAAGTGGCATTCTAGAGATGGAAGCTGAAGGTTTCAGGCCCTGCAATAAGAAGGTTTAACTGCATAAACTAATGTAGGAATACACATAGAATCACAGAATGATATGGGGTTGGAAGGGACCTCTGGAGATCATCTGGTCCAACCTCCTGCCAGAGAATGTCCACCCAGAGCAAGTTGCAAAGGTATGTGTTCAGGTGGGTTTGGAATATCTCCAGAGAAGAAGCCTCCACCACCTCTCTGGGCAGCCTCTGCCAGGACTCTGCCACCATCAACAAGAAGGAAATTCCTTCTCATGTTTAGATGGAACTTCCCATGTTTGTTTAATTTTGTGCTCATTTTCTCTAATCCTGTCACTGGGCACCACTGAAAAAAGACTGGTCCCATCCTCCTGACACCCACCCTTGAAGTATTTCTAGGTGATTATCAGTTCCCCCCCCAGCCTTCTCTTCTCCAGGCTCAAGAGTCCCAAGTTCCTCAACCTTTTCTCCTAAGAGAGATGCTCCAGGTGCCTCATCATCTTTCTGGTCCTCTGCTGTCCCTTCTCCAGCAGTTCACTGTCTTTCCCGGACCGGAGAGCCCAGAACTGGTCCCAGTGGTCCAGATGGGACCTCCCCAGGGTAGAGCAGAGGGACAGGGTGACCTCCTTGGACCTGTTGGTCACACTCTTCCTTATGTACTCCAGGATGCCATTGGCCCTCTTGGCCACCAGTCCTACAGATTTGCACAATAAACTTTAAGAGAAAAGCCTTTCAACTGGAATTTTCACACTCGCCCTTTTATCTTAGCTCAATCTATGCACAGGACTCTGGAAGAAGGGATAATAACATGCATGATTTTGATTTTTGGTATTTGTCAAGCTCTGCTCTTCCAACCAAGGAAGAATGAAGAAAATTATAACTTTTTTTTTTTTTGAGAATGAGGGCATTCCAGCCAGTTTTATTTTTATACTTCCGTACTAATCACTGGTCACCATCACAATTTCGTATTCATTAATTCCTTATCTTCTTGAAAGGTTTCTGCATTGTACTTTCCGTTTTCTCCCTCTCTAAATCCTAGCCACTACCTGTCTCCAGCTTGGCAAAATATTAAGTAACGCCACAGAACTCACACAGAAAGGCTTTGGTTTGTGAAAAAGGGGAGCACAAGTGAAGAACAGAACTGGCAGATCTAGTTGCTTGGGTGGTTTTGCTGGACATGGGAAGCAACGGTGACTGTCATGGCTTTTGTCTGGGTCTTGCCTTCATCAAGCTCACAGCTTGCTCACAGCACCACCTTGACATTTAGCTTTGGGAGTTGCTGCTGAGCTGCTTCTGATGATTCACATGAGGTTCAGCCACCAGGACTTTCATTTTGAGTTGCCTGAGATGTCAGAACACATGGAATTGTGAAACAGTTTTACGTAGCCCAGACTGAAAAAAACAAATGAGGACTGAATGGACCACCTATGCTGCAAGACCTACGTTGAGAGGTCTTCAAGGTTGTGAAAAATGATAATCTGAAAGATACTAGAAATGGGAAAAATCTCATGGCTGAAACCACCAGATGGTATTTGAAACAGTTAATTTTAACCAGATCATTTTCCTGTGCTTGAATGTTTAGGAGACCTAATAGCAGCCTTCCAGTACCTGAAGGGGCCACAGGAAGGGTGGGGAGAGTCTGTTTACAAAGGCTGCAGTGACAGGACGAGGGGCAATGGCTTTAAGTTGGAGAAGAGTAGATTTAGGTTGGATATTAGAAACAAGTTCTTTCCTCTGAGGGTGGTGGAACACTGGATCAGGTTGCCCAGGGAGGTGGTTGAGGCCCCTTCTCTGGAGATATTCAAGGTGAGGTTTGATGAGGCCCTGGGCAACCTGGGCTAGTTGGGGGTGTCCCTGTGTCTGCGGGGATGTTGGACCAGATGACCTTTGGAGGCCCCTTCTGACCTGGACAATTCTATGATTCTATGATTATCTGATGGTCACCAAATAAGAGTAGGAGGAAAGGCTGGATGGAGCAACCTTTCTCTCCGCTGCTCCCCATAGCTACTCTGCTTCTCATACTAGGGTTTCCAGCAATGTTTTTTGGCTCAGTGTTGTGGTGCTGTGGCTGGAAAGGCAACCTCTAAAAGCTAAACATGAACGTGGCAGCACTGCTAAAAGGCTTTCCCGCTTCAGAATAATTTGTGAGGAAGTGCAACAGCTGGTGATGTCCTTGCAGATCATCCCATACAATATTTCCCATAGCACAAATGAAAAGAGAAAATTATTGAAATGAGAGAAAGCTGTATTTAAATGCTTCATGGGTGCTTTCTTCCTTCTCCTTCTCTTCTTATCTGCAATGAAAATTAAGGTTTTGACAGTGATTGTAAAAATGGAAGTTGGCCTTTATATGCTGCTGCACAACCTCAATCACCTTTTAATGCTGAAAGTAATAAAAGACCCTTTTTTTCTCCTCACGGGTGCAGAAACATCCTCCTTTTCTTGTCTCAACTATGTACTGAAAGCACATTTGACCACTGAGGAGTCCAGTTCCTAAACTCTCATTACAGCTTCTCTGCTGTGCCACAGCCTATGGATGGGCCAAACTGCTACTACTACAAATTGCAGAGATTTAAGAAAATAAGAAGAATTTTAAAGATGAAAAGAAACCCTTACAGGGCTGTAATTGATACCTGAGAGTGAAGAAGTAAAACTGAGGTCAATCATGTGAGAAAGGTTGAAGTCAAACACATGGTGAGTTTCAGCATGAATTTCTACTTACTGGATACACCTTCCTGGTTTACCTTAAATAGCAGAACGAGAAAATCATAGTACCTCATGGCTTTAGAAGCAATGACTTGGTGAAACTTGAGGTATTTTTGGATGTGGGTATCAGAACCTTGTGTGCCAGCCTTTCAAAATTTGCTGAGGATCAACAAACAGGGTGAAATAATTTAACAATTACAACCTAGAATAATTTACCACGGTATTTGCAACATCATAGTTCTTCTGTTTATTGAAAAAAGTTCATTCAGAGGCTTATATTTTTCAACAGCTGTTGTAACAGACAGAGATAAGAATTTCACTCTGGCTGTTACTGATGAAAATAAAGTGATTTATTTTTTTTTTTTTACCTGTACTTTCTCCTTCTACACCCAGTCCTGGCTTCTGAAACAGATGTTGAGAGGAAAGAGCAGGAAGGAGAGTGTTTTCTGACGGCTTGGGTACCGGCAGAGCAACTGTCAGCTCATCAAACACCGGTTTGGATGCAACATTTGGGCTGTTATAGTTGATACAGATGATAATGCAGTCTGCCAGTGCCTGTTATGTCAGAGGGATGCACACGGAGCTGCTGCATTTATCTGTTTGATAGATAGTTAGAGGGTCCACAGAAGATGCGTCTTACAAGTCCCAACAATCTGTGACAAAAAAAAAAGCTGAAGAAACAAAAAACCCGATAGGAAGAAAGCAGGGCAAATCAAAAGGCACATTCATGGTCTACACCCCACCCCCCGCAGCGGAGAATGACAAAGAAATACCCAGATGATTCCAGAAAACACTTTTATTCGAACATAAACTAAAAATGGAGAGGTCTGAAGGCCCTATTATTGCAGATTAAAAAGTTGCTTCCCAGAAGTAGCTTGGATGATGTGGAATTTAGAGTTCAAGTAGCTACGAAGAACCGACTAAAAAGAGTTTGTGGTATCTTTGCCCATTTAATCAACAGTTATGGCTCTAATAGAGACGCATCCCGTGTGTTTTTGAAAGCCCATATTAAAAATTTCCTTTGTAACAGGAAGACCTAGAGAAACAGCATACAACAAGGCAGAGGGAAAGACAACTCACCTCAAGAGAAAATTACTGTGTGTTTTGTACAAAACCCCTTCAGCTCCAGCAAAAATATTCTCCCTTAGATGACAGTGCACCATATTGATCAACAGAGAACTGAAGATGCTACAGTAGTAAGAGTCAAAGTATAATTTAGCACAATACAGCACAACAGGAACAGACAGAAAATCTTCACAAACTGCTAAGGAACAGTGTTATTTAATTAACAGGCAAGGAATTCCATTGCAGCAATGAATTACAGAGAGTAACTGAGAAGTACCAGAGAAGCAGAAGTATCAAAAGCCTTCTAACACCGCAAAACTTCTGTTTTCCAGAAGAGAAAGACACAGGCATTTAGTTCTCTATCAGCCGTGTTTGTACCATGAATCGAGAGAGTTAATTTCTAGATTTCAGAAATCCTTCATTTGATCTTGGCAACGCTCTACAGTATCTGAGATTTATTTTTTTTCCTCTCATCCCAACCCATGTTCACCACAATGCTGGTTTTTAAGTTTGATGTGCAAATTATTCTTTTATACTTGGCTCATGAGCGTTGAAGAAAGCCCCAGCCAATGAGCAAAGTGAGAAATATAGGATCAAATCTCATCCGTACTTCAAAAAGTCATATTCAAACATCGTACAAAGTGGTGTATGAAATATGTAACTCTCTTTAAAACTTGAACAACTCTTCATTTTTAGTTTGGATTTATTTTTTTTTTTAAACTGGATTAGACTGGTTTGATTTTGCTTTTAATCATGACACCAACTTTCTCTCTTAACGACCTGCTGTGAAGGTGGGGCTGTGGTTCAGAAGTTGTTTGAAATTGGTGCTGCTGAAGTGGGGCTGCCTTAATAATATTATTATTTTATTTTTTTTTAATCTAGAAAAGGTCTTTTTGTTATGTTATCTGAAAGACAGATGCGAGCCAGAATTCCCTTCTTCTCTCCCCAAACACAATCTGCTTTTAAGCTGCAAATCAATCCAACATGCCTCAGACGTCTGCCTCCAGCTGACTTCTCCCTTTAAACGTAAACAGTGCAGATTCCCCAGGCCTGTTACTCTGACAACCCTACAATGCCATCCTTTTGACTGCCCAAGCTCTGTAAATCTTCATTCCATCACAGCTTGAGATGTGCCATTCTATTTTCACTGCTCGAGACATCGGAAACTACAACAACAGCTCCCATCAGACGATGAAACGGTTTCAGTATGATCTAAACACCCATTAACGACAGAGACAAGTTGTGGCTTTTAACATCTTATTTTAGTTGCAATATAATGACCTAGTGCTTATTCACAGGGGCAATTTGGGAGGAAAACCCCATTAATTTCAAACGGATGGCCCAGGACAAGCCCAGGTAAATACATGCACTCATATGCAACACGTTAGGTATTTGACAGATGACCTTCTAGCATCTTTAAGTACCTCACATTATGAAGAGCAAGCACTTCCAAAGCATGGTGAGGCAAACCACCAAATCCTGAGATACAGAAGAACATGCTTAATGAAGCCAAATGGTACCGCTTTTAACACAAGAGCATTTGGTTTTAGCCATAGTTCCAAAATTTCCAATAAAGCAGCGAGATTACAATTTCTAAGAAGAATGGGTATCTACAAAACTGCCGTTATTTCTCACAATAATTAGCAATTACAGGCTATACATCCAATGCTTCATTTTTACTCTAGAGGGGAAAGAGAAGGATTAATAATTCGGTGAGTTGGAAGCAGAGCGCTTCTTTCAGTCTTAAAAACAATGTAAAGAGAACAGAGTTTATTCTAAAAGGGGCTAAACACATGTCTTGCGAGCAGCAAACACGATGTGCTGTTTCCATAGAAACAGAGGTTGGTATTATCAAAAGAAGTGAGCCATTCTGTGGCTGGTTCTCCTGAGGGACCCTCATTTACAGCAAGTATCGGGTAAACTGGGTAAGTGAGTTTTACCACCTATTGTTAAAGATCATTTGATATGCCTGTTTAAAGCTTTATTAACTCTGTGCTAATTCGTGAAGAAACTGTGAGGAAAAACATTACCCCCTACCCCATAGGTTCTTCTGGAGTATTTTTTTACATTAAAAGAAGCTTCCTTCAACCGAGTTTATCGTGAAGGATGCTACTTGCCACTATCCTGAAAGAACAAGGGAGAAATAATTTTGGCTCCGTCTCACAACCAAAAATATTTGCCTCCTGTTGAAGCTTTGAAAGACTAAATAAAGACAGCAAGAGGAAACTTCTGAAATTAGAAGAACTGAGTAGAACCAAGAAGACAAGGCATTATTTCAGAAAGTTACCGAAGCTTTAAAATTAAAATAATATGCACAGCTATCAATCTGTCTCATATCTCCTGTGGTTAATCCAGCTTTTCCATGCCATGAGATACTTTTAGATATGAAAAGGCTGAAGTCTTTATTTCTGTCTGATTTCTACACACTGATGTTCAAGTCACTGCTGTGCTTGGTCTGCTCAGTGGTCAACGTCAACAGAGTAAATGGCACATTGGGTAAGGCATGAAAAAGACCTCCCCATCTCCATGCTCTGAACACCAAATGTTAGATGCGAAAATAACCTCCTAATCATAGAATCATAGAGTGGTTCAGGCTGGAAAGGATCTTAAAGATCATGGAGTTCTAACCCCCTGCCATAGGCAGGGGCACCTCCCACCAAACTAGGTTGCTCCAAGCCCCATCCAGCCTGGCCTTGAACCCCTCCAGGGATGGGGCAGCCACAGCTTCCCTGGGCAACCTCTTCCAGTGTCTCACCACCCTCACAGCAAAGAACTTCTTCCTAAGATCTCATCTAAATCTCCTTTCAGTTCAAAATGATTACCTCTTATCCTATGGCTGCCCTCTCCTCATTACGAGTCCCTCCCAGCTCTCCTGTAGTCCCCCTTTAGGAACCTGATGTCATATAATTTCTCTGTATCTTCTACAAATCCAAAACTGAGCTTCCCATTTTTCCTGTTTCACCTGAGGCCACAGGAAAGAGTGAACTTGGTAAACTAGACATTTTTACAAACTATGGACCTTACCATGAGAGGAAACTGAGCTGCTTTTGCCACATACAAGAATCACATGACCATCACACTCTGGCTTCTGTTTCAGGATCTGCACGTACTCCAGATATAAAAGGTTTGAAAGGCTTGATATAAAACACAGGTCATGGATATAAAAACACCTTAAAGGCAGGGTAGGACATTTCACAAACTATGATACTCCTTGGTTTCCCTGCTTGTTTTGGTCAGTTTAAATGATGTTTTTTAATTGATTCCTCTAGAGCAGAATAGGTTGGTGGCCCTTGGTTACAGCACACTGACTTCATACCTTGATGTTGCTCCTGGAAGCTTTTTTCCAGTATGTTTCAAGCAAAGGAAGAACCACTTTGATGTATCTGCTACAGATACCAGATTATCGCTGTCAGTTTCTGTTTGCTGCCACAGCTTGAAAATAAAATTCATAGAAGGACGAGTTAATTATGCGTTTCTAAACTTCTGCTTTCCAGTGGCAAGCAGAAGGTCAATGTGCATGCAGGAAGGACAAAGAAAATGATTTTTCTCCTCTTCCCTTTTTCACTTTAAGAGAGCTTCTCTTTTCCTTGGGTTTCCCAGGGCAGGTAGCCAGCTCTGTTCCTAAAGCTGCCTGTTGCAGCAGGAGGCATCTCTTAAACCCTCCTACACCAGCATGACAACCTCAAAAGGGAACCACACTGCGCCCTTCAAAATGTTAATTAAAGTTGGCAAAGGCCAAAAGCCTGGTTATGCTGATGGGAAATGGGAAAGCTTTCGATGCAAAAGAATTTTGGGAGATAACCTATCTATGGAAAGGAGCCGAGACCTTCATTTTCTCTGCATTTTAAAGTCTGCCCAGGCTGGAGGAGGTCCAGAAGTTTTCGGTGGCTGCTCACCATACCCACTGGCTCTGAGTGTGCCAGGAGTGGGTCAGAGGGATGAACAGCAGAAGTGGAGGAGGTCCTTCAAGGAGTAAAATGTGGGCTAGTTATTAGAAAACACCTGCTTCCTTGCTGTGAGCTACACAAGCTGAGGTCAAACCTAAGTTCAGGCAAATGCCATCCTGAAATAAACAATATAATATGTTGAGAAAGGAGAAAAAGAAGGTGAGCGAGCAGCAGTAGTTTGGGAAGAGATAAGTATATACTGATATACTCCTGCAAGGTGGGCAATGGAGAAGCTGCCCCACAGGAGTTTGTGGATGTCCCCAAGTTGCAGAGTGCAGGTTCAAGAGATCACAGCCTGTTAGTGGGGACAGAAGAGCCTGGTGATCGAGGTGAGCATAGAGTCAACAACGAGTCTCCAGCAGGGACCTGTCTGTGCAGGTCTGCCCTGGAGAAAGGTGGCACACAAAGAAAAAGAGAGAGTAAGAGGAATCAGCCCTCTCCTTCAACAGGACACCCCTCTTCATACTTAATTTTACATGAGAAAGTTATCTTGGTCCGAGGTGAGGACAAGCTCTCTAGGGAAATACATGACTTCATTTTCAAAGAAAATACATACATATACACTGGAGCAGAATTTAGAATTTCTTGCTTTTATAAATTGGCATTTAGGGGGAGCCTGTACAACCTTAATTATTTCACTGTGCGCTTATAAATGGGCTACAACCTATGGGCTTTCTCTGCATTTCCCCCCACTATGGTTTCTGAGTGCTTCTTAGACCTGAATGCATTTCAACACCCATGCAAGGTAGGAAGGAGTTGTTGTCTCATGTTCAAAACAGAACCAAGACAGGAGGGTTAATTTCCTAGGAAGACTCAGGATGTAATTTGTAGCATCCTTTTTAAATACCTTGCCATTTAGTGCCTGGCCCACAACAAACAGAGTAAAACCAAGGAAAAATGTTGTCAAGAGGGATACAGCATCAGTACTATTTTTCTAAGCCTGAGAGACCTCTGATGCTCTCAAGATTCACAGCTAAGGGCAAACCTCTGGGATTAAAAATGAGAACATACTGGGCTGATGGAGTCAGAGCTGATCTTCTTGTGCTCTGTAGCCTGTAGGTAATAGCTTTTACCTACATTACAGAAAATAGAGTCAAATCCTTCCTCTGCTTAACTCGATTTAATTTGGATCGATGTTAATTGCGTATGACAGTACTGAAACCAAAACCAAATATATCATAACATCATAACATCACCGGGTACTGCAGTACTTGTACGGTTTTTTTGAGATGGGATTTCAGAGATATTTTCTCTTCTCCTCACTGCCCCGTTGCTCTCCCACTGCTCAATTCTTGCTGTGGAGCTGGGACTTGACCCTGTGGATATCTTGTTCCTAGGAAACTGCTTTCCTCCTCCCCTCAAAAGCGTGGGGGTTTCAGAGCAAGCAGACACCCTTCCTGAGCTCTCCACACCGTAGATTCGAGAGAGGAGAGCCCCGTGCTCTCCAAATGTGCAGCAGCACTTCCCTGGCTTCCTAGCATCAACTACAGCTGGAAAAATAGAGGACGTGAGTCAGGAGCCCAGTGGATTTGGGCAGAGCACCCCCTCACTGGTTCAGCATCACAGCAGAATACAGTGGATTTATTATCAGCAGACATTTCTTCCTATGCTACACTGTCCATGATTAATCTGAGCTCTCAATCTTTCCCTATGAAGCTCAATTTAACTAAGTATCTCTTCACCAGAGTAGGGACTACAACCTATTTTTCCTACTTGTCTCATTATCCCAAACTATCCCTTTTATTTAGAAATTTTGGATATAAGAGTTGAGTCTGTTTTTGTGAAGCCAGCTAACCTGCGGAGGATGACTCAAGCAACTCAGAGCTGCCAAGATGAAAGTGGTTCTTCTCATAAACATAGCAAAAAGTGGAAAATACAGCAAAAAGGAGAAGGTCTACCTATATGTACCAGTTGGATATGATACCTCCAGATATCTTCTTCCCTTAGAATCATAGAATGGTTAGAGTTGGAAGAGACCTTAAAGATCCTCCAGTTCCAACCCCTATGTCCTGGGCAGGGACACCTCCCACCAGACCAGGTTGCTCCAAGCCCCATCCAACCTGGGTTTGAGTAATAGTCTTGTTAAAAGTGCAAAAATAGGGTAAATCATCTTTCAAAACCAGCATCTTCTTCCTCATTCAAGTCACTGCATGTGTGGTTTCTACTGATTTCAGTCACATTTTAGAAAGTATTTGCTTGGTTTCTTTGGGGTGTTTTTGGAGCCTGCCAGCAGCACAAGCACAACATGCCCTCTTCCACCAATTATCAGTCCTGGATGCAGACAGATCTAAAGACTTAAAACTCTATCACAGCCAAGAGTTTGCTTATCACCCCTTGGTGCCTCACCTGGCCGATCCTGACCACTAGTAGTCCCATAAACTATTTAAACTGGCTTATTTTGACTGAAGCATATCGAGGCAGGGTTTACACAACAAGAGGTTTACACAACAAGCAGAAAACAAGCATTTCAGCCACTTGGTCTGACGGGCAGTAATTTCCCCCAGAGGAACAGTGATAAGTGAAGTGAGGAATAAGTGACCCTTCCGCTTCTCCCACCACCACAGCTGGATCCAGCTCAGAGCAGCTGCTGGCAGCCAGATCACCCACTGCCTCTTGCAGAAAGACCTGTGCTTCAAAAACTTGAGTTAGGGTTTAAGACTACCCATTAGGCAATTTGGGGGAATTATCTTCTTTTATGCAATGATTATACTTGAATCACTGAGTAAGAGAAAACCATCTTCCCATGTCACTTTAATGGCACAAATCTGTACTTTGCTACCAATCCGAAATGTTCAGCGAGCTAATGTGGTGTGACAGCAGTCCAAACGAAATTAATCTGCAAACTGAGATAGTAGCTGGAGGTTGACAAGAATTGCTTCCCAGCTGGAAAGCTCTTAGGGAGAGCTTCACAGCTCACTTGGTCAGCCGTACGCCCCATTAAGCATCGCTGACTGATACCAGTGAAGGTTTATCAATCACCGGAGCCTCCGAATCTGTGGAGAGATTAGGAGTGGTACAATCTAGTATAGAAAATAAAATCCTTAGGGGGCTTTTCTGCAGCCTCCAGTCTGCCTTGCTTTGTAGTGAAATTTTAAGAGGAGATGAAGGAATAAAGATGGAGTAGGGGTGAGGGTGCATTTTTGTCTCTTCTCACCTGATTCTCTCTTCAATGTAGGAAAGTGCTACCACAACCAGACTATCAGAGCGACCGCTCCATAATTGCAGCTCATCCCGCAGTAAAGGCATTAATTACACTTTGGTATGAAACAAATGCCTTCCCTTTGTTACCACAGACAGATGTGGCAGAAGCCTTGCCCTGGTATCACTTGTCGGGAGATGAAGGCAGGAAATGCTCCTGTGATGCTCTAGCTGTTTCTCTCAGTTATAATGACTAAAATTAATGTAAAACCCTGCTGTCTACTGATTGGAAATGGCCAAGATTCAGAATCTTTTTCTGATGCTCTCGTAGATAAGCTGTCAATGAGTTTGGCTTCTGTATCAGCAACAAGTTAAGACCACTTTATTTCCTAAATAAGAAGCTTTCATGCTTAAGCACACACCACAGTATCGATCCCTTTACTGTTTGCAAAGCATAATTTAGATAGGAAGTTAAGATGAAAAGAAACCTGAATGTCTCAGAAGCACACCAATAAATCCCTCCTTCCACTTTTTTTTTACTGTTCACAGCCCTACTTTCGTGTTTCTCAGACATTTAGCTGGAAGTCAAGACTCAAAAAACTCAAAAATAACAAGAGATTCTAAATATACAGCAATGAAACACTAATTGCATGTTTAGAAAAGGTCAGAAATCTTGAAACCCCCTGAGCTACCTAGCTATCAGTTTTCTGGCTGGAAGGGAGTTTCACAGACCTTATTACACGTGAGTCTGAAGCTGAGGTGCTCCGCTCGCACACCTGTGATAAGGACTGTTAATTTCAGAACATGAAGAGAAACACAAACTCCTAAGGTGCAGATTCCAGGTGAGAACCATCCTTTTCTGGATTCTTTGGGAAGATTTAGTTGTGTTCCGTGTCAGCGAGCAGGATGACCACTGACCCATTACGGAACTAGCTTATGTTGAGGGCTAAAGCCAGTGGGGCTTTCTAGCAAGAATCACATTTAATAAAAGAGAGAAAGCATGCTGAGTGAAAGGGACTGAATTCTGATGCCAGCAACTGATTCTGCATATTATAAATATCTTTCCAATCACTGCTTAGGCAACACTTTCTTATCTTCAAAGCATCCGTTCTGCGTACTGGCACAGCTGCATATCTTTGAAGCTCAACCATGTATCACGTTATCGTTCTGAAACCGAAACAAGTAAAAACTGCTAAAAATAAAAACCCCAACAAAATGGGCAGAAATTAGGTCTGGTGGAAATGTATAGGACCGAACCACTATCACGTATTTATAGAGAGTAAATTTCTATGTGTCATTCCTGGTTTCAGTTTGAATTTTAGGCTTCAGAATATTTTCATCAATATCAGCGTACTCAAAATTGAAACGATTTCCAATTTAAGCCAGCTGGGAGGGAAGCAGGCTTAACAAATGTCAGATCTCTAAAGGTGAAGATGAAGTGTGTTTTAAAGATCAGTCTAGAAAACTGGAATAAATGAGCACCCTGAAGCACCTACCTATTCCTGTTGACTTTAATACTATTTCTAAATGTACCTTCTCTCCAACGAAGGAGGGAGGCTGCGTGAGCATGGATGCAAGTAGCATAAGAAGATGCAGGAACCTGATATCATCCTCCTATTCCCATATCAAACGTGGAAGTCCATCCGTTTCAAGAACTGACACGTAGCCTCATCGTTTGAAGCATGTTCCTGCTATGCTTGATATTGCATGGTGACAGCATCTGGCCCAATGGTTTTGGTGATAAGGCAGGGAGATTTCTCTCCTCCACGGCACACAGAGAAGGGAAGAGGACCTGAACCTGCTGCCCTCAAGTTTTTCGTGACAAGAATCCCTTCAGAAAGTTTTGACCAGGTTTTTCAAAGCAATCTGATGCGATTGTGTTTCTCACCTCAGCTCCAAACGAGCTCACCTCAGGAAATTTTGAAGAAGGGAACAATAGAAGTTAAAATTCATTCAACTGCCCGATGAAGTAACGCATGATTGCCATGAAGACAGCAGCCGGTCTGAGCATTCATTTTACGGAATTTAGATATACTGTAAAAGTCTTTCTTAAAGGCTCCTTTTTTTTTTTCTCCCAGAAGTGTATGACTGAGAAAGACTTAAACATGTAGCTTCAAGCATGACATTACATTTTGCTCCAGCTATACTTATCACATTGCAGAGGTTCTTGGAATTCCTAAAATGAGCACATAGGCTTTCTGGGATGGATTGCAGAAGCATGCATGATATTAGAGAAGTTCTTCCAAACAGCTACACTTTGATAAAATACATTTTTAAAAGATAATCGCATTTAAAATATCCTTCTGAGCTATTTCCCCATTTTTCAAGACCTTGTCCTTAGGCAGTAGGATGCCATTTACCTCTTCAAAATAAAGGCAATATAGCATTTCTAAGTGTAACAGTATTTTTCAGTTTTTTAGGACTAAATCTCCTGTCAGACTGGAGGAAGTATTCATCACAACTGAAACACAGCCACAATCTCAGCTGCTTTTTATTGCTTGTAATTGATTTGGAAAAAAAATAATTGGACGACTTCAAGGGTAACTGGTTTAGGAAAGTGCGGCAAACATCTAATTAGTGGGTGAGTACATGGAAAAAGGCCTGAAATCATCAACCTTTGGTCCTTGGTCAGCTGCAGGTACATGTAGGAAGCGTAGTAGTGATTTTGGATAATTATACCTGGAAAATGGCCAAGCATATGGTGAATTTGGGAATAAATCAGATATGGGAAACAGCAGAACAAGCTGAAGGTGGGCTCTGTGCCCCCTGGGGATACCCCCAGCCTGAGGAGCAGTGCTCTGCTCAGGTCTCTCTTGCAGAGCAAAAGTGTAGGCACAGCACAATTTTTGCCTGTTCCCTGCCAAAAAAACCCCACGTAGAAATGCAGTATTTCCACAATCTTGTCTAGGGATCCAAAAATTTTGCCTTCATACATTAAAAATCCCTGGAGACATGACTATTCATCTTTGCCCACCGTTCTCGCAGTCTTCATTAAAAACTGTCTGAGAAGGAGGAAAAAGACCCAGAGACTTTGCCTTTTGCTTCAAGATGACAACAGAAGTTATGGGAAGCATTTGAGTTTCAGTCACTTTGGCATTAATCTGGAGAAACTTCATTGACTAATGGAATTACAGTGGATTTATATCAGCATAATTGAGTGGAATGTAGTCTCCTGCATTATAATGTAGGCTGATGGGTGGGCTTTTTTTTTGTCCCTAAGCCATAAATTAGGGCTTATCCAACTACACTCTAACAAAAAACTGAGTATTTTCCTCTTTCTAAGAAGAATTGACAGCAGGCAAAATTGCATATACTGCAAGGCAGTAAGTTAGTAAAAATTTGCCATGAGAAAGTCATCAGTGTCTCTTCAGCAGATACTTGGAACCAGTTGCTAACTCTAATACCAAGTGAAACACGCCCAAGTACAGTCTGGGTGAAAATATTAGGGCAAACTGCACAGAATTAAAAGGCTGCCCATCGTTATGTCCCCAGACGGGTTTATTACACTTTGGATATGCTTGTTGGCAGCATTTAGCTGGGAGCTTTCCAGTGGGCTCCACGCTTCAACAGTGATTTAACCCTCGCTGTACCCCACAGAAGGGAGACAAGGGCAGAGCAGGAGGAGGAGAAAGGACTGGAATTATTTCTGCATGAAGAAGTGCCAAATGTTAAGACTATAATTGTTTGAACTTCACCTGTTCTATTCTAAGGACCTATTAAATACTCTGTCTGAGTCCTCCGCTGCCTTGCATTTATAAATTATTGAGTGGACCTTTAATTATTGAAGATCAGCTCCTACCAAGCGCTTAAGACAAAATAATATATGCACATATGGGCCATATACAGGGAAACACAAGAAATGTACAGGCACACAGAAATCATTACTTTCACCTGAAATTTATGTTGTACAAAATTGTTGATCAATCGTTCTGCATGTTCAAATAATGTTGTCAAAAGTCTCCTCCACACCTTTGAAGACAAGCACAAAAAAGATCTCTTTCCACTCAGGCTTTGGATTTTCTTTCTTCATCTTCCTCTGAAGATGCTTTTATTGAAACGTTAATTATATCTCACTGAAATAATCAATAATGTCATAAAATATCTGTCATTCATGGGGGTGTGGGCTAGGGAGCCTGCTATTCACAGGTGAGTGTAACCTTAGGTGATATCACTTAGGCACCTGCAAATACAGAGGATCAGATGCTCCAACACCCTGTTTTGCTCAATTCCTTAAAGTCAGCATTCAAACACAGGATGTGGCAAGGTACAAGAATCACTCCATGTGTACTGATCTCAAATTCGTGGACAAATCACATCCTGTTGAAAACGTGATCTGCTGAAGATTTTTTTCATTGACTGAGCCACAACTTTGGAATTTAGCTGGAAAACGATACCTCAATTCAAACTGAAAAGTTTTAGCCTTTGGGTAATTTCCACCTTTCGTTTCTTTCAATACAAAGTCAAAACAAAATGCAGAATGTCCTCTTGATTTCCCATCAGTTCCAGCTAGTAGTACAAACAATAGAAATCGTCCTGATTCAACCTGTGCCTCATCAACAGATATATTCCCAAGAGCACAACGGAGCAGAAGAGGCAGTATTAGCTAGATTAAAACAGGAAAAAATCCCATGTTTTGCACACTTAACTATATATTTCTGCACAAACGTATCCTAGTACACTTTACTACGCCTAGAAAGCTATTTACATCTGTAGCCCTCTGCACCTGAACTTCCATAAAGTGCTCTAAGCTCCAAATTTTAGGCTGAATTCGTTGCACTGAACATTTGAATGCGTAACCATCCATCTGGCAAACTCCAGTCACAAAACTGGATGCACGAAATTCTAAGGAAACTACTAAAAGCCCTCCTAAAAGGAAAGTCTAAACCAAGGCTGTTTCACGCTACCCGTATGCACAGACATCAAAGGCATGGGATGAAGTGGGCATATGGAGCTCCCAAGTGTAAATAAGTCACTGACATGAGGAGCAGGTTTGATAAGCATAGAATTGTCTAGGTTAGATGGGACCTTTAAGATCACCTAGTCCAACCATCAACTTAACTCTGATAAAAACCATCACTAAACCATGTCTCTAAGCGCTATGTCAACCCATCTTTTAAATCTCTTCAGGGATTGTGCCTCAACTACTTCCCTGGGCAGCCCATTCCAATGATTAATAACCACTTCCCTGTAAAAATTTTTCCTGGTATCCAATCTGAATAATAGGCTGCAGCTCCTGGAAGCCCATGCAAACCTTAGAAACTCAAAACTTGCACATTGTAGCAACTGAAGACAGTCTTTACATAGGACCTTCCCTTCTTCTGTCCATGCATGAAAAATCAAATAAAAAGGGTAAAACAAAACAAAACATTAGAAAATTGTCCTGAGAGCCCTGTCAAACAAAGCAGCTTCTAAATGGCTTTGACAGCAGGTGAACCTTCCTGAAGGAATTCTACCTTCAGCTTCCTCTTATGGACGTACATTGAAAGACCCCAAAATCAGTAAGGGTGTGAGCAGAGGATCCTCCATGTGTGCATGTACAAACACACACACACATGCACAGATGCAAAACTTCTTACAGATCTCAGGGGTGAAGATAAATCTTTCTACCACAGTTGGCCGTATGTTGTGGATTCCAGTATGAAAAATACAAAGGAGTAATCCGGGCCCTCAAAGATCCCTGATATATGTGTATATTTAAAAATAACAATTCCAATAATAATTTCTCATAATTCTTACACCCCAGTGCAATGACTTCAATGTTTTACACACAATTAGAAAAAGATAATATCTTCTCAGATGCATAGTGTCTTTTTTGACACTTCTTAGGACTACATTAAAAGAATTATTTCAGCTGTAGCTGATGATCTAGTATTTCAGACGAAGCTGCTGGAACCATTGTGTCTGTCCCATGCCCTTCCCTGTTGCTCATTTCTGCAGCTCACATCACAAGTTCATCTGTTGTGAATCAGTGTGATTTAATTTTTGAAAATACAGCTCCATATACCTGGATCCTGATGATCCCATTTGATGATCCTGTTTAATCAGTGCCCAAATGTTACCAAGACAGGATAAATTCTAGAAGCTTTTCTAAATGTTATGGTTTGATGAGAGATTTCACTCCCGAGCAGGAGCTACATCAGCAGGCTGGCTAGCAGCTTGGTTAATCTTCTATATCCTGATATGGTTCAGGAATCATCTTGGATTAAGAAAACATACAGAAACTGTTTTTTGCATGTGCAGCCTCCTCACCTGCTCTTCTACAGTATTTTGGTGTCTTTTTTCATCTCCTTCCTTTGGGTACACCCAGCCAACACATGGTCTACTGAATCTATTCCCTACAGCCCGTGAAAACCTGTGTATGTTTTTCTCAATTTATCAGCTGCACAGTAATCCCAAGTGAAATCATATGCCAGTGATCCTCTTTCAGAGGTATTGATTCAGATCACAGAATCAGAGCATGGGTAAATCAATAGGAAATAACAACCCTTCCCTTATTCTATATTGCATCAAATTAAATGAAGATATCTGTCCTCCCTAGATTTGTTGTCTCCTTCTTGCTCATCATTTTCCTCTTCTTTTCTGCTTTCTTTTTCCTCACTCCTTGCTTTTCACTATAACCACTATAGCTCTCTTCATCTTCCTTTTCCCTAACTCCTCAAAATCCAGTCCTTCTACCTCTCCTTTCCTTTTCTTCTCTAAAATACTTCTTTACACTTTACACGTCATGTCTATTCCCCTACATACAAGTCCTTGTCACCCGGTGGTTACACCACAACCCGAACACAAAACTTCCCCTCCACAAACTTTAGTTCTGTTGAAGGCTCTGTGGAGACATTTCTGACCCTACTTCCACCTTTCCAAGATCCTGGGATCTGTCATCCCCCTTTACTTGCACTAGGCAAGACTCAGGCCAGGATGGGCGAGGTTAAAGAGGTTTAGCACGGGCATTTTCTTTCAGAGACCACAGTTTCTGTGACTTACTTCATTCTCATAGGCAGAACTAGTGTCCTGTTTTCCTACGAGAGTCCCACGATGCTCAAAGATCAGCAGTGGTTAGTAGGGCTGCTGCTGACCCATCAGCGATGTCAGATATCTTCCTTATTCTTATTCTTTATTTATATACAATATCTCTTTCTGTGTCAAATCAACAAAAGAACAGATAAATTTATGGACGACAAATATTTGCACCAAGGTTAAAACATAAATGTCAGATAAATTCTTTAGGTCCTTGGAAGAAAATTCCTAAGGGCTGTTAAAATAGTTCTCATAAGAAATCAATCTAGAACATGAGGCATTTGACTTCATTGTGACTTCATCTGATTAAGTAACATAAATGTTTAAACCACTGTACCTACAAATCACTAAGCAATACAGCTGTGTTAATTCAAAAGCTATCCGTAAATGCATATGCTGCTGACTCACCTTCTGGGCAGCATTTCGTGGTGGCACTACAACTGCAAGCCAGTTTTAACAGCGCTCCTGGGAGCTACAGGAAACGTTCAACAGGTAGATTTCACAGCGGAATATCTACAAAAGCCCAGCGTTAAGCCTCTGAGAGGTCCCCAAGACACACCAGGTCTGATCTCAGGTGATTAAATGAAACAAGAATTGTGGTTGCCTATAATATGACAATATAAACAGCTCACCCTGCATGGTCCTGTCCCTCTCTTCTACATATCGTCTGACCAGCTCATTGGTGTGGAGATCCTCCAGTGGCTTAAAATGCCACTTCTAAGGTTCTGACCAGCTCTAAACCAGGTTCTTGGTAGAAATAACTTTGGTGTAAAATATCTACCTAAAACCGTAGCTAACACGTGCCCAGTGCATAACAATTCCAACTCCAGCCAATACACTGCAAAGCACAGCTATTTTAATTTGTTAAGAAGAAACATCATATTTTCTGAACTGCCTTTTTCTCCAAAAGGAACATAAATGAACCACTAATGGTAATTAACAGGACTTCTGTTAATTTAATTCTATTTTGGCCATAGCTTATAGCCTCCCTACTGTAAACTGAAGTTTGTTTAACAGCCAGACTTGCAGTAAACACTACCCTACTTTACTAAATGCCCTGTCTTGGTTGCAAAAGGACCTGTCTAAATCCTGAGTATTGCAACAGCTTATTGAACAACAATTGTTTTTTAATATAATATAATTTTTTTTGTAGTCATTAAAGTCTTGAGTTGCAGCAATCCATACAGATGATTTATGTGGAGAAAGACCTCTGTTTCCAACCTATTTATTAGCTAACATGCACTATCCACTAGACCACAGCTGTAACTACAATCATTTTTAAAAGACTGGACAAAGTTGCATTCTTACACTATATAAGGTTGGAAATAAATGAACCAGTACATGCTGATGGTGAGTGGTGAAATTCAAGATACCATAAAATGCCTGTCTGTTCCCTTCTCTTCTTGGACTATCGTGAGACAGAGTCACCAAAAAGAACCATTTGACTTCGATCACCACAGCCATCATTAGCAGCAAAAGACTTGGTGGGCTGAACAGCATCCTTCAGAGAATACCTCTGGAAAACATGAATTCTTTCTGATGCATTGATATTCTTCTCAGATTACAAAATTTGATTTCCATAATCCTGACCAAATGTCATGAACACATTCTTTGTCCTCCAGTATCCCTCATAGGTAGCTATGTTCAGTCTTCATCAGCCTTTGTCAGGAACTAACCGTGGTAGTGGCTTTTGAGAGCCAAGGAAGACCAGTAAGCAAGTCTTCTGCCACCCCTGAGCTCCATCCTCATGTTCTTTCTTGAGATGCTGAAAGTTTTGTCTCTTTCCAGCCTGACACTGCCAATCTTGAAGGACAAGGCTGTGCAATGGCTCAGAAATATCCCGCAGCCTAGTTCTGATGCAATAAAAGCTATGGTATCAGTGTGATTCTCCACCTACCGATCTTCTAAGCCTGGTTAATTAACCTAGACACTTTGCTAATGATGCCACACTACTTTTGGTGCCAAAGTAGCTTGGATATACTTGCAAGGCACTGCATTACATTGCGTACATGCATCCAAACCCCAAAACTCGAGAAAATATATGAGAGAAAAGAACTACGAGGGATGAAGGAGCATTTTTCTTCCAAATGCCACGATCAATATCACTCAACAGAACAAGAAACAAGAGATAAAGTGTTCCGCTGTCAAACCCACCACGCTTTTCAGACAGCTAAATGACTGTGTCAGTCAATAGAAGACTGACGAGAGGCAGTTTGGGAAGAAACATTTCAAATTGGTTGAATCCAGTTGAGGACAAGATATGACCTTCAGGAAAAGGATTTCAGAAATAGGTTTTAACATTTATAAGAAAACGAATTAAACTTCTCCTTTACTGTAGACTTCTACAGAAAATCAAATTGTAAGCTTGCACTTCAAGAATTGCAATTAGAAGTTCATCTTCCTCCCTAAACCTAACAACTGAATGTGACAATCGGGATTTCTCAAACAAGGAATTAAATTGTTTTTCATCTGATCTCTATTTTTCACTCTAAACAGAAAGAAAATTGCTCCTCATATGGAACAATTTTTCGGTGAGCAACAAGCAACAGATAGAAAATTCATTTCACTTCCCAAAACTATGTGTTATAGTGAAAGATCATTCAAACTGAGTTTTAAAATGTTATAATCTGTCAAAGAACTCAATGATGTAAGTTCTTACTCATTCTGGAAATCCCATCTGCTTTCTCAAGTGAATAAGGATTAGCAGGACACGGGCTTCTACCTGCAGTTTGAGATAGAGGCTTTCCATTCCTGAAAATAAGAACTACCACAAAAGACCTCCGATGATTTATGGTTTTTTACTGGCGTTACACAGGTACAATTACTCACTCTTCTGTCCGAACATGGTCAGCTGTGTGATTTGGTAAAGATCTGGAAAGAAACTTTTTCTCTCTTTCTGAAGATTTTGCCACTCAAATTGTAAACACTGCTTCATTTCATTCAGCATTTTCAAGGTATTCGTTTTTATACAATGATGAGTCAGATTGTGGCAGGGTAATGTCTGGGTTAGAGTAAGCATCATGTGTTAAATTACAGATGACATCTATTCTTGGTTAATGCAGACTACCCCCTCCATTTTTTTTAAACATTAATTCAATCCATCTGAAATCCATTTGAAACCTGCTTTGGAATCTATTATTTCCATCAGTTAAATAACTTTCTCATATATTTCATAAACAGATTAACTTTCCTCAGAGTCTGTTTCCTTTACATCTTAATACTATAAAAACCTTAATTATAAGACTTAAACCTCAATTCCTTTTTGCTTGGAGTGTGATGATTACACTAGTAATGAACAACGACCATTTAATAATACAAACCTTTTGCATTTCAATACCATCTTTCACTGGAAGATATCACTCCCTCATTTTAAATCCAATATTACAGTTGTCATAGGGAGAAAATGCAAAAAGGGGCTTATGTGAGCCCCTGTGTGAAAAAACCCACACCCAAACCAAAAGCCCCGAACTCAGCAACAAAGAAACCAAGAGATCAGGCAATTTTATTTGCTGTTCTTTGCTATGAGTAAAAATGTTTTCATATTCTGGTAAATATATATATACACACACTCATTATTATCTTCCTGGTTTCAGCTGCTCTGGCACATTAAAAAAGTAAGAAAATAAAGTTTCTGCATGCTATCTTTTGTCTAAAAATGAGCACTTGAACCCTTCACCCCGTACAGCACATTCTGGTTTTCTTTCAGGATGACCCAAGCTTTCCAGGATCTTACATAGTTCCAAGTAATGCATCAAAAGGACTTTTTTCTGGTTTTATAAAATTAGGACAAACTTAAGATTAACTTAAAATTAGCTTTAAATCTAGAATTTGAAATGCTTACAGGCATTGCTGCTCAATTCTTTGGCCTCGGAAGTGTTGAACAACTGAAAGCGGCCTGGGAAAATCCAGCAGTTCTAGTTGGACTTAATACTGATATTGAAAGATGGGAAAGTATAGGAGAAGAAAATTGCTAGCAAGAAAAATCTCAGGATAACAACAAAAATCCTCAGATGAAGCTGTGAAAATTTCCACCAGAATTTTCAAAACATAGCATGGGTTTTTTTTTTCTTATTCTTAAATATTTACAGAGCAGTAATATCTGTTCTTCTCAAATTGATTTCATGTTATTTAATGAGCATATAAAAATACCAAAATGACTTATTTAAGTTGCCAACATCAGGAATTTCAACCCATGGACTAAATAAAGACTAAATCCCATTACTTGTACTGAAGAAAGCACCTACTGTGGGCATCAGCAACACCCACCCACATCGGGCAGTGAAGGAACTCATTATAGTTATAAAACATTCTTTGATTTATTCATGATTTAATTCTAAAATAAATTTTCTTATACTTTCTCCAGGCAACAGATAGCTTTGCCTGCAATTATTTATTCTCTTATAGTATGGCCCCAGCTATTTCTCTTGATCTGTTGTCTCTGTCTGTGATTTCTCACAATAGCTTCATGCCATTAAAGGAAATCCCACCTCTGGCAATAATAGCAAGAAACTGACAGATTATTATTCTTTGAGCCAGAAGGTCTGCAAGCAAAAAATGCTGGACAAAATGCATCGTTCATAACCTGCACGTCACTTTGAAAACTGCAGAGTGGACCAGAATGGATTTATAGTTATAAACAAAAATGTAAAGAAAACTTCAACACAGATTAACAACCCCTAAGTAACAGAACTAATTATCTGAAAAGACCCTTCAGTGCAGGCATTATAAGCAACTCCTGACATTAATTCCAGGTGCCATCTGAAATAATTCCTACTTTCCTAACCCTGATATGGCTCACATTTTACCTACCTACATGACTTTTTTCCAAACTATTAGTATGTTCTTACATCCCTGAATAGTTGTTAATTTACAGCTCAAGTATATCAAATTAACTGCAAACCATCCGGCCAAAAATAACACCCGGTGTTCTGTAATCCCTTTGATGATTCCAGGTTGCAAATGTTTTCCCTGTAGGTCCATAAAACTGTTTTAAAATCAGTTTCTCTGCAATCTTACTGTCTAATTTATTATCCTGACCAGAGAAGTTGTATCCATTAATCAGGACTTAGATTCTTTCCACAGTAGTGGTGAAGTACCCATACATATTCAGTCATCCCAAATATTCTGAGCATGAACCTTCCCTTTGATCACTCTGTTTTCAGCATAAATTAAACTCAATTTACAATCACAGAATCACAGAATGGTCAGAGTTGGAAGAGATCTTCAAGATCATCCAGTTCCAACCCCCCTGCCCTGGGCAGGGATACCTCCCACCACACCAGGTTGCTCAAAGCGTTGTCCAACATGGGCTTGAACCCCTCCAGGGATGGGGCAGCCACAGCTTCTCTGGGCAACCTGTTCCAGTACCTCACCACCCTCAGTTCTTCCCCAGATATCATCTAAATCTTCCCTCTTCCCATTTAAAACCATTACCCCTCATCTTATCGCTACACTCCCTGACCAAGAGTCCCCTCCTCTCCAGCTCTCCTGGAGCTCCCTTCAGATCCTGGAAGGCTGCTCCAAGGTCTCCCTGGAGCCTTCTCTTCTCCAGACTGAACAACCCCAGCTTTCTCACCCTGCGCTCATAGGAGAGGTTCTCCAGCCCTCAGAGCATCTTTGTGGCCCTCCACTGGACCCATTCCAATGGGTCCATGTCCATAATGTACTTATGATCTCTAGGAGAAAAAAGTAAATAAATTTAGGTGTGATGTAGGTCTAGTTGGGTTTAGAAACAATAGCCTAACCAACTGTAGTTCCATAAAGCGATGCACAGCTCATATCAAGTATTTATACAGCAGTAATATAAAGAGATAGCCACATACCCTGCAGGGAGTGATGTGCCAGTAACAAACAGCCTGCTGGTCCCCCAAGAAGCATAAATTATGAAGCCATAGGAAGAGAAAAAGCCAACATAACAGGACTGGTGCTGAACACCCAGAGAGAACAAGCGTGGGGGCTTTAAGGTTCATTGAATAATGTGATATTCGGAAAAGTTTTCACAGTGAAGAGGGAAGGAAAGAAGTTACTGAGGGTGTCTGTTTAGACAAATTGGGTGGAATGAAAGGAGGTGTAATAAAGCCGAGGCAAAATGGGATATGGTGTCGGTTTATGAGAGGCCCAGGGAGGAATTCGGCACTCATCTGCTATTGGCCTTCAGTAGGATATCGATGTTTTTGGTTTTTTTAATGCTCTCTTTTTATTGCACTGAAAGTATCCTCACCTTGTCTAGGGTTTCCGGGTAAGTCACATACATCCATCTGGGTTTCTGCTTATGTTCTCTCTTTTTCACCCAGAAATGCTGCCCATTTAAAAGTGGGCTTTGGCCACTTGTCTGGAATTTCCAGATGTCCAGCTGCCGTGAAAAAGGAGTAGCTTTGGCCAGGCTCCAGACATATGGAAATCCCAAAAGGACAGACAACTGCACACGCACAAATAAATAGTACAAAACCTTTGGGGTTTAAGGTGTCCCGAATGCACTGAACTCACTGTGCAGTGCTGTCTGGCACACACATGCACTTTGATGTTTAAGAAATGCAAAAAGATGTGAAAACACTACCCCTGTATTAATGAATTAGGGTAGAGATTTTATGGAGGTTATCCTGGGAGTATATAAGCCTTTCAGGGAGTACACGGCCCTCTACTGAGCAGGGAAAAGCACAAATAACTCTATTTGTCTATGCTGTAATTCACTGTAATACTCATAGTTAGAAGAAGCTGTTTCTAAAGCATGGATGAGGAATGAGGACTGGTATCCTGCTTATATTAAAGTCAGAGGACCAGCTGCAGCCCAAGGGACTCACTGGGATTCCTACTAAAATAAAAAGACAATTTTTTTCTGTAAGCACTGGACTGGCTTTCAGTGGTGAAGAAGGAAGATAGATGAGCTGAGGAAGACCATACCTTTGCTCACGAACACCCTGAGCATCTGTATTCACTGATACCATCAATATATCCCACAGAAACTGCAGCATTTTCAATCACAGAGCCAAAACGTTTGAAAAGTGATGGCTGATTTGATGGGATGAAGAACGGGGAGGACGGAGAAGGTGAGACCTGCAAGAGGACAATCGTCTAACGTCACCCGGCATCTGCAGAACCAGGAAGGTTTGACACGGAGAGGAGGAAAGGCGGAAAACCAAATGGCAAGTCACACCCCGAGGGAACAGATAAAATGAGCAGAGAGCAGGTTGTTTGCAGGCGGCAGAAGGAAGCTGTGGGAAAGACGAGAAATCACTCAGTGGACGAGACAGAAACAACACTCAGCCAAGCAGGGGAGTGCATGTTCTCAAGGCTCCAAAATGTTCTTGGCAGGCCCAGAACAAGCCACCTGTTTCCTTTTTTTTTTTTGTATTTCTCTTTTTTTTTCTTTAATTTTTATTTATTTAAGTTTATTCCCTGTCTAACATTGTCGGGTTTTGTCAGTGTGGCCCTATCTATCCACACTGTTCATTTTCAATAACTTGCAGAACACATCAATCCTGGGCAGATCCTTGCAGAAATAGCCAAACACACATGTATGTTTGTGTGTGTTATGTATATATATATAAATACATATAATATATATATGTATATATAAATTTATTGTAGCCTGGTTTGTGATTTTTTTAAAATACCCCACTTACTACCACAGGAATAGACATAGGGAAAACCTGGAACTTGTTTTTCCAAGTTCTGTTTGCCAATCAGGGAGGCTTAGCTGGACTTTTAAGATTATTTTAGGTCAGGGGCAGTCAGGACATGTCGCAGAGGTAAATACAGGCAGATCTCTGATGTGCTATTAGTCAATTAGAAATGCAATTGCGATTTTGTTCCTTGGCTGCTTGTAGAAATGTTCACCGCAGCACGGTGTAGAAATTCACAGAAGTTTTTAGAAGATTCAATCTCAGATGCCAGAATTACAAAGGGGAGTAAACTCAAAATCTAACGACAACAAAACCCAAACTAGGAAAAAGTATTACTTGATCTTGGCCGCAACCTCCTTTGGCTTCCTCCATAGTCTCATTTCATATGCGTATTTTTCCAGACCAGTTCACAAGGGGATAATGGCTTTCCACTTCTCATGTTTTTCATTTCATAAAGATGTTTGGGGTCCCCAAGACGCCTTCCAAGCAGAAAGAAGAATTTATAGAACAGCAAAGTGTTTGAGATCATGCCTTATGTCAGGAACAGGCAGAATTGCTGTATTAACAGTGGAGTGACCTTTACTGCCAGGAGTCCCTGCGTTCAAAACCAGTTTTACCTGCTCTGTGGTTTTAGACCATTTCCCTGAATCCTTTCATTTGCTCTGGCCTCAGCTGTGGAGTATAAACTGCTGTGAGAACTTGGGAGCTCCAGCCTGTGAAGTGTCCCTTTTATCTTCTGTGATGGGTTGTTTATGTTCTGGCCCAGAGCACAGGCCCTGGACAAGAAAACATGCCAAGGAGACATGGCAGAACAAGAGGGAAAACCACGGAGGGGCCAGGTCTTGCAAGCCCCATGGCGTGGGAGGGTGGAAACCATCTACCTTGAGTGACACAACCCCAGCCCAGCACTGCCCGAATCACCCCCGGGAGCCTCAGGGATAGCTCAAGAAATGGGAGATGGTCATGGTTTGCTCAGCGGTGCTGCCTGCCGGCTGGTCTGCTGCTTGTTGTGGATGTTTTAATTTGAAGGGAGATATATACCCGCTCGTATCTGCCAGTACATCCCGTCCCTGCGCGTAGTCAAGAGCCATGTTCAAGCTTTGCTTTAAACAGCGCAATAAATCAGCGCAGCTGTTTGGTTCAAAACAATCTGTTTACTTGCCCACGTGTGACTGTGTGAAGACTGCAGGAAATTAAAACATCTGAAAGCAGAAAGGGTGTCAAGGAATAAAACAATTCAGGTGCGTCAGTGCTGGCCATTCCCATCACCTCTCAGCCACGCAGTGTGACAGTCCTGGGGCGCCCTACATGAATACGCATCCCCATGAAATCCTTGCAAGAAGTTTGCACCATAAACACCATAGAAGTAACAAAAACCCATATTCCTTCATCCACTGTTGGAGGGAGAGAGAGAGAAATATGTCAAAAGGGGGACGTACTAGACATTGATTTCCAGGATGCGTGATCCACACTGGGATGGCATCTCTCTCCTTCCATCAGATATAGAGGACCCTCAAAAATAAACAAGGCCTTCTATCTAACAAGTATCTAGATGAGTAACACCTTGTTGTTTCATTTTCCCTCTTTCCACTTGGCTAACATTGAACTGCACTCAAATTTGCTTTTTCTAAATTGTCTTTTTGTTCTTTGATTTGTTTGCTCTTCAAATGATACTCTTCAGATACTCTTTCAGTATCTGAAGGGAAGCTACAGGAGAGATGGAGAGGGACTCTTTGTCAGGAAGCCTGTTGATAGGACGAGGGGTAATGGTTTTAAATTGGAAGAGGGGAGATTTAGATGAGATCTTAGGAAGAAGTTCTTTGCTGTGAGGGTGGTGAGGCACTGGAACAGGTTGCCCAGAGAAGCTGTGGATGCCCCATCCCTGGAGGGGTTCAATGCCAGGCTGGATGGGGCTTGGAGCAACCTAGTGTGGTGGGAGGTGTCTCTGCCCATGGCAGGGAGGTTGGAACTTGATGATCTTTAAGGTCCCTTCCAACTCTAACCATTCTATGATTCTATTCTCTACCTTGATGGTTTACTTAACTGTTCAACTGTTTTGAGGAGTTGCCTTAGTACCCCACTTTGCACACGCCAGTCTTAACCTTGAACACAAAGAAAACATTTTAGTTGAAAACTAGAAAATATACCAGTTTTTAAACCGGTGTAATCACTGTGAAAATCAGCCTAGTGCTTCTCTGATTATAACAATTAATTTTCTGCTAAAGATCTAAGACGCAGGTGATGCTATTTAGAGACCCCAGTTCAAGGATAGGGAACTGCTGGAGAGAGGACAGCAGAGGACCACAAAGATGATGAGGGGCCTGGAGCATCTCTCTGATGAAGAAAGGCTGAGGGACTTGGGTCTGTTTAGTCTGGAGAAGAGAAGGCTGAGGGAGATCTGATCAACACCTAGAAATACTTCAAGGGTGGGTGTCAGGAGGATGGAACCAGGCTTTTTTCAGTGGTGCCCAGGGACAGGACAAGAGGGAACAGGCACAAACTCGTACATAGGAAGTTCCATCTAAACATGAAGAGGAACTTCTCTCCTTTGAGGGTGGCAGAGCCCTGGCAGAGGCTGCCCAGAGAGTGGTGGAGTCTCTGTCTCTGGAGACATTCAAACCCCACCTGGACATGTTCCTGTGGGACCTGCTCTGGCAGGGGGTTGGACTGGGTGATCTCCAGAGGTTCCTTCCAACCCCATATCGTTCTGTGATTCTGTGTGGGAAGTGGATATCCTAACAGCTAACGCAGGAGAAAGATGAGTTCAGAAAAAAAAAAAAAAGAGCAGGGTTTGTTAATCACAGGATGCAAGCTGCTCAGATTGCAGAGAGGACAAAACGAACCTCAGGTAATTTTTATTCAATTAAACAGTGTGAGGAGAGTAGCAGAGCCGTGTAAATAGGTAACACAATCAACTGCATGAAACCAGACAAAGCACAGGGACTGCTCACCCTGAGCTTTGGATATCAGACCCCACCCAAGGCGAAACACAGGTCATGAAATTAACCTTATTAACTTAAGAAAAAAGCAGTGTCAGTTATGAGAAGCAGGGGCAGGAGGTGGATAAGGACGAATTTTCCCCCCTACAAGACAGAGGCCCTCCCCCACTGATGTCTAAAAGAGATGAATCTACACGGCAGGAGGGCACAGCAGCGGCAGAGCCTGGGCAGTGGCACCAGGGGACAATTTCAGCAGCTGACCCAATTTGCATTCAGAACAAAAACATCCGAGTTCCTTCATGCAGAGGCTGCAGCTGCCAGAAAAAGCAGCACACAGCTCCCTACGAACTCCTCTTCCCCTGCTTTCACACATCCAGGGCAGATAGTGTTAGTCCTTATCTGTACATCCATCAGGATCACCATGAAGAATGTCAATAAATTGTAAATAAGTGTAAAATATTGTAAATAAATCTCAATAAATATCAACACCTATAAATACTTAAAGGGTGGGTGTCAAAAGGAAGGGGTCAGTCTTTTTTCAGTGGTGCCCAGTGGAAGGACTGGGAATGGCCAGAGACTTCCAAGGAGGGAATAGGCAGAGACTTCCAACATAAGAAGTTCCACCTCGACATGAGGAGGCACTTCTTTCCTGTGAGGGTGGCAGAGCCCTGGCAGAGGCTGCCCAGAGAGGTGATGGAGTCTCCATCTCTGGAGACATTCCAAATCCACCTGGACACGTTCCTGTGGGACCTGCTCTGGGTGACCCTGCTCTGGCAGGGGGTTGGAGGAGATGACCTCCAGAGGTCCCTTCCAACCCCACAGCATTCTGTGATTCTATGAAAGGGACAAAGGTGCTAAGGGAGCCCAGGGTAGGTAAAAACACACTTAATGCTCAAATTGTCTTTCAGGGTTAAAACTACATTTTCCTAGTTCTGAGATATTATTAGAAAAAGGTAAGAAAAGACCAACATTTCTTAAGGTAGCAGTATTATGAGTGAACTTCGCTTTGGAGTCCTGAAGTATTTTACAAATGCGGACGAATTTGAGCCTTGCACTGTACTTCTGTCAAGTCAGGACCATTCTCATTTTACATATAAGAGAACAAAGGCAGAGGGACTTTGGGAGTGCTATTTTTTGCCGTTCCCAGGGCTGCCTTTGAGGTTTTCAGTGGATCTTTAAAGTTTTTGCTATAAAAACAAATGCACTGTCAGTCACTGAATTCTGGCACTTGGAACTTACTTTGAATATAGCAGGTAACTGAATCAACAAAGGCATATGGAGAACTATTTTTGTCGAAGACGACTTCTTAGAATGGGTGTAATTTGCCTGTGGTTCCATATAAACGAAGGCGAAATTTGTTTCAGAAGGGAAATTTTAGAAGATAAAATACGTTGTTATTTGTGTTTCCACGAGGTAATCCCTGCCCCAGACTCTTTAAAACCCAGATAGAAAAGTTTGATGGAGGCACACAAATCAGTCAGGAAAACAACAGAGAAATTATAAAGTAATGCCGGTCAGCATGTCAGACACTGACCTGAGCACACTTTTCACCCAAATACCCAATCCCTGACTCTTGTGAATTGTGCTCTTAACTCTACTTGGGACTCTGCACATAAAGAAGTGCGGAAGTCTGGCTGGAAGCACATGATGCTTTTTCCCCCTCATTTAAAAGAATTAGAGAGTCTATCTTGTCAGGAAAGAAACCAGACACTACAGCAATCATCCCTTGAAAGCTTCAGATGCTAATCTTGTTTTCATGAACAGTACGGCAGTGATACGGGAATTCAAGCAAAATTACTGTGATGATTTCTTGTCAATGGGTATTTAAGTGAAAGGTAAGACATTAATCAAAGATTAGAGAAATGTATGCTAAATTATTGTGATATATGTGCAACTGAAAAGAAATGTTGAAAGGGAAAGAGATTTCTTCCTCAGAAGAACGAAAATTAAAAACTAGACCAAGACAGATTCAATGTGAAATACGTCTGAGGATGCTCTGAAGGACTAGTTTTATTTTCTTTCTCTGTTTTTATCTTCTCCCTCTGGGAAATGAGCAATTTGTCTGGAACAAGTATTTGGAGTCAGTAATTTGATGCTATAAATGGAGGATCCGAATTAAAGTTACTCAGTCAGGGTAGCTTTGGTAGCTGCTAGGGCTAGAACTATCTTCCCAGTTAGAAGAACTTGTTAAAAAAAAAAATAATCTTCCCTGACCTTTTGAAAATGAAGCTGTGATGGACAGTAACACTGAAACCTAACTTAAAGCTCAGTTCACAAAGAAGGGTTTTTTCAGGAGTCATGTATAAAGAAATCAGCTGATGCAACTCAAAAGGGTAATTTTGGACATATTCTGTATTGCCTTCGGCTGTTTCTGTACCAGGAGAGATCTGACTTAAATTATTCCTCTGTGGATTCAAGTCTTTTTGCTGGAAGGGAGATGAATGGCAGCCACGGGCCTGTGTCCCACAGATCCCTGAGGAGCAGTGTGGGCTACTGAGGGCCGTAAAAAAAAAAAGAAACAACCCCAAAGCAAAACAGAACAGCTTGAAACTTGTTCTCTCCTGTGTAAGACAAAGATCGCCTTTGGATCACAGAGCTGTAAAAATAGTTTCAACCTACTTCTGCCTTTCTGAGCTCCCTGGTCTTATGATACAGCCTATTTGGGCCTGGAGATACGTTGTTCTGAAAAGGAAAAGCTCTTGCCTGAAAGCTCCCCATAAGCCTGAGGTGTGCTGGGCCACAAGTGGAGGGATGAGATGGTTGGTCATGAAGCAAGAACCTTTGTTGTGCACCCAACCTGTGCCCACCAGCGCTTAGAACCACCTCCCTTTTCTGAGTGGAAGTTTTCCATGAAAACCTACCATCCACTTCTAGCTGTCTGTCAGATCTCCTTCCCAACAAACTTGTTACTTGAGTAGAAACCCTGTGGAAACCACCCAGTCACCCATACCCGGCGACTGGCTGACTCCAAAGCCTTCTTACAGCAAGACCATGGAGGTCTTCCTTCCACCTTTGGGAAATACCTTTAAAAAACCAAGATTTGGTGTCGCTGCTGAGCACACGGGGCATTTTTCAAGGCTTTCTAAATTCCATTGCTAAATTCATGAATCCACTTCAGGCAAATTAACGGTAGCTGTTTTGTTTACCAGGCTTGAAAGGACTTGAGAGCCTGCAGTGACACACTGGATTATGTCGATCTCATTAGCATTTCATTAGTCCTCTACTTCTTCTCATTAAAATCTCAACCTCATGTAATTTCTCTGCCTCTCTCCACAGATAAGTAAGAAGGCTCAGATGCAGAGAGTTAATGGAGTCAGGCTTTTTCCCCCCTGTTTCTGAGGTATGCTTGCTACAGGCACTTGCTGAGCCCTGTCAAGCTGATATTTTTAATAATACACTATGTTCTTATTAGTCCTCATGCCTGTGAATCACATCGAGCTGAAAGAAATTTCCAGCAGTTGTAGGCTCCATGCACAGCTTGGTGTAACTTCCCTAGCAACGGGGATCTGATGTGACACAGCTTTGTGCAAAATGTATGCCTCGAAAAAAAAAATATATTAAAAAAAAAAAAATAATCTTCCCTGACCTTTTGAAAGTCTCTTGGGGTGACAGCTCTCAGGCTGTGCTGGCTCTCCAGGGTCCCCATCCCACTCAGGAACATCAAGGGGAGGTTTGACCTCCCATTCAGCTGGCAAGGAGGTCTGATTTCTGGAAGGATAGCAGAATCCCCTGTTCTCCCCACAGCCTCCATATCCCACAAGCAAGATATTACTAAAATGTGAAACATCAGACTATTCAGAGAGGCAGCACCATTCATCCGCGGGCTACTGTACAGGGAGAAATACATTTCCTTGTAAAAAAAAAAAAAA
>VXBW01008514.1:32373-102877 GCA_013400375.1 Thinocorus orbignyianus
AAAAAAAAAAAAAGACATTTCAATAAAAAGATGAACTTTTCCCCAGAAAGAGAAGAGCAGTCATCTTACCTTCTCTATGATGCTGTACTAATAGCTGAAGTTCAGGTAAAATCTGTAAAAAAAAAAAAAAGAAGAATATTTTAAATTTCTTTTGCAGCAAGGCACAACATCTGCTAAGACTGGATTTGCAAAGGGAGGAAATTAAAATAACTTTCGTGGCCCTGATTAGGATAATTTTCTTCATAGCAGCTCATATAGTGCTGTGCTTCAGATTTGTGACCAAAACAGTACTGATAACACACGGATTTTCTGACTCTACCCCTCCAGTGAATAGACTGGGGGATGAGCAGTAGGCTGGGAGAGGACACAACCGGGCTGATGACCTGAAGTGACCAAAGAGGTGGACTAACCAAAGCGTTATTCCATCCCATGTAATGTCATGCTCAGCAGTGAATGGGAAAAGAGGAGTTTTTAAGGGTGTTATCCATCTCTTGCTCTGGAGCTGGCTGGCCATCGATCTACCCACAGGAGGTGGCTAGCGAATGCCTTTGCATTGCTTGTTTTGTTTTCTTCCCTCTTCTTCCACTTATCAAATAATTAATTTTTTTTTTTCTATCTTGACCCTCAAGTTCTCTTGCTTTTATTCTTCCTTTCTTCTGCCCCTGTCCCGCTGAAGGAGGGTTAAAGCGAGCTGTGTGGTGCTTAGCAGCCCATCAGGGTTAACCCACAAGGAAGACTAAGAAATCCTTATAGATTTTCTCCTTTTGGTAAACATTTCTTACAGCTTATGAGCTTGCTTGCCATCTTTGCTGATTTTTCTGTAAGAAAGGATACTGGGCTATTTTCTAAGCGTTGTAATGAATTGCAGTCTGGTTGGTACTGAACAGTAGGTTTCATGGAGAAAGATGGCTTCAGATGTCCTTCAGTTAAGAACCTATAGATCATTATCTAACATACCCCATTACCAGGAATAATTTATGGAGTTAGAAGAACATAATTTTGTGTTAAACCTCTCAGAGTTATACACTTTTTAGCCTTTAAGGAGCCAGTTACAAACGACCAGTGAATACTTGATTACAGCCTATTTTTCTTGCCTCTTATTTTGGTGACCACATGCTTTCAGCCTCCACACTGGGTCTTTCGAATGTGAACCCTCTGGAATAGAAACTGTTTATGTCTAGTGAGGCCAGATTTTGGTACAAAAAGATCTGATCTTTAATAGGGCTTTAAAGTGCTTTCACAATAACATTAACAAAACCAATAAACCTCCCATGGTTATGATTGTAAATAATCATAAAAAAAAATAGTTATTTACATTACTCAGTAGGGAGTCACATCATAAACGTGTACACATTTAAAAGGCAGGAAATTGCAAGAGAATAATGACTTAACACTGCACGATTAAACATCTATCTGCATTTATGTTTGTTCTCTTTGGTCTGCTACAAATGAGCTGGAGATAGATGTGAAATACAGAAAGATCAGGATCAGTTCAAGCTGTTATCATTTAGAAAATGGTAAACATCATTTCTCCAAGTTTCTGGTGGCTGTTCCATCAATCTTTAGAAGAAGGTCATTTTCCCCTGGGTGAGTAATATTTTAATTCACAGACTGCCACTGATTTCATGTTTCTGTATAAATAAAAGGCTTTGCACTTAAAGGCAGAGATGAAAATACCCACATGACAGCAACTGAAAAAGGAGTATGAAAAGCCATAAGCATTACAAAATTCTATTGCTGGTTGTGGTAATTGAAGCGTAGATGGGATTTTTTAGGTATATATTTTAATGTACACATCTGAACATATATATGTGCATATAAATTATGAGCCCTTTGTGGACTTCTAATTAAATAAAAGCATTCCTGTGACCTTCAATACAACAGAGTAGACACTGATAAACTGATATGCTCTAGAGCCAACCATACTGCCATTTCTTATGTTAAAAAAACAGTTTGTCAAATTAATGCCAGCTGATTTTTAACTCTGGAACATTTACATTAGTAACCATTATTATGCCTCTATCTATTTGTGGGATGAGACACTCAAATCACTTCTCGTACGAGATGGTAGTCCCTTACATGGAGTTTTCTCATCTGCTCCAACCAAACTGCTCCACTTCTCAGTCCCAAACCCACTGAAGTTATTGAAAAGGATTCTTTTAACTTCAGTGGGATTCAAAACAAGCCTTGAACAAGTAATCACCTGCCCACACCATCACCTGACCCATAAAATTTCTTTAGTATTCAGCTTAATGGAGTATTTAATTAAAAAGCACCATTAAGGTGGAAAAAAACAAAAAAGGAATATTTATTGTTAACTGGCTGGATTTCATCTGAAACAATTAAAAATCAAGGTTTGAAAAGTATTTTCTCTTCTAGTTAATAATTACACTTGAAGATCAGTTTCTTCCTTGATTTATGCCCAAAAATGCAGTAAGCCTCTTCAGACAGTCCAGAAATACTCATTGACATGAATCTTTTAGTGCGGTGTAATTTTCCCAACAGTCCTCAACAATCTATTGTGGTACTTTGACTTAAAGATTGTGCATACTCAAAGAAACCAAACCAACACCAAAACAGAAGAAATATGACTTTTGAACACCTTCCATTTAGTTTTGCAAGGTATTTATAAATGAGTTTTCCTGTCTCCAGTGAGCTCAAGTGCTAACCCCCAGGGAGATCCCTCTGCTTTCAGCCGTGCAAAAAAATACATCAAGGACACCAGCTCTATTGCTCCTTCCCAGTTTGCTCGGTGTGGAGCACATCAGGCTGTAGGTCATGGTGCTCCATGCTCTTCAAACCACTTCAGGCCAGGATGAGCCATATAGGGTCCCTTTCTGCTTCCTTAACTGTTCAGTGTAGATATCCCTCTTGTTGGCTTAAAATGTGGGAGATTCTGGGTCAAACTAAATCCTGACCATTTTATTAACCTCTGCAGTCTTCAACAAGGTCTGGGGGGAGACAGCTCATTGTCTGCAGTTTCTGAAGCCTGAAAAACTGGCCGGACTGGAGTTGCTTTACCTTGAAGTGGGATGGCTTTAGCAGGGCTGAAATTAAAAGCTCTGCAGTTTCTCTCATTCACATGGAGTCTCTCGGGACTGGACCTACAAAAGTGCACTGACCCTGAAGGTCTTCAGATCTTACTTCCAGACACCATTCCCTGAATTCTTGGTATCAAGGCTCCCCAATGAAAAGAGATTCAAAGCAGCCATTCTGCGGGGATTAGCAGAGGAAAGGGATCACCACCTCAGTCTCAGCATCAATGTGTTGGGCACTTCTAGCTGGGGGAGAGGTCCCCCAGATGGAAACTGTTTATCACACGGAACTGAAGCCTCCTAGGCTCACGAATGGCTGGGGATAGACACTATGCCAATATGTAAAAGGATGCTCCTGGGAAGGAGCATCAGCCCTTTGGGATATGTTTTGAATACAAATGGTTTTAAGTGAGGATCCCTGGGCACAGATGCTATAGGTGACTTGAGTTGTAACTACTGTAGGGCTTCAAGACAGGTAGTGACCAGGTTGTCAGCCACAAATTGGCACAAGCATAAAATAAACACTGAGATAATCCGTGGTACCAGCTTGGAGGCACTTCTGGGCAGCGTTCTGAACTCCCAAGCCCTTGTAGGGCTCCAGGGGTAAAGCATGAGTTGTGGGTACTGTGTACCTACCTGTTGGACTCCAGTCTCTGCCTACATCCCACCTGTAGCGCTCATGTACCCAAATCAGTCCCTAAAGCTGAAGAATGAGTCCTGGTTCCAAAGAACAGGGATTTTTCCATGTTTCATGCTACTCTGTCTCTCTGTGTGCTCTGTTTGATAAATACAATTGTTCCTTAGTGAAGCTGCTACAAATCACAAAAGGCAGAAAGCTGTGTCTAAGCCTGACCATTAATGAAACCAGTTCATTGATTTCTGATGGTACACAGTGTTCCTGAGTGCAATTAATTTATATGAACAGTACAATGGATTTTGTTCTCTAATCTTATTCTGTTGTTTCATGAAAGGCTAATGTGATAAAATAGATGAGACTGGTGCTAGCTCAAGGAAGAATGCTTCCATTTCTGAGTATTTTAGGTCATCACCACAGACATAATGTAGGTTTTAATAAATGGAGAAGCTAGGCTCCATTTAAAATACTTCTTCACTTCCTGCATCTAAAATAGTTGTTCAATTAAGAACTAACTGTGTGTTTCTATCAAGATATGGAAGTTAATAATGCTAACCAAGGTATGTTCTAGGCAGACTGAACTCAAAATCTTGTTTATTTAATTGGAGCTCACATACTGGGACAGCTTTGGGGAATTGTTTTCCATCTAATGGTATCAACGTGACAGTGATGGAAGTTTAATTAAGACATAGCAGAGATTCCAGTTAAACAGAATATCTGTTCAGATGTTGCTGCTACCATGACTGATGCTTTAGCAGGTGTGAGCACTGAGTTTCAGTCTACGCTGCCAAATAAAGTTTTAGATCTGCCCTGAATAAGAAGATCGCTAAACAAAGAATAATTGTAATTAGTGCCTTTTTCCCCCCCTGCTTTTTTAATTTCTTTAATCCTCATTTTGGCATATTAAGACTTTTAAGGTTCTGTTTTAACAATCTCCTCCTTAGGAGATTTGGCAGTTTTTAGAATCAACCATTGGCTTAGATGACAACAACAGAATTGTCCAGAAAAAAAAAAGGAAAGAAAGAGGGGACATAAGGCTGGAAATATGGGGCATAAAAAAATTGAAAGGAGGCAGAAATAGAGCATTGCCCCCAAAACAAGTGAGAAAACAAGGGAGGCAAGTCGGATTTTTCAGGAAAGAATTAACATGGTCTCCACAATGAAGAAGAGAAGCCATCACTGATGGAAGATGGTAGTCATAAAACAGATTCAATTAACTTTTATGCTAGTGGTTTTCACAAGGTCCTCCTACTCCTAATGGAATACAAAACTCTCCAGAAAACAACTTAAGAATCGAGGATGGAAATAATGTTATAAAAATAGCATCTATACGTTTTATATAGAAAATCTACGTATTTTTGTTATTGCTAAAGATTGCAAAGGAGTTGAGGCAAAAAGAGATTTAGTGGCTTCTCAGGAAACATGTTGCAGAATCACAAGCCTCTCAACTCCCAATTTATGTTCCTTCTAAGAGAGCAGGGATGCTATTTCTATTGAATCAGTAAGCATTCACCCACGAGCTCCAACATAAGACGAGATCCTCGGAAGAACACATGAAAATGTAGGGTGTATCCTGTACAAATCTACTCCTTAAGGTTAGAGATTGGGTGGAATTGCTATTAAATGGGAGTGGAATCCCACTGGCAACAGGGCATTGCAACCATCTTCACAAGCATTACATGTGTCTGCTATCTCTGTGTTTTCTCAGGCTGATTATAGGACCCACATGCCAAAACTCAAGAGTCCTTAAATTCTCAGAGGGAGACCATCATCTCAAAAAATGAAATCATGAGCACCACATAATCTAGTATAAAGTCCTGAAGGCAAATGTCAGCAGCGTCTCTACTCAAAATGAACCACTTCAGGACGTTTAAGAGGGTCCACATTCGGGATTAACTTTGGATTCCAGTGCTTAGCAGCGATGAAATAAATGACACTTTGGAAATGAAAGAGGCAGAGAAGCACAGGCAGATGGAAACATAGGCTTGGATGGTAAAAGCTTTTTCTCAGATGAGTATGTCTGTGAAAAAGAGAGTATCGGGCATGGCAAATAGTTACTGAAGCAATTCCAGTTACAGAGAGAAACTGCTGGAGGGAAGGAGCATCCCTCCTGCCATTCTGCTCAGCCACGTTCCCCTGGACACGAAGGTTTAGGAGTGGGAGCCAGGTCCCCTCTGCTGTCCGTAGCATATGGCTTGCAGTTTTGTTTTCTTTTTGTAATGATTGCCGTCTGGTAACTTTTTTGGTTTCCAGTGATACCTTTTGTTAAGCCCTGAGAAAAATGAGGAATAAAAATTCCAGTAATGCAAGTGTGGTTATTACTACTTGTTAACTGTTTCTGCCCTTCCTAATTTACAGTAATAATTAAAGATTTTTTAATAACCATCATTATCTTTATGTACAGAGTTAACTTCAGTAGTTACAGAGAATCACTTTGCAGAAAAAAAAAGAATGAAAAATGTCAACATTTTCATGACAACCACTGTATAAGTTTGGAGATTATAAACTATGGGTCCCAATAGAATTTTACTCTAATATATTTTCACAGTTTTCCCCTTCCTTTTTCTTTTCTGGAGACTGCTCTGCCTGTGTAGGTTTCCTGGGAGCCAGAACCATACCCTTAAATGCATTTTTTTTGCTTACTGAGAAAACCAGGCTTACTCCTGACTTGATTTTCTTAGTCTTTTTGTGTGAGATAAGAAGAGTTCACACTGGAGTCAGAGGGGCAGGTAGGCAAAGTCAAGGGGTGCAGGCAGTTGCCTGCTTCCACCAGAAATACCTTCAATCTACTCTGATAAAGGCCTGTTGGCAGAACTCCCATTCACCTTAAAGCAGAGGTGGCTTGAGAAACCATGATTGCCGGATGCTATCAGGGCCAGAATGTCCAGTATGCAAAACACAGCTCCTGAGCCAAAAAAGCTATTAACCTTTGGATTTTTAAGGGATTTTCACTACGTCAGGATTGATGTAATTGTCTTCAAGTAGTTTAATAAACCAGCCGTAAAAAAAAATCCTCACCACTGTAATGTCTCCATAATATAATTTCCATGCTTTTACCCAACACAGGGGTTGGCTACAAAGGCAGTTTGGCGCTCTCCAGAAGGTACCTGCTCTGCCAGAGCTTTGTGGCACCTACCACATGACCAGGGGAATGGTCAAGAGAAGTTTTTCCACATCTTTCTAACATGTGTGCATGGTCACCAATTGGACAAGGTGAGAACACAGTAAGGAAACACCAACGAGGAACCCAGGAAAGGTATCACCAGCACATGGCAGCGTCCTGTCAGTCAGTATCTTGTCTCACATTAGGGTTTCACAGAATCACAGAAGGACAGGAGTTGGAAGGAACCTCTGGAGATCATCTAGCCCAACCCCCCGGCCAAAGCAGGTCCACCCAGAGCAGGTTGCACAGGAACATATCCAGGTGGGTTTGGAATGCCTAAAGTGAAGAAGACTCCACCACCTCTCTGGGCAGCCTCTCCCAGGGCTCTGCCACCCTCTCAAGAAAGAAGTTTCTCCTCATGTTTAGACGGAACTTCTTATGTAAAGTTTGTGCCCATTTTCTCTAGTCCTGTCCCTGGGCATCACTGAGAAAAAACTGGCCCGATCCTCCTGACACCAACCCTTGGAGTATTTATAGATGTTGATCAGACCTCCCCTCAGCCTTCTCTTCTCTAGACTAAAAAGACCCAAGTCCCTCAGACTTTCCTCCTAAGACAGATGCTTCAGGCCCCTCATCATCTTTGTGGTCCTCTGCTGTACCCTCTTCATCACTTCCCTGTCCTTCTTGAACTGGGGAGCCCATAACTGGTCCCAGTGCTCCAGATGGGCCTCACCGGGGCAGAGCAGAGGGGAAGGATGACCTCCCTCCACCTGCTGGCCGTGCTCTTCTTGACACAAACCTTTTTTTGTGTGTTGAAAATATTGGTTTTTCTTCCTATTTTCCTTTGCTGAAAGTTACATGCAGAACTAGACCAGAACATTGACTGAAAAATGAGCAAACTAATAACTGAAGAAAATGCCGTTGTAATAAAGGCTGAAACTAAATTGCTGGCATGGTTCTAAAGAGCTTAGCTTGAGTCTGCGCCATCACCAGTGACAGAGGTCACCAGAAGCAAAGGGAATTGCTAAAATGGATCACTCTGGGTAGGCAAGGGAATAGGCTGCACTGAGCATATATTACCCTCCCCCCATTCCTTGGCTCAGCTTTTATTAGAATAGCTGATGCCTGGTTTGGAGAGGTTTGACTAAGTACGATGAAGGATGAAAAATCAATATTAGAATAGCAGATACTATTTATTTCCTGGGGAGCAGCGAACATCAGGCTCTCAGAGAACATTACCCTTCTGCTGCAGACTGCTCAAGTGTACTTTTTCTTTTATTTTGTAATATTTGCAAGCTTAAATAAATGTTTTACGTCTTTATCTCTTGGCACGTATACGAGACACAGATCATCTACCTGAATGAGGTCAGTTCATTCTTCCACCCAAATACGTAAAATATAGAAGAATTGCAGATGTAGGCCAGACAGAACAGCCATAAATCTGCATGATCTCACTAATATGAAGAATGGTGCCCTTACATCAACCGATATAAATTAATTCAGCAGATGCCACTCCTTGGCCCCATTTCATATTTTCTCAGTCATAGAAACATTTAATCATGGAATCATTTAGGCTGGAAAAGACCTTTAAGATCATTGAGTTCAACTGTTAACCTTGTACTACGAAGACCACCACTAAAATATGACCCTCAGCACCATGTCTACATATCTTTTAAATATCTCCAGGGATGGCTACTCAACTGCCAATAGTCCAACCCATGTGCTGGGGAATGCCCTGCCAGTTACTGCTTTTCCATGTTATCCCCACCTGGAGTCCTGTGTCCAGTTCTGGAGTCCTCAACAGAGAAAGGACATGGAACTGTTGGAACAGGTCCAGCGCAGGGCCACCAAGATGCTCAGAGGGCTGGAGCAGCTCTGCTGTGAGGACAGGCTGAGAGAGCTGGGGCTGTTCAGCCTGGAGAAGAGAAGGCTCCGGGGAGACCTTGGAGCAGCCTTCCAGGATCTGAAGGGAGCTCCAGGAGAGCTGGAGAGGGACTCTTGGTCAGGGAGTGGAGTGACAGGACAAGGGATAATGGTTTTAAATTGGAAGAGGGGAGATTTAGATGAGATATTAGGAAGAAATTCTTTGGTGTGAGGGTGGTGAGGCACTGGAACAGGTTGCCCAGAGAAGCTGTGGCTGCCCCATCCCTGGAGGGGTTCAAGGCCAGGCTGGATGGGGCTTGGAGCAACCTGTTCTGGTGGGAGGTGTCTCTGCCCAGGGCAGGGGGTTGGAACTGGATAATCTTTGAGGTCCCTTCCAACCCAAACCATTTCAAACGTGTTGAAACTGCTCAATTGGAAGCCATGGCAACGCGCACACTCAAGTCATGAATCACGGAATGGTCAGTCCTACACAGAAAAGTATGTTCAACTCAAAAGGAGCCCAAAGTACAGCTGAGGAAATACCTGAAACTGTTTCTTCCAAAACATTTTTAAGCGTCAGTATGCTCACAGACACCACGATGTTAAAATCAGAAGTCAGTGCTATAAAAGAAACCTACACACCAAGTTCTACCATTTTGATGTTGGCTCTCCAAAAAAAAATGTCGACCAAAATAACTTCTCATATTTATGCTCATTTTGTGCTCTATTACATTTTCTTCTTCACTCTGATTTATTTTAATAATTATGCTCTGTTTTGACATTTGGAATCATTCCCATGACATCCAGCAGATTATCTGATCTGCATTACAAGCTGTCACCGAAAATGCGCTGCACAGGAAACTTAGATCTGAGGTGACAAGCAACTGAGACTTTTTTTAACCTGCAAACTTTGGTTCTATGAAAACCTCATTTCTCGCTGCATAAAGCTCCTGACAACAGTTTGCTGCTGTGAATGTACAGCAAAGCTTTGAGTTTTCCCATGGTCTATAACGCTTGCATAAAAAAAAAAAAAGTGTTAGTCAGAGCCAGCTTGTACTTTCCACTAAATAACCAAGATCACCGCTGGGTTTTCCTCTCTGTTTTCAATTTGGAAGTGTAAAGTGCAGAAGTGTTTGCCCATCCATTTGGTACGTAATGAACCCTTACTTGGTCTTCCTTGGTTTTTTAGCACTAATAGTGTGCTAATTTTTTTCTCTTGAGACATGAGGCTCGATCGAAGGCTTGTTCACGTGGCTGAGAAGACTCACTGCTTTCAGAGGGCTTTGGCTTAGACTGCGGGGTAGCATTCGGGCTGCTGCGAGGGAACAATCAGTCTCTGATCATAAATTTGGCAATCAAGGTTTTTCTTTCATATTTGGCTATCGGGTGCCTTCCCTCTCAAAAGCATAGGTAATTGCCACAAAGACGGTGTATCCACTTTTATTGCTCCTTTGGGGTTTCTTGGAGGGACCTATTGTCCATTCTGCCTTGTGTGGGTGTTGTACAGATAGAAACCCCACAAGCCACCAGCACATAGGTTCTGCTCCTCGTCCCTCACCACTCATTACCTCAGATACGTTCTTGAAAGACCAGTTTAAATCTTCAAAGATCAGTGGTGAGGCTTAATGCAATAAGAATACGAATGAATGGGAGTTCCCACAGCTCTACATTTTTGGTTTGCATTTTGTCAATTTGATTATTCCCACCTAATTTTTATAATTCTGATTGTTTCTGTTAATAATATGCCATATCTCTCTCAGGAAGTTTTGCACCTTGCTTGAAATACCCCTTTTCACTTACAAAGAATTAAGCCAAGCTTTCCTTGAATCATTTCATGAAGTTTATTCCTGTACCTTTATTATCTAGCAAACAAACTGGGCTCCATTTTCCATGTAACTACTTTCTGTGATGGAAGTTTATTCCCTCTCAATTTTCCTGTCTCTGTTCCAAGGCACGCCTTTCCCATTACAGCTATCTTTTCTTCAGACTAACAGATCTGACTATCCAAACCCGTTATCACATTTGTCATTCTCCTGTCAACTTGTCATTCTTCAATCTACCTGTCATTTAATAAAAAGCAGACACTCAAATTGGGACAGCTCATGATGCAAGCTCTGATTAAGGAACACAACTATATCAGACAGGAAACTCTTAAAGAAGAGTTTCTTTTTCTTAAAGAAGAAAAAGAAAAACCTGTTGTGAATCCAAAAGAAATCAAAGCTAACTGAAATGCTAGAAAAAGAAGTTGCTTGCTGTTCAGAGGACTCTGGAAGGGTGTGCAGGACTCATGTTGGCTCAAGTCTGTTTCAGATGAAGACTTCCCTAGGAAATTTCCTGATACTTAGACCAGCAGCCTTCTGTCAGGATTTCAGTAATTTTCCAAATAAAATAATCAGATACATTTTTTTAAAAACATCTTGACACTTTAGTATTAAAATATGAACAACCACCACAGACTGCCTATAACGTTAATTTTCAGGCTATTTCTGTGAAATACCTTAAATTCTAATTCAAGTAAAGATTATTAGAAGAAAAAAAGGCAATAATTTGCAATGAGATTCCCTTTCACAGAGATGTCTTCAAAACACAACCTTTGCCCTTATTCCCCAATTTGCAAGAGATTTAAGATGCCAAAGAGCCCACAAGGTCTGTCTCGTTGCATGGCTGCAAACAAGATGAAACACAGCTGTTCAAGAAGCAGATTTGCATAAAGAACTCAAAGTCCCATATTTTGGCAGCCAGAGCTCAACAGCTGGCTGCAGCTGGAACGAGGGAGCTGGAGAGTTGCAGAGGGGACAGTCCTCCCTCCTCCTTTCCCCATTCCTCCCATGAGAAGCAGCAACAGCAGCTACCTTTGGATTTTGTGTGCTGGTTTCTGCAACAAGGTGAATGTCATCATTTATAGATGCTGCTGAGGTTTTTCTTTTCAATGTCCGGGTCCCTGCACCTGCTTCTTTTTTATCTGCTCTTCAGAGGATTAGGTGAATTCTCAGTCAAATTATTTGTGGTCCAAATGGCTCTCCTACTGAAGATGTAAAATCTTATACTCATTTGATGAAAAAAACTTAAGATATTGCCTATTAACTGAGTCTTTCAATTCATGGCAGTTAAATTACAAACCCAAAGCACCAAAGAGGCAGAGGAAAAAAAGACAGGGGAAATATGAGAAAGATTCATGAAGAGGCCATGGAGCATCATGCTGCCCTGCAGAGCTAACTCATGAAATACAGGCACCATATTTATCCAAGTAATGGTGTTGTAGTCTAATTGATACTAACTAGAAAAATAAAATGTTAACATGTAATTGAAGCAACCAAAGGAACCTGCCACTACTGCTAAAAGTCATCTATACAGCCCCAGCCATATTTGAGAGAAATAATAACTAGACACGATTAATCTAAGGTTGAATTCAGCAACTATTGGACAATGTGGCTTTGTTAATGAGTAGAATATTTCTGTCAAGAGAATGACCAACCGTAGGCCTGGTCAGCAAACCTAGAACATCACCTGGAACTGCCAAGACTAGAGGAGAAGTAGGTAAAAGGGTGTTGAGACCTCCCCCTGCCAAAATTCCCAACGCATTGACCGCCTCCCCAGGTGATACCACCTACTCAGAAGAAAACAACAGGGAGTTGGATACCCTCCAGTCCAATGGAGGGTTGGATTAAATGATCTCCAGAGGTCCCTTCCAACCTCATATCATTCTGTGATTCTATGGCAAAGACAAGAGTCTGTGCACAGATTTGCATGGGAAGCAAAGAAATCTTGACCGGTCATTAAAGAGAATAACAGCAAATATATATTAATTGTGAGAATATGTAATAATCAGTGTATTAAAAGGAAAAATTTTGAAATGAAGGTGTGCTCCCTTGGGATGAGCACCCCAGTTCTGTGCATTAATGGAATGAACTTGGAAATACCTTGGCTGTGTGTTAATTGGTTTGCAAACTTGGGTAAACAACCCAGATCTGGGACAACAATGGCATACTTCTGGTCTTTCCTAAATGGTGAAAAAGTTTGCCCTTTGTTTATCAGGCAATATCCCCGAAAGAACTACAGCCAGGCTTCTCATAAGCCATGCCTACTTGAAGTGGAACTGATGGGTGGCAAAGGAGTCCACAGCCACCACCCGTAGGACAGGTGAAATGAGGGTGGCTCCTACATTTATTTAAACCCTGACTGCCTTCAGTTCTCCCCTCCTCCACGGTGGTTGCTACAACTCATGGTCTTTGACTCTAAACATAAGAATAGGTGCAAGGATGATTTGAAAGACCTGCCATAAGAAGAGTTTTCTTGAAAAACTGCAAAACAAGCTTGGCCTGATACTGGGATAAATGGAGTACATGAATGTTACCATTGTGAAATGAATTGATGCATAAAAAAGGAAAAAATAAATGAGTAATTATGCATAAAGGATATACCCAAAAGATTATCATGGAAACTGAGTTTATTTTAAGAACAGAATTTGCTTGTGATCTTCCTGAGTTATTATTAGGTCTAGCCACAGAAAGAAAAGGCAGTTCAGAAGTGGGGTAATTGGGTACATATGAGTAGTTACAGTCAGTAGCTGCAAACCTATACCAGTTTTTTCAGCAACCCGAGGTAATTAAGGTACTTAAGTATGCAATTTATTTCTGAAAATATGAAGCAAGATGGTTGTTCCTAGTAGATTTTGAAGGAGATGTAAATGAGAAGGAAATAAGAAGGAGGGTTGCAAAAACAATCAGAGATACAGAACACCTCTCCCATGAGAACAAGGTTGAGAGAGTTGGGGTTGTTCAGTCTGGAGAAGAGAAGGTTCCAGCAGGACCTGGAGTGGCCTTTCAGTACCTAAAGGAGCTACAGGAGAGGTGGGGACAAATGTTTTAGCAGGACCTGTTAGAACAGGACAAGGGGTAATGGTTCTAAACTAAAAGAGTGTAGATTTAGACTAGATATGAGAAAGCATTCTTCCTGAGAATCGGTGTGACATTCTTGCCCACATATCCATTGCCAGTGCTGCAAACTGCTGAATAAAATAGTCTGTATTTTTTGATTTTGAATCTGCTTCTGGCTGGATTGATGTGATGGCCCCCAGTTCTACCAGAAAAAAATGGGAACAACTGAACCCTATATTTCTTTTCCATGGGATCTCTATCATGTCCTCAAATTTCTGCTCTGTTTCTTCCCAAATGACTCAATCATTTCTCATGTGGAAAATGTTTAGTTTCTCTGAGCATGCCTGTGGCATTTTGCCAAAGCTTTTCTAGTTCTTCTGTGTCTTTTCAGAGATGACGTAACCAGAATCTCCTACTTTATCCATAATATGAGAGAACGATTGATTTATGCAGTGACAGAATGACATTTTCTTCTTTGTTCTCTATTTCTTTCCTAGTAACTCCTAATACTTGAGTAGCTTCTCAGACCCCCATTGAACACCAACCCAATGTTGTCATTGATCAGTTGATCTTAATTACGAAGGTTTTCAGCTCAGAGTCTTTTTGATCCCCCATGAAATAATGCCTGAGGCTGCAAGGCTTTCCTAATTGCTTGTGGACAACAACTAACCTTCTCTTTTTTGGTACATATTGCCTGATATCTACTGAATTGGAGCAAGAGGGATGGAGATTTTGCAATCATGCATTTGAGTGAAAGGTTTTTGTATGGGATGTTCTGTTCTGCCAAAAACTTGCATTTTCATGCTAATACAGAGAACTAAATTCCATATTTTTCTCCCTGTTCTTTGTAAATTGTTTCTTTATCAGCTGTAATTATGTGACTTCTATTCTCATTCCGTTTTTACATGCAATTTAAGGGAATGCCAACGGAGCGAAGGAAATATACTATCATTTGTCATGTATTACTCAGCCATCAGGACATGAAGATCTAACGTCCTACAAAAGGCCAATTTTCCCTCTAAGATACACAAGTTAAATCCTCATGAATACATCCTAGAGCAGAATCAGCTGAAAGTATCTACATTGTCAAGAGCAGAGAGGGAAGGTACTGCTGTACCTGGCAGTCAGTTTCAGTTTCCTCCTCCAAGCAGCTTTAAGGCATCCCTTACTCTTCTCTCTACAGAAATTTCATAGTGGTTAATGCAGGTAAAACCCACTCTCCCTTATTTGCAATCATTAATAAATACACCGAAGCTGATCCAGTTGATGGCATTTCTAGTCCATAATTCCTGTAAATTTCCCTTGCGGCACTTCATGTGAATAGTTCCCTTTTAGAAAGACGCAAGGATCATTTATATTCCTTACAGAATTAAGGCAAGATTAAAACCCTTCAAGTAAAACATACTTTACACTAAACTAATGTCCTGTCACACTCCTCAGAAGAAGAACAGTAGCAGCATGATTTATCTATGTGGATTGTGTTTTCTCAACAGAATGCAATAGTAATACATGCAATTAATGCTATGCTCATTACAATGGATCTTTAACTCAAATCTTAATTTTTTGAGTAAGTTATTTGACAAACTAGTTAATAACAAAGACTCAGAATGTTTCCAATTTCATCTACCAGCTGATGATTTCACCCACTTCAGACGTCCACTTTCAGCTGAAATATGAAGCAGACTGTGTACACATTTTCGTTTCTGTGATGAGGTCTCCTATCCAAAATAAGTATATCCTGCTGGATCTCTTCATGACAACAGATTACAGCTATTTGTCAAAAAAAAAACCACCCCAAGCTCTAAGAAGCTTTAGAGGTCAGCAGATATGCCCTGAAATTGAATTTCTTCTTTCAAACACAACTCAGAACATTGTTGTGAGCAAACTGGGTCATTTAGTACCAAAGCTCTCAGTCTAATCCTCCCGGACTGTTTAAAGCCCTGTAAAGAGATGAACTGCCAAAATACCAGTTTGGGCATTTTGATTGCCAAAGGAGTTCTAAAACTTCATTGCATGAACAGCATCATCTTTCAGATTACTCAAAATTTAGCAATGGTCCATAGGAAGGAACAGTACTTCTAAGCTAGGCTTTGACCAGGCAAAATTGGGGAAATTCTGACAGGAAAGAAAAATCTGTGGAACAATTTGTCTCTTTCGTGATTTCCCTTCCTATCCAAACCGTCTGCCTGCACAGATACAGAAGATTCAAAATTATCAAAATTTATAGCTTAGACCCAAGTTCTGCGAGTTGTGTGATTAATAATATAAATACAAATCTCCCCGACCGCATTAGAATTTTTCAATTTAGTCTTTTCAGAAAGAAACAACTTATCTCAGTTGTCTAATCACCTTTGCAAGGTAACAGAAACAAACCATATTTCTCAGCAAGTCGTATTAAATTTCAGCAGCCAGATACTGACACGCTTTTATGAGTGTATACATTTTCACAGCATCTAAGAAATCAGAAAAAAAAAAAAAACATTTCATCAGCTATTCTGGCCACCTCGGCATCAAACCTCATTACATTTCACTCAATCATCATTTTGCCAAAGCTCATATTCAGACTTTTTCTTTCCCTCTCTACCTGAGAGGTACTGAATTGCAAACATAACTTCCGACAAGTGGTTCTTATTAGGCTTTTCCTTATTACATAAAATAAACCTCTGGCACCCACAGTTTTCTCATGAGAGTAAACACTACTTCACTCTAGCTAAATTCAGGGAGCTCTGTGTATTTTTGTGTGTCAATTTGTTTTCTCAAGGCAGCCTCGCCTGCTGTTACAGGCTCTCATAGCCTGTTTGTGAGCTGCGCAAGAGGAAGTTGTCCTTAAATTTCCTGTCCTAAAACTCACACAAAACCAAAACCTAAAAACTACATATGGCAGGGAAGGTTTATCAAACCAGTTAGAAGGAACCTGATAGATCATCAATTTCCAACCCCCCTGCCCTGGGCAGGGACACCTCCCACCACACCAGGTTGCTCCTAGCCCCATCTAGCCTGTCCTTGAACCCCTCCAGGGATGGGGCAGCCACAGCTTCTCTGGGCAACCTGTTCCAGTGTCTCACCACCCTCACAGCAAAGAATTTCTTCCTAAGATCTCATCTAAATCTCCCTTCTTCCAATTTAAAACCATTACCCCTTGTCCTATGGCTCCACTTCCTGACCAAGAGTCCCTCTCCAGCTCTCCTGGAGCTCCCTTCAGATCCTGGAAGGCTGCTCCAAGGTCTCCCCGGAGTCTTCTCTTCTCCAGGCTGAACAGCCCCAGCTCTTTCAGCCTGTCCTCAGAGCAGAGGTGCTCCATGCCTCTAATTATCTTCATGGCCCTCCAGTGGATCCATTCCAACAGGTCCATGTCCTCTCTCTGTTGAGGACTCCAGAGCTGGACACAGGACTCCAGGTGGGTTTTCAGCAGCGCAGAGTAGAGGGGGAGAATCATCTGAGGTGATTCTACCCCTTCACTGCTTATCCTGATTCTTTTACCGTACAGTAGATATTTTGTTGCCTCAGCCTGTGGAGCCATCTGAGGGATGGATGCAGGAAGGTGCCCACCTTCCATCCATAGAGTCAGTGGAGCCACTGGTGGAGCTCAGCAGAAGAAACTCCACAGTCTTTTACAAAGGAGCTTGTAAATCACAAAGTCATGTTTTCCCTTTGCAACTAAGTCATTATAAAACAGAATGGCAGCTTTTCCTTGCAGTGAGGCTCCCAATCTGCCCATGTCACAGCTAATGTCACCTTTTAGCAAGATAACCGTCTCCAACAATAAGATTCAGGAAGAAAATAAAGGAAAAGAAAAAAGCAGCTTTCAAGCACATTTCAGAATTAGTGTGAGGCAAAAATGTCTCCTTCCACATGGGTTTTCAGAGTGATATGCTGATTAGCAAGAGCATGGCTTCCTTTTAAGTGGGAAGCCTGATGTGTCCCTCATTCACAGAATTTGCATTAAATAGATATGTCCAACAGGAGATAAAAAGGGGGGAAAAAAAGTCAGCTTAAGACATCTGCAAAATTTGGAACAAATACTTGACAGATCCCCTGGAAGGACAAGGAATAGAATGGTGGCTTTATAGATAAATTTCTTGATGTGTTTTATTCTTGAAACAGTTTAGGAGGAAATATCACCGCCTGTAATTTATAACATTTCATTATGATATATTTCTGAGTGCATAATGAGTATCTGCCATGCCTAAATATCCTCAGAGTGTCACTCCACAGTCCTCCCACACATAACCATTCAAGGCAAAATTCCTGCCAGCTCCAGGAGGAAAGGAACTTGCATAAGAATGTAAGATTGGACAGCTGGAGTGGAAGTATTGTGCAGACATAAATGGTCTCTCATATTCCTGGACGCTGCAAGTAGACTTTAAGGACAAATTCCCATTATTTGCACCAAGTCCAGTATGAAATGGAACAAATTAAATCCTAAAGGTTATTTCATGCCACGACTTGCTTTTTTTTCTTCTTCTTTCAATACACTGAAACAAATTTTGGTGCAGGACTTCAGTTTTTGAACCTTTTCCTTCATTTCACAAAAGGGCTTCATATTTTGATGGGATTCAGGATTTTTCTTTGTGGTCTTCTCCTGCCAACACACTCTGCAGGGAGGGACCTACATGCAAACTATTGCACGAAAACGCACCATATTTAGGCACCACTTGAGCTGGTAAAGGAAACAAGCTCCTTAGGAAAGTTCCTAAAGGGAACAAGGATTTTAAACTCAAAATCTACAGTGCCCTTTATCTTCAGAGACATATATGCTAGTTATAAGTTACAAAAAGTGGCAAAGAATAAAAATGTGAATAGGTTTAGTCCCACCCTATGGCAAGAGCAAGATTGTCTTTGGCTCTAGAAATTAGATATATGTCTGTCAACTGGAACTTCAAGGTTTCAACAGCAAATATATTGAAAACCACAGTCATGTAAATGGCAGATACCCGAGGAGAAAGGCAGTGGTCACAGAATAATGTAATTCCCATTCCTGAAAATCCTTGTAGCACAGTATCTATTTAACACAGCCTGAGACTGGAGAGATGAAAACAAAGACAAGTTGCATCCTTCTCTAGGAAGGTTGTTTCTCTTACCACCTACATGTATAACAGTACTTAAAAAAGAAAACCAAAACCCAAACCCTACAAAACAAAAAAACCACAAACCACTAGGAAGAACCAACAGAAAAAATGACACCAGCTACTCACCCTGTGTTAAAGTGGAAATGACCACAAAGTAAATGCAACCTGAAGATTTGCAAAACAAAGAAATGGAAGGTTGGATTCTTGGCTACTCTCCATTTTGCAGAAAATTAGTATGTTCTCAGCTAAAATACAGATCCAGGCCCCTGTGAGTGTCCATACTCTTTCAGTTAAAGGTCTGATACAAAGGGAAGCAACATATCGTTGATAAAGACAACAAGAACAGCCTGAACACATAGTAATGCATCCACAACTTCTAGCCCCTGTTCAAGGTCTTCCAGATTTGGAGGATATATTGTGGTTATCAAGTTTAAAAGCCTCTGACAAACTTCCTTCCAGCAATTTGACTAATCGCTTCCCTGAACCCATTGAATCTCTTGGCCTCCAAAGCTTCCTCTGCCAACGACTCCAGTCATTAATTAACATCATACGAAGAATATTTTCTTCTCTTTCTTTCAAATTCACTTCCAAATTATTTAATTTAGTGTTTCTCCAACTTTGTGCTGTGATGAAGGCCGTATAGTTCCCTGTTTGCATTATTCATATCAATCTTGTTTTAGTAAATCTCTGACCTATTCTCTCTCAGAGAGAATCTTTCTAAGACGAAGAGATTAAATCTTGGTATCCACAGAAGAAATTCCTTACTTCTAATCAATATCATACCCTTCTCATCACTTTTTCTCCATCTTCTCAGAAATGGAACTAACTAGAGTTGTACGTGACACTCAGAACACGAGAAATATGTGGGATTTCTATACAGGCATAGAGGTATTTTATTTCTACTGGTCTTCTTTCCCTAACAATTAATTAGACTGCGCTTGTCTTTTCGGCTACTGCTGAGTGATGAGCTGATGTTTTCAGAAGTTTCTACAATGATGATAAGATCTCTATTCTGACTGGTAGTAGCTAAGCAAGTCTGTCACCACAAATGCATCAGTTCCCCCTCCATATTTATCACTCCATGTTTTACTTGATGGTTTTGTTTGGTTTTTTTACCCATTCAGCATTACGTGACTTTTCTGATGCAGTTTACAGTCGATTTTAGTTTGGATTACTCTAATTTTTCCATAGTAAAAATATCACCTTGTCTCTCTCTATTCCTTCCCTCTTCAAGAGCATTTACAACACAGGTTGCAGCACATATTTATGGCAAATTGTTGAAGTTACTATATTATTGTCCTATATTTGCCCTTGCAAAAACCTGTTTGTTATATTATTATGGTTTCACCTCGCTGTGCTAGTAGGGAAGCCAGACTTAGTGATCTCTACCCTTGTATTAGTGGCTGTTGTAAAATATTCTATTCCTTTCATTCTGAGGCTTCTGGTGCCTTGGAACCAGTTGCATTGTGATACAGCTTTTGGTATGAGCAGGATCAGTACATCAGGTTCTTAATTTCTCATCTGTTAATTGGATTCTCCGTAGAGAATGAGGTGAGGTATAATTAATGTTTTTAAGTTCAGAACAATTACCTATAGCATTTGCTGAGAGTTGATTTTAGCATTAATCTTTATGTGGCTGTCAATTAGCTGGGGAAAAAAAAAAGAAAGTATCTTATTTTAATGTGTTTCCCGTAGTAACTGTGTCTGGAGACTGCTCCATCAGTTCTGGTGGCTGCTATAAAGAAGGGCTGTGCCTGTTCCCACCTCTTATTTGGACAGAGCAAGGGTGACCAACCTTCATTTCTGATGATGACACCCTTGTGCTGATACCCAATAATGATGGATTTGGTCTACAGCAGGTGGATGTAATCTTGTAGTTCTTGAAATTTTTAGGAGTCATTTTTCATCAACAGTAACAAAAAATAGGTAGGGAGTTTGGACAGCAAGTGGGTTTTTTTCCCCTTGGTATTTTTGTGTGATCACCCGGTGACGTGAATCCCTCCAACATACAAACCTGCCTGTTTTGAAATTTGCACAAAGGCATTCACACATTTGATTTCCCACCTAAACGAGACGTAAATCAAATGTAAGCAAGCAGCAAATCACCGGAGAAAGTCGCAGCCCAAGTATGCAAGATGAAATTTCATGCTCAGTGAACATCAGATACTCCAAAGTTTTGGGGTTTTTTTTTCCTTAAATTTTTGCTTTCAGTGGAAGACACTGCCAAAAAGCCATTGCCTTGAATGGCTGGTTGCTTTAAAGAGGATGAGGAATACATGGTTTTAATGAGAGCCCTCCTGCTGTTCCACTGCTTTTGACTGTTAAAGGCAGTTTGTGCCCTGAAGGTGGTGTCTGGGAAGGTGATTGCCTCAGCTTTTTATGCAGCAGCAGGTTTACTTGGTCATCAACCTGGTAGAGGAGCACCTTTCAGCAGTTTTGCCTTTGCTGAGTGAATAATTCTACTGGATATTTTCGTCTGGCTTTTGTTCTTCAAAGTGCAGTTTATTTTTTTTCACAATATGTTGCTTGCTTTTCACCGTGTCAGCAGTACACAGTAAACTTGAACTCTTGAAGGCCTTTTTTTAAAGGTCATTTTCCCTTAGTCGATGTTTGCTGCTGACAGCGATACAACCTCTCATGGTAAAACTAAGAAAAAATGAATTTTTGATAACATTTGGGAGCCAGATGCTGACACACCGGACATGTACCCAGCAGTCATAACTTCATGTTATCTGTATTTCAGTTGCCATCTATATTTCAGTTATACGACTGCCTTCCTGACAGGATATTTGCTATTGGTATTGCCAGCTCTGCTGGGCTACGTAAAAGCCACAAATGAAGAAATGAATAAAGTTATTATCAACACTAACTCTCAGCAGGACCGAGGAGTTCTTGCAAGGCAGCTTTTTCACTCAGTTATTGACTGCTGGAGAGAGTAACATGGACCTGATTGCTTTTATTTGGCCTCAAACATCTATACTGTAAAAACCTTTAGCTGCTGTGGGTGAGGGTGTTCAAACCCAACGGATAACAGCTGTTCCTGCAGAGACTCATCTGGGTCTCTTCTCAGAGAGATTGTTTTCATTACTTTTGGATCACCTCTAGTTTGAGCTTCAGCAGTTCCGTGCAGACATGGCTTTTCCTGGCCACGTGTTTATGCATCAGGGTTGAAGTTCCCCAGCTTTCAAGCCCAGCATGGCAAAAAACAATTTCTCTGGTTTATATTCCCATCCATCTTCTCACCCTCTCCTTAAGTCTTTTCACCCATCACCATGACATCTGTCCTCGTCCTCCCTTAAGTCTGTCCACTCCACAGTCTCACCTCTGGCTCTACCAACTCCAAGAGTTTCCCAGGACATCTAAATCACCAAAAATCTTCTTCCTAGCATGGCCTGGAGCACTACCAGCAGCACTTGCTGTGCACCACATGGGCATCATCCTCCTGGACCGTTAGATTAACTCAGCAAGACGCTCACTTACACGCTGGTGTTAACTTCCAGTCACCACAGATAAGTTTAAATCATTGATGAAGAATAATTTGTCAGCGATAAATTCCCAGGCCAGCCTATTTCATTATCCTCACTGACATATTGGGATAGCAATCTGCAAACTTCCCTCTTTAAAAGTCTGGGATGAATTATTTTGATTTTTTAAATAGAAGCTTTAACTGGACTCAAAGACAGACTACAAGAAGTATTGATGGAAGAAAAAATAAAAATCAGACAGAAAAACAGGTCTCAGTTCTGAATAAATAACTACAGGAGGAAAAAAAAATATAGACAAGCCATGTGTGTGCAAGGGGAAAGAGAAAAAACAATATTTCAGTTCAGAGCTGAAGGAAGAGCTGCACGAGGGAGCGTAACCACAAATGAAATCAGTTCCTAGGGCACTTGACCTTTACTGGGTATTATCGACCAAGATGGGAAAGAACCTGGATAAATGCTAGGTCCAGCTCTTTCAAATTTCTGTACTAGCAGCAGTTATAAGTCAGCAAAAAAAAAATAAATAAATCACACACACACACATCCACACCCACCCTGGAAAGAGTTTATTCCCTACATGGCTTTGCCGTGCCTCTTCCAACTACGCAGGCAATAATATTTACACTGAGGGGGCTCCACGGGGAGATTCATGCAAATCTCCTTCTCCAAGAGAAACTCTCCGGCGGCGCCTGAACTGAGGCATGGGAAACTAAGGCTTTGTGACCTCCTCATCCTCGACCTCCAGCAAAAAACCCTCCGAGGTAGGTAGATCTGATTCTGAAGGAGCAAATGGAAGAGGAATATAGAGCATCTGCCAGCAGAGAGGGAAGGGACTTGCCATGCACGTCGGAGAGCAGAAGGAGCATCCCCAAAGGGCATGTTCTGGCCTGGAAAACCTACTAATATCTACAGCAAGCAAAACAGCGGTGGGATTTCTGCTCCCATTGATGTCTTCCTTTCTGAGGGCCACAGGGCTCTTATCCCCAGCCACTTGGCCACATTTTACAGCGCCGTGTATCAACGGCAGTTGCGTTATTTCTTGGTGCCACCAAGTGGCAAAATTTAACAGTACTATTTTCTATTGTTGCTTCCAACCGAAGAAGAAACTCTAGTTTCTTCAGAATCTCTGGCGCCAACAGGAGAGCTTAAAAAAAAAAGCCTCCAAACAGGCTAAGGCACAAAGATTTTGCAAATTAAAATAAGAATGAGTGTTATCCGTTTAAAAAGCTAAATAATCCAAGTAGTGGACACAGTCACAACAAAGCAAAACTCTAAATGTGCGTAAATCCCCAAGTCTCTATTCAGCACAACATGAAACACATACTAAAAACTATTGAAAAGAGGGCTTAAGAGTATATTTAATTTTAAAACCATCTGCTTGCAATGTCTTGCTCACCAGGTGTGGCTTGCTGAGCTAGAACTAATGATACCAGTAATTAACTCAGACAATCGGTGGGTGGAAGCTGAAATTTCCAATAGGCTGATGCTACTTTCCGTTATAATTTAATGAGAGAAAAAATATATTCACCTCTTCCTGGTACAATGTAATTATGAAATAGTGCAAATCTTAAACCATAATAAACCATGGATGCAGCTTTGCAAGGCATTGAGTTCTTTGTGTAAGGATATGAACTTTTCCAGGCCCCTGCAAATCACCATGGGAGATAAAAAAAGTAACAGTGTGATGCATCCATTAAAAAAAATTCCCAACTTTTTCAGGTTTCTTCTAATTTTCTCTTTTGTGTAAATAAAAGAAGAGTGGAACACAGCCTAGTGCTACATTGAGTATTTTCTGGGGTGATTGTCCTTCTGTTTTCTTCTAGGTCTATGGAGAAATAAACAGATACATTTCTGGAATGTGACTTTATATTTGGAGGATTCTCCAGGTGGGATTACCTGGAGCATAAACCAGTTGCATTCTTCAAAACAAAAACGAATTGTTAGGTTTTTAGTGGAAATGCACGACAGCCATGAAGCTAACTGCAAATGCTGTTCATATCAGAGAAAGAATCACCTTGTATAAATATTGCAGTGAAGCCTTTCTCTATTGGAAGTGCCTGAGTAACCTTCGGGAACAGGAGGGCTCCTGTATAATCCATTTAGAGAGGGAAAGAGCAACACAGCTGGGTCATCTGTAGCTGCAATAAGGGCTGGGAATGTGGGTGCAAACAGGTAGACTATTCTCAGCTGGAAAAAATAAAAGCTTTTGCTCATTTCAGAAGAATCCGGGTAACACAGTTTTCTCTCCGAGCCATTCTTTACGTAAAGCTCTGGAAAATTGCACACTCAGTGGGACTGTTTATTCAGAGAGCCTGGGGGCAGCTCACTCTTTATAAACAGTGGTAGAAAATGAAAGCTAAAAATAGGTTAACTATCTTCCTGTTTACTAACATGACAATGAAACGTATCACCACATAAAACCAGCACACAAGCACCATTTAAGGACAGGGCACTGTGCTGAGAGCAGCCCCAGCACTTGCCCGTAGCTCCTGACGCTAGTCAGCATCTCAGGCTCTGAGTGGGATGCCCATGGATAACGGGTCCAGCGAGAGGGCACAGTCACCCTGCCCACTTCAAAGGTCAGCAGCAAGTACTTCCCCTGGTCCCCTCCTACCTCTCTAGACCATTTTTCTTCTCCCATTCCTAGAAAACTAGGCAAGATTTGGTTTCAGCAGGTATCAAAGGCAGGGCCACTGCCAGGCACCAGCAATACTGGGTCCTTGGGACAGATACAGCCTTTAAAACAGCTGGTCAGAGAGGGGCTGAGACCTCTCAAACAGAAGGTCTGCATCACCCCCACCATTTTTACAAGGCTAGGCTTGAAAAATGTTTAGACACCCACTACTAAAATATTAAACTATATAGTTATCATGATAACATGTTGAAGACACGTTTAGGAGAAAAGGGAAAATAAAAAAGAGGTTTTAATTTAAATAAGGACATATTAACATCAGGAGCAGCTCATGACCTTCTCTAGGAATTTAGTTGAGAACTGTAAGACTGACACCGGTTATGTACTCAGTCTAGCATTAGGTATTTTTTCAGTAAGTCGATGGTGGAAACAAGCCTTCCCAGCTTTGCAGCCAGAACAGCGAGACAGAACAGATGGAGAATGTGTCTTCTTTTGCCTGTTTTACCTCTGTTACTTCAGCGATGAGACAAGGAACCAACCAACTTCCCTGTCTAGAGTGCAGAAGGCCTAAAAAGGAGCTGAAACAAGATGCAAAGGGAACCAGGGAAGCCTCCATAATACACAGACAACTTATCTATTTAGTATTTTATCCACTCTGGATTAAAAGATCCATTGTCATTACTAAGCAGCCTTACACACTTCCCACAAAGTTATCTTCCTATGTTCTTCCTCATGCACCCATCATACACCTTCATAAATCGTGCAAGCTTATCCTGGGGAAATTTTCCTACTTAAGTGCAATCTATCCAGCTAAATCTGTTAACCTGACAGCTTCTTCCAATTAGTCCTCCCTATTTAAGCCCATGCCCTGTGTGCTACTGCAGGCACATTCAATTAAGATGAAGAAGAAAAGTGCAGCAGGCAGGCTTGACATTAATATAAATAAATGAGTGCCTTTTCCTCATGCACAAAGATATCACAGTCCAGCTTTCAATCAAGCTTTCAGTTCAAGGGGATTTAAACACAGATGAACTTGCACTGGTGTGATGTCTGTTTGCAGTAAGGAGAAGAAAGGTGACATGAACAAAATAGTTAAAAAACATCATATATACACCTTTACCTGGATCACTAAGATAATAAAGTTAAGAGTGATTTCAGTGCCTTCCAATGCCACTGAAATCTTTTATACTGACACCACTGTAAGAAAAGATAACCAATTTGATAACAAGCCTGAATTTTATTATTTATTTTTCAGAGAAACGCAAAGCTGTAGTAAGCTTGGTCTTCCACAAGATCAAACCACCTTGTTGTGGTTTGGGCCAGGTTGGCCAACAAGAAGACGACAGATGCTCTCCCCAAACTCTCACTCCAATGTGATGAAGAAGAGAGATAAAGAGATTAACAAGTTCAGGAAAAAACTAAACTACTTCAGTGAAATATTAACAATAAAATAAAAAGAAAACAATGAAATAGATAAAATATATAAATATGCACAAAATCATACCAAGCTCCCAGGAAGATGTCACCAGCAGACACTGGAGAAGTTTCAGACTGGTCTCAGAGACGACGGGAACAGGATTCCAGAGGATTCCAGAACTCATTGACGGAAATCAAAAGTAGATGAATCAACAGGATCCTCCTTGCTGAAGAACCACCCTTAGAGAGGAACTGAAGAAGAGGAGCCAACCTGACCCAGTTGGTCCCTTGGCTATTATACCACGCATGGCAGATGGGATGGAACACCCTATTGGTCAGTTTGGGTCACCTGACCTGTCCACTTCTCCCCATAGGTGTAATCCCTCCATGGGGTAAACAACCCAGTCAGCTGACCCTAGTTGCCATGGCAACAAGTATAAACAAGAGCATCATTCTATGATTCTATAATCTCTCACTAAACATAACGTTGATCCTGATCCACCCCAAACCAGGACAGGTTCTCCCGAGGTTCTCCTCCCCTCAAGAGCACCATGCACCATCAATCCAGCTGGGTCTAAACCAGCAAAACCAGTTTTGTGCACAAAATTCTGTTAAGGTAGATTCTTCACGGCCATCTACCATGAGTGTCTCTGCCATTTATTTCTCTCCATGCTACTCTCTCGCTCTGGTCCTCAGCATCAATTAGCTCCTTTCTCAGGCAGTTCAAGAGGCAATGTTCTCAAGCTGAACCTGCAGCAATTTGTGCTCAAATAGCATTAAAATGATCACCACCTCTGCTTCTGATCTGGGAGAGGGCTTCTCTCACTGGGAGCTTTTCTAGTCTTTTGTTTGATGAAATTATATAGATGGGGAAAAAAACTCCAAACATTTCTCTCACAAACTTCAGTTAGGATTTCTAAAACATGAGAGACTGTACCAAAGTACACAGGAATGTTAAAAAAACCCCATACTTTGTTATAGAGTAGATTCTCTCTAATTTAGTTAAATATTACAATGAATTGTCTGTTTAAAACGCTTGGATTTGCTCAGCTACAGTAGTGCTTCCCAGTATAAAGCAGTTGCTTCACATCAAAATCCTTGGTTGACTGGCACAGAGTTCAGCTGAGGGGTCAATCGCTTCAGCAACACTAATTATAACCATTGCCGAGAAAGTTAATTATGGTCCCTGTTAATTAGGATCTCGTCAGTGAGACATGCTCACAGGTATTCCTCAAGGATAATTTGAAATACTATTTCAATAACAGTGACAGGCAACTATTGGACTATGAGAAGGGTCGCTGTTCAGACCTTAGTCAGGAAAACCATATTTCTGCCTTAAGGTCATCAGGAACATTCCAGATATTTTATTTAATTAAACTCTGGCCACGTGCTTCCACGCTTTACCATACGTGAACAAGACAGGAACATAGTGGCTTTCCACAAGCAAGAAAGAACATCCAAATTTCTTGACAAGTTACTGTGTCATAACCTAACATACCAAACCCTGGAAAAAATTGAAGTCATGTGTAAGAAGTGTTATGAGTCATGTAAACATAGGAGCCAAAACCAATATGTTGAAAAGTGTCCCAAAACCAGGAATATTAAGAGTTTCAGAGCAAACTGTGGGTGTTCAAGCATTGGCCTGCTTTTTATAAAAACACATTGGTTATGCCTTTTACCATGTGTTTAATTAGCTAATTATATCAAAATCTACTTACACGTTTATAAGGAAATGGACTGCAGACTATTAAGTGTTATAATAACACAAAAATCAAGAGTCAAATCCTGTTCTGTTTACCCGTGGAAATAACAGAAAACATCTTGAAAGTGGAAAAGTCAGAACAAAATTAAACTGGAACAAAAAATTTGCAGAAAACCAAAGACACAGAGAGGCTCACAAGCTATCCGTGATTTGAAATATGCTAACACGGGGTTTGGAAGGATTTCCAGCACACTGAAAAAACTCAAAAAATATGAGAAACCACTGGGTGTTTGTTAGTAGAAGGCGAAGACCAGCATTCACTGTTCCAGTTCATGTTTTGAGCTATTTGTCCTGCTCTCAGTGAAAATGGGAATTCAGCAAAGGACATTGAGCCAGCAATGTGCCCTTGTCAACATGAAGGCCAATGGAATCCTGGGCTGCGTAGGGAAGAGTGTGGCCAGTAGGTTGAGGGAAGTCATTCTCCCCCTCGACTGTGCACTGGTGAAGCCCCAACTGGGGCTCCCCAGTTCAAGAGAGACAAGGAACTACTGGAAAGAGTCCAGCTTAGGGCAACCAAGATGCTGGAGGGATTGGAGCATCTCCCATAGGAGGAAAGGCTGAGAGAGCTGGGACTCTTTAGTCTGGAGAAGAGAAGGCTGAGGGGAGATCTTATCAATTTTCACAAGTATCTGAAGGGTGGATTGAAGGAGGATGGAGCTGGACTCTTTTTCAGTGGTTCCCAGATACAGGACGAGGGGCAATACGCACAAGCTGGAACATGGGAAGTTCCATTCCAACAGGAGGAGAAACTTCTTTGGGGTGGCAGAGCCCTGGCAGAGGCTGCCCAGGGAGGGTGTGTGGAGTCTCCTTCGCTGGAGACCTTCAAGCCCCACCTGGATGCAGTCCTGAGTGATGTGCTCTGGGCAACCCTGCTTTAGCAGGAGAGTTGGACTGGATGATCTCAAGAGGTCCAACTCTGACAACTCCCTGATTCTGTGATTCTGTGACATATGTTTGATGGCACTGCTAAGCATGTAGATAATATGTTTGTCACCAGGGTTGTGTCTTAGAAGGTCTCAAACTGTTGTGACTGAGACATTGGCAGGTCCTGAAACAGCACTCCCAGTAAGAACAGTGGTGGCTCCTTTACAACAACCAGGCCAGGACATGGATAACTAGAGCAAAACACACTTCCCAGCTTTACCAGGCTTTCATTTTCTGGTGCCTTTCTTCACTCTGAGATGCCTCTAAACTTCAGAGATGAACTCGACCACTTTGAAAACTGTCTGACAAGTTAAACACCACACCAGCAGCCACAACGACCATCCCATCTCTTGACATCTCAGTATCTCGTACTCTTGCTGTGTTTAGAAGTTTAACACAGACCAACTTTATTTGGACTTCTTCAGGTTAGGAGCCTATGCTGAAAAACAAGAAAATGTGCTAGATTTTCACGTCAATGTTATTACTTTAGACTGCAGTGTGTTGTGATTCAAAGACAGAATTACTGCATTAACAATTTGAATATTTTTTCTTGGGAGAAAGCTGTTGAGCACCTCTTGGTTTGTGCAACATTTGCTTGAAAATTTAAGGTTTATTCAAAAGCAAAACACTGTGAGAGTGATTCACCTCTTGACAGTAAAGCCACCAGCTTTGGTACTTTCAACTAACTTACTTTCCTTCATGGCTGAGGAATACACAGCCCGATATCACAGCTCAGCTGATAGCGGGGAGGCAATCTTATCTCAGTCATTCATGACCCTGAGAGAGCACTTGCCTCCTGCACTGCTTTAGACACACTGACATCTGGAAAGATGGACTTGAAGTGCAATCTTGAAAGTTGGGACTTGAAGTACAATCTGTGCTGCCCACTCCGAGCAGCACTGCAGGTCGCTCGGGGGCAGAAAACCACAAATCACTGTGGATCTAGTTCAAAGCACAAGGCAAATCTGTCTAAAGTAAAACAGCCAGGCTGGGCTTCTTGGGCAGTTGGGTGAATTCTAGCAGATTTACAGCCTGGACATTTTAACTGCTGTGAATTTGGTGATTTGAGCTTGGGTGGGTTTGGTCTGGGGAGCATTTTCAGCCTGGGGTTGGTTTCATGCGTGGATCAGAGCTGAAATTCAGGAGACACATCAGTCCTCCTCACCCCCTGTGGAGGATTTTGACTTCGGTAACAACAGGAGGAACTAAACATTTTTTTAAATTAGTTGAAAAAGGACCTAGGGGTGTTGGTGGCCAACTGGCTTAACACAAACCAGCAGTGTGCCCAGGTGGCCAAGAAGGCCAACAGCATCCTGGTCTGGATGAGGAACAGCGTGGCCAGCAGGGATAAGGAAGTGATGGTGCCTCTGTCCTGAGCACTAGTGAGGCTTCACCTCCAGTGCTGTGTCCGGTTCTGGGACCCTCCACTACAAGAAGGACATTGAGGGGCTGGAGCGTGTCCAGAGGAGAGCCACCAAGCTGGTGAGGGGTCTGGAGAACAAGTCCTGTGAGAAGACCCTGAGGGAACTGAGCATGTTTAGTTTGGAGAAGAAGAGGTTGAGAGGAGACCTCCTTGCCCTCTACAGCTCCCTGAAAGGAGGGTGTAGAGAGGTGGTTGGTGGCCTCTTCTCCCAAGGGAATAACAACAGGACCAGGGGAAATGGTCTGAAGTTGGTGCAGGGGAGGTTCAGATGAGATATTGGGAAGAATGACTAGACTGCAAGAGTGGTCAGGCACTGGGACAGCCTGCCCAGGGAGGTGGTGGAGTCATCATCCCTGAAGGTATCTAAGAAACATGTAGACATGGCATTTCAGAGCAGGATCTAGTGGCTGGGATTGTAGGTGGCTCTTGTATTTGTGTGTATGGTTGGACTTGGTGATCTCAGAGGTCCTTTCCAACAATGAAGATTCTGTGATTCTGCCCTTTCTTGAGCTCCCTTCCCACTGTGGCCACCACGTTCAGCTGCATATGGACCCATAACTTGAAGTTGCACTGGGAGCATTGTAGGTGGTTTTAAAAACAGCTTGGAAAACATAAACTTGTTTGTGTTTAGCTCTGGCTGAACTCCTGTCCAGACATCTTTGCTCAGCAAAGTGGCTTAAATTGCATTTTTCCCTGTGTCATTTAGATGACTTAGAAACACTGAGCAGAGGGAGAGAATATTACGTACTTTAAAGGTCTCTCAAGGGTCCCTGAGAGAGAATTATAAGATAGTGCTTGCAATCAACGTGGAGCTAGCACTTTCTTTCTCAAAACTCTGAGGAGGTGTGCTTAAGTACATTGATGCACTTTTCACAAATGCTCCAGCAACAGAATATTTAAAATAGCTACACTCTTGGCTGAAAGTGTATTTCTTGTTTTCCACCAGCACAAAAAAAAAGAAAGACCGTGTTTTCTTGGTCTTGTATAATGAAATGTTCTTTCTGTTTTTCTTCTTCTGCACCACTCACATGTAAGACACCCCATGCTGTAGAGGTTTCTATAGCAACGGAATAAAACCTTTTACAATAGTAGCTGTTTTTTTCCCAGGTATACTCATCAGCTGATCATAGTTTAGCCTTTGAAATTCAGCTTCTGGTCTTCATGGAGCTGCACACGAAGAGCAAGAAACTGCATTTTCCACTTACATGAGTAAATAGTGATGCCTCAACTCCAATTAATGACCAGAGAAATGAATACAGGATTTTTAGTGGCACATGGCTGTGTCTGAGCACTTCAGGAGCGTTGAATCCACATCTCCCTTTCCTGCCCTCAGGAATTTATTACCCGCATGTCACAGCAGACAGGGAGAAAGCAGAAGCATGTGGAGAACGAGCGTCTTGTCAGAATCATACGAAAGGGCTGTGCCAGAGCAGACTGTGAGATGAAGGTTCACAATTATGAGGCTTTTTGTCCTCCCTGGAATAGCATCTGTGACAAAAAGGGGGAAAGGACTTCACTAGGAGGTTCAAATTAACAAGCACGCCCAATCTTCATCTCCTAAAGACTTTGCAAGCACCTACTTTTGCCCAAGGTTTCACTCATCGATAAAGCTTATTTTTTATCTTTCACCCCCAAATGTTATTTAGTCCTGATTCACATGGTATCTCTTGAGGACAAAGAGCATTTCACATTGTGCTTGTTAACTGCAGCGTAGATTTATGTTACTGGAAGAGGACAAAAGCATAAAGGATCCAGATGTCACCATTCTTGCTTTTTTGCCAAACAAGTGCAAAAAGATAAAAATCTCACAGCTAAACCAAAGATAAATAATACCCAGTTCTTTGTCCTTCATCAATTTATTCTGAATTCAGTCTATTATTTAAACTACAACTTCTAATCATACGAGAAAGCAATCCTTCTACCAAATCACTCCTTAGGAAGTAAGAGGAACAACTTCTTGTTGTAAGAGACAGGTTTTCCAGGGCTGGAAAGGGTGAGAACAGACCAGTCCCATCACTTGGCATACAATGAGCAGAGATGGTCCAGCAGGAGTGAGGAAGCCCTCCTCCCAGAGAGCCATGGCTCTACGCTTCTCTTGGAGACTATCTCAAAGAAGAAAACGCTTCTTGGACCTGCCCATCCTGGTCCAGAGAACTTCAACTGAAGTTTTTTTCCCATTTTACATAGCTCTTACATTTAAAAGTACCTTTTCTGAGGCTGCTGGGGTGATGTTGGGTGGAGGTGATTTCAAAGCCACTCATCCCATACCATGAAACTTATCTGGGCTCTGAGCAGTAGATTTTCCAGGTTAGAGCTTCCCAGGCTCCATCTCTCACTCCTTCGCCTCCCTGAAAACCACGGCAAAATCAACCATAACCATAACCAACCATAACCAGGAGGGGCAGGACGGATCTGGAAGCTTATTGATTCCATTTTATGGGCTATCAGAGCAGATACTTTCATATTAACGTTTTCACCACAGATATTCACTTGGGTTTAACTCAGTTGCTCTTCTGCAATTCTATAGTAGACCAGTCACTTGGCAGAACGAGGCACTGAAGCAGCGAGTAAGTAAAGGAGACAGGTTCCACTGCCGCCGCCTTGCTTCTGGTTTTGTCATGCTGCATGTGTCACCAGGGAGCAAGGATTACTTTAATTACCAACTGCTTTAATTTTGAAGAGTTATTATGGAAAATTTTGAATGGCGTTAATTTACTTTGGCAGCACGACAATGGGATCACTTTCAGTCCTCAGCGGTGGCTCGGGGGAGGCCGGTGGGGAGCTCGGCAGGCATGGAATTAAAGCACTTCCACACTTTTCAATTTCAGAGGGGGCGTTGTCATTCAAAAGAAAGTTGTGTGACGGCCTTCAAAATGCTGGTAAGCTGGAAACGAGCTGGGTCCCCTGTTGCTGTCCATCAGAGTTTCAACGCTGAGAACCAACAGCCCAGAAATGCTCATTATCTTCCACCTCAGCAGTTTATAATCGACACAGCTGGCGGGAAAGGTTTGCACCTTTGAATTCTGCTTTTCCAGTTGCTGCAGTGAACTTTCAGCTTCCTTTGATGGGTTAACGTGGGCAGTGTACCCTGCCCTAGCCCAGTCATCTGGGAAGCCCATGGAGAGGTATAAGTAGAAACACTTAGTGATTAGAGTCTCTTTGAAACTTCTGATCTTGATATCCCTCAGGGACATTGAGCCCAAATGAGTTTAAAAGGTATGAATCAATACTGGTTGCAGCACCAAGTTCTGAATTCAGGTAGTTTTAGGTGCCTTCTCTTTGGCTGCAAAACTTCCTACCACCTTTCCACTCCTTGATGCCCAAAGCTAAACACTAATTGGTCCACTTCCATCACAAAAAAAAACCCGAAATAAAACTCATTTTTGACTTATTTAAACTCTGACAATCTCGGCAATCCATTTTCTGGTTCGGTTTCATGGGGAGCTGAAGTAGCTCAAGTGAGGACACTGTGAATTAATGACCGAGGACAAAGACTTCTTAACAGTGTTTCTGTGCCCAAGATAATGCAGAAAGAGCTGTACGATAATCCACAAATTGCAAATTAATCTCTTGAGATTACAGAGCATGCAGTGCCTTTCTTGACTGATACGAGTAACATTTATCCAGGCTGAAAAAAGAAAGCACCAAAAAACCCTTAAACAAGAGAAGTTGCTAATGAGGATGGTTTTTATCTTTTGGACCTCGAAGAAATAAAGTCTAACTTTTCTCCCTTATAACTCCTCTGAGTAAATGGCTTCTTCCAACTAATTCAAACATACACTGAAACCGCTGGAGACGGGGGAAGGTCAGCCACCAGAAGCACTTTCTAGCTTTCTTTTTTATTCCTGGTTGTAAATGGCACATACCTATTCCCTGAGATAATACTAGGACACTGGTTGCCAGGTCCCCCATGCCTGCAGGATCAGAAACACCTTTCTGCCCACCCAGGGCTCTGAGGAAAGGCAAGTGAAGCGTTGGTGCTAGATGATGTGTGTTCTGGTTGTGCATTCCCAGCTCTTCCCTGAGGAAAAGGAATGATGTGAAATCCCCTGAGAGAAGAGGGTCAGTCATCTTCCAAGAAGCACCTGGGGGAAGACATGTCAGTGCCATGGAAAAGGTGGTGATGAGGTAGTAAGAGACATGGGTTTAACAGGGAGGTTGCTGAGAAGAACAAAGATAAGATTTCACCTGCAAGGTGACAACAACCTTCCTGAGGAACAACCTTCCTGAGGACCACAGAGGACTCTATAGAGTTTGCTACACAGAATGATTAACTGAGCTGGCTGAAATGGAAGCAGAAGGTATCAGTCCTGAAGAATCATAGAATCACAGAATGGTTAGAGTTGGGACGGACCTCAAAGATCATCAAGTTCCCAAACTCTGCCCTGGGCAGGGACACCTCCCACCAGACCAAGTTGCTCCAAGCCCCATCCAGCCTGGCCTTGAACCCCTTCCAGGGAGGGGAGAGAGTGACTTATAAACCTTTTATTTCTGTTGTTTCTTCCCTGGCTGCAGAGTTTTCTCCAAACAAAACATTAATGATTGTGGCTTGTTTTCTAAAAGCTCCTGGATTCTCAAAGCTCGAAGCCCTTTTGGGCTTTTAAAGATGCTCATGGCAGAGTCAGGTCTCAGCAAAGCATGGGCCAACCCCTCAGAGCTCTGCTAAAAACTGAAATTTGCCAAAATTTGCCATTTCTAAAACCCACTATGACAACTACTTCACCTCCACAGCCATGAAAAGGTTGGAAGACGATCATCTTGGCTGGTTTGCTTCCTTCTTAAACTTTCAGTGTTAGGGCAAGGAATGTGTTTGTGGGGTTTTTTGTTCTTTCAAAGGAGAAATCTAAAAAAAAAAAAAAAAAGGAAAAGAAAAGATCGAAAGTATTTCGGAAGTGATAACAAAACGCATTTCAGAAAACACGTTTACAATTTAGGGCACCACTTTGCAGAGAAAATGCTCCCCTAAGATTTCAAAACTGGAGGCAATAGAAGTTTGATAACAACAAACAACACAAGTACAAGCCACAGGTACGCTTGACAGTTTCTGAATCGTTTCTGAGAGAGCTTTGAAGGCTTGCTCTTCTTTTATTTGGACTCCTCAAAATACCTTCAGGCAGTCCTAAATGTAAATTAAACCCTGACTTCCAAGAAAACTAGTTGGAAACAGTAACTTGAAATATTACTCTTGCTTCAAGCCAGGGTGAATTGCAAGGTGTTGTGCCCCATACACTGTTCATTCTCTACATATATTGTCTTTTGAAGATTTTTCAAGATTATATTAATCAAAAATACATCCCTGGAAAGCATTTATGTTTTAATAAGCACTGCAATGGCCGAGCACTGTTCATTTTCACTATTTTTTTTTTAACTCCCAAGCATCCAGATGTTTTTGTAAGCAAAATCCTAGAAATAATTTAATTTCAAGAATGCCTTTTCATGCTCTGACTGCCAGCTACCACAGGAAAAACTGGATTACAAACAGACTAAGCTGCTGTGTGTATTTAATCCAAGAGCAGCTTTTCTTAGCTCTGAGATTCATGCTCATTTAATAACTAATTTTTAAGACCTGTTTAGAAGGTTGACATCTTAGGTTTGTTGAGTCGCTGTGGTACCTTGAAAATAAGTCTGGAATAGAAGGAAAGTGGTTTGAGATATGGAGCTGAACTTGATGTTCCACCAAGAGGAACAGCCACAGTGAGGAGCTGAACTGGCCCAATAAGGCAGCCCCCTTTGATCCTGTGGTGGCAACAGGACCTTCTCTACCTCTGCACATGCTTGTGGATTTAGGGACCATCACAGGGGAATGTATGTTCAAGATTCTCATTCAGCCCTTGTTGAGTCAACACACAAGACATATGCCTGGTTCTCAATCATTTTTTTAATGATTGTGAGGGTGTGAGCCCATCTGGAGATGGCCTTTGTAGAAATACCCTCTTCCAGATACCAGCACTATCATCCCCTGATGCAAGAACGCTTTGCATTACTTTGGGACTGCGTTTGATCACATCCATAGACGTGGCAAATTGCCCTGCTGACCCCAGCACAAAAGATGTCATCGTGCTAATGTTACTCTAATAATTTATTTAAAGCGTTAAGAGCAATTATTAAAGCTTTCCAAATGGCTCTAGACGTTATGACCTGTTAGCCCAGAAGTACAAAAAGAAAATTTGCAATGTGATCATTGCAAGGAAATTATAACACTATTTAATCCTTTTAGTATTTCCTATGGTCCTTAACATTGACAAATCACACCAGCTCTTGAAGCCTGCTTACCCAAGAGCACGCCTGGAAGACAAATTACCTGCACTCTTACACAAAGCAGAACTTGGCAAGGCAGAGCACAAACGTGCTGGAAACACACAGCAGCTTTAAATAAATAAATAAATATTTAAAATTTCTACATGGAAAAAGTCAGTTTTCACCAGTTCGAAGTGTGTGTTGCTATTTTTGGCACTCACTGGTGACAGCAGCAGAATAAATTCCCCTCCCTCAATTTTCAGAGCACAGCGTGAGATTCGTCTCTTCGCTAAGACAGTATCCCCATGGATTTGTAAGGGCACTCACACTCCTCTCGGGGTCGGATCCTTCTGAGCAAGAGCTTCTGGAAGAGAGCAGAGAGTTATCACCATCCTATTGCCCCCTGCCCAGGCATGACACACAGCGTGTCTGGCTCATAAAAAGACAGCAGAGACTGTAGGGATGAGCTATCCCATTTTTTTGTGGCAGTAAATATGTCGAGATCTCCTGTCCTCACGCACACAGCACAACTGTCTGCTGTAAGAAATGTATCTTAAAAGCCAGGAGCTGCTGGGGGAACTCAAGTGAAACAAACGGGTAAATTAAGAGCAGCTTTTCCTCCAGGGAATTAAGATGCCGAGAGGAGGAGATCCAAGGAAGGGGACCTCCAGGAGTGCAGCTGCCACTGAAGCAATGGGGATGGGTTTGTTTGTATGGCACAACATCAGATGTATTGACTTTGCTCTCATTTTTCAGCTTGGGATTGGAAATGGATAAAGAAAAGCACCTTCTCAATGATCTCCTTGTGAGAGGAACAGGTACGAAATGAGGGCAGAGCAAGAGGGAAGCTTTGCCATAAAAGCTATGGATTCAGAGCAAGGTCAGGCATGGCTGGTGGAAGACCCTCTTTGAATCCAGCTCCCAGGCACTGCCTTCTCAGACTGAAAATATTGCCCTCAGCAATTCTAAAGGGCTGATCTCCAAGATCCTATGCCCCATTTCCCCTGTACACTGTCACATTGAGGAGTAGGCTGGGTGGGCAGGGGCACAAAGAGGGTCCACAAAGCAAGGAAGGACTGAAGTGATAACAGGTAAAGCGGAATTAGCACAGAGGAAATCACATTTCCTGGACAACAGAACCTCCTCCTCAGCTCTGTATTTCTCAGGATATTTAGCAGATGAAGCAAGAACAATCACCACCACTTTGGGTTTTGGTAGATCCATTCAAATCATAGAATCATTTTGGTTGGAAAAAAACCTTTAAGGTCATCAAGTCCAACCATAAATAACCAAACAAATAACATAAAGAAGCAAACAACCAAAGGATAACATGAACATCTTTCATTACTATGGTATAAACATGAAAGTCTGCGCTGGATTCCTAGTTTATAACTTGTTGAGGAAAGTTGTTCCACGATAGTATTTCAATGGTTCATTAAGTCTGAATTGCTTTTCACGGGATTATCCTGCCTTCTTCTCAGCCTGCATTTCTAATACTGATGCAAAATCCCCCCAGAATTAAATACAAGCTGAAGCAACACTTAATAACAAATTATTTCTGCAGATAGGTACATAATAAACTAGCAATAAATATAGTTTTGAGGGCTTTATCACACAGTCTTGCCAGGGCGGGCAATGTCAAAGATTAGCTCCCTAAGTAGTTCAACTGATGACTGTTAGATCAGGGGATGGAGGTTCTCTCTTGGATGGGGTGACACAGGTGTGGGCAGGGATCCTCTCAGGAAGCTGACACTCTGATTTGCAGTGTTTTTATTGAGGCAGATCTCTGCAGGCCTACGATTTACCTGATGAGCTTCAACCTTCACTGCAGTCATGGCAATATCTAAGGGATTATTCACTGCTTTGAGAAGCATCTGTCTAAAGCATCTTATTAAGCAAAATAAATCTCTTTATAAGACAAACCCTAGTCCTTGACTGCTTAATTATCTGTGAATAACCTTGCTTGCTCATCAGGAGATATACTGGAAGAGTGAGATATGCTAATAGTAATATGTAACACCTGTCTGAGGCAAAGAATATTAATTAAGCACTGAAAATACTATTTTTTTTTCTTCACGTGTAGAAAATGGAAAGGTGATAGAGGTGAGAAACGTTCTGCAGCAGTCACATTATTGCTAAAGAGGGTTGTATTTCCCTTTAAATCACCTGCAAATAGTATTTATATGGTTTCAGTGGCATGAGTTTCTGGGTTTATTCCTTTAAATGCACTTTCATTTCAGTAACCCGTGGGGTCTGGACCACAAAGAAGGAGCATTTAACGACCCACAAGTCTGTACCCAGATATAGTAAATAGTAAATAAGGTATTTCAGAGGCAATAAAAGGAGATCTTGGCATTTGAAGGACAGAAATGGTAAGGAAGTCATAGAAGACATGATAAGGATAAAGGTATGAGACACATTTCACCCAAATCTTGATGTCAGTATTAGGGCCAATGTCAGGAGATCTTGGACAACAACAGTTAGTACAGGTCAAGGGGTGCAACAGCTCACTGAAGGGGTTCTGGGCTAGGGGAAGTGCTCAAGGTTTTTGCTGGGATGCCATCAGCTCTAGTGAAAAGTCACACATCCTACCTGACCAGACTCAACAACTGGTTTCAAGAGGCAGAAGAGTGTCCCAATTTCTCTGTGCAGGGTCCCTTTTGTCAACTTTACCACTTCTGTGTGGGTACGAGCTGGGGACCACCTGGGAAACCTATATGCACACTACAAAACACATAAATTGAGGCTTACTTTAAAGTTTTGCCTGGCACCAGGACAAATGTGCTGGTGCACCAGCCTCTCGCAGCACAGGGAATATTTTCCAGATGAACTTGAACTGGCGTAAGTTCTCCCTCTAATGTATGCATTCCTTTTCTGTGTGTGATGTGAAGATGTATCCTTTGAAGCCCCAGCAGCTCTTGTAGTTATCCGAACTGTTTCATGTCGTAGCTCCAGAAACATTTAAAAACTTCTAGCTGCTCTAACTTCTGAGGAAGAAACCCTAATTAAATCTCACTGGTGCTCTCACTCATTCCTCTTAAGTTGCCATAACTCCAGCCTTGGAGGCCAAGGCCAAGAACGGGGGGAGTTAGAGGCACAGAAGCTCAGAGATGTCTAAAAGTTTAGTCTTTTCAAAAGATCTCAAAAATATTCAAAAATATTACAACACAGGGCAGATTTTCTGCAGAGCTTCCACAATTTTCTCCCTTCTGTTCAGAAGGTCTCTGATGTTGCTCTCTGTCACTGAATTCATAAATATAAGTTGTAGACAACTGTTTGTCACCCGTTAGACAAAAACAAGAATTGCTATTTAACGAGATGGAAACTTCCAAATTTCACCCCCCCAGCAACAGTTTTTCCTTCAATACATAATGATTTTGGTAAGTATGTAATACCTTTTGGCAAATAGTGGCAACACCTTGTTTTTGTAGAAGCACATTAACCAATTTGTTGCCTTAGAGAAGTAAAATGCTAATTTTTCCATAAAATTTTAGTGAACTCTGCAACAGGAGATCATTGCAAGTACTAATGAAGCCTTGTCTAGCATCAAACCAACATATACTTAAGCTGGGCCACACTAGATGTCAGTACCCACAATGCCCTTCATATACACATGTAAAAAACTGGGAAGAAAACAGAAGAGGGAGTCTGGATCTACTGAAATGATGAATTTCTGTTCTGCTCAAAATTGTTCATTAATAAGTCCCAATTTACTCCACCAGAATAAATGGGACTGCTTTACATTCCCATGAACTTCATCAAGAGCTAAAATTATTCCATCTGTATTGACTTTCCAGGGGAAGAGGAACTCTTAAACTCTTTTTTATTGCAGAAGATAGTGGGTTTGGTTAATGACAGCAGTATAACCAACATTTTTTTGGAGGGGAGGGAATGCAGCAAGGAAACAGAACCAGAAAATTAACTCTAAATTAAAAGCATTGAGGATTAAGTTCTTGGCATGATCTGATTAGTGGATTATTTGCAATGTGAGTAAGAACGTACTGGCAAGAGCCCTGGTGAATGTAATTCCACAGATCTTGGTTCGATAGTAAAATATTCTGAAAAAATACTAAAAAAACCTTAAAATTTTTAAAATAAACAAGGAATGCATTTGCAGAAGCTTTTACATCAGTAAAAATATTGCTCGAAAGTCTTACAGTTTCACCAGTTAAGCTATTAAGGTGCATGTAAATATCGTTTACAGTACAAGAGAATAATTTTATAACATGTTTGGACAGAGCAAAACTTATTCTTGAAGCAGAACAAATGCCTGAACTCGTTCACGGTAGTAGAAAGATGCCAGAAGCCTTGAAACCGCCTTAGAAGCCTGGCTAATTCCTCCCTGAAGTCCATTTGGTTCAGGAATTAGTCTGCTCTATGGTCTAATTTACCAGTAAATAAGATTTTATCTCCATTTTTTTCAATCTTTTTTTCCCCACAACCTTAAAAAAATTATATAGTTGTCCTTACCCTCGGCTAGGGTGCAATTTGCATTGCTGTATTGTGTGCATAAGTTTGGCACATCAACCTACATTAAAAACCCAACAATGTCTGTGTATTTCTTTTGTTTTGAAGTTCTCAGGTTCAACATATTTGCCCCAAGAGAAATTCTAAGATGAAGAAGTACCTTTGCACTGTTTTTACCACACTCAGGAAGATTCAGAGTTGTTCTAAGCAAAGCTTATTATAGTAAGCAAAGCTTATTATAATGAACCCAGAGGGATTAATTAAAACTCCCTGGACATCTTCATTCTTGCACATTGGATTTTGTAGCTTTTATGTTCTATCCATGGGTTGCAGATCCATGTGGGGCAGGTAAAAGTCTTCCCAAGTTATAAAACAAGCTGGATTGTGGAGATTAAAACCACCTTCCAAGTAGCTGAGTTATCATGCACAGAACTCCTCCTGCTACTTAGAATCACAGATTTGCCAAGGTTGGAAAGGACCTTTCAGATCATTCAGTCCAACCATCAACCCAACACTGACAAAACCCATCACCAACCCATGTCCATCAGCACCACATCTTCCTGACTTTTAAATACTTCCAGGGATGGTGACTCCACCACTGCCCTGGGAAGACCATTCCAATGATTAACAACCCTTTCCATGTAAAAATTGTTCCTAATATCCAATCTGAACCTCCCCTGGAGCAACTTGAAGCCATTTAAGCCATTTCCTCCTGGCCCATCGCCCATGACTTGGGAGAAGAGACCAGCCCTCGTCTCTCTACAACCTCCAACTTGAACTAATGGAGAGTCTAAGGAAAAATAGATGTTGAACCTCTCAGAGGTGCTCCAAGCCAGGTCACGCCTCCAGTAACTGTGGACTGGAAATCCCAGGTTTCCTTCCAGCTGTGGGAGAGGACAACTCAAGTGGGTAGATACTCTTCCACTCATTCTTCTGAAGTCCGGCTCTTGCTGGCTGACCCTCTCCAGACCTCCTGAAGATTTTTATTCTCTCCATATCCTATGCCATTTGGGACTGATGTCTGTGGCCAAAACCATTTCAGGTGTGTGAAGTTTAAGCAAGTGAAAACAGGGGGTGTGTAGCGGGAAGTTCTCAGTGAGGTTGGCATTGAACAATAACACCAGCCTGGTAGATGTTTCACTCAGACAGACTGCAGATACCTGCCTGGAACCTCTAAGCACACCCAATAGAAAATAAATCTTCCCAGAAACCAGAGCCAAATCAGACTGATCCTCTGTGCTGCTAACGAAAGAGCTGTGTCTTTTCTACTGCCAGACCCAGCCTCACCACTTATTAAACATTGCAGACAGTTTACTCTATCTATTATCATAAACATACCGTTTTAAATGTTTTTATAACACATACACAAACAGGCACTTCAGTCACTCCAGAGATTGTGGGGACTGGAGCGCTTTGCCAGCAGTTTTTTAGGCACACGGTTCACGCAAAACAGCTCCTTTCTGATTGTTTTAATTTCAGTCCACGTGGAAGTAATTAAATTTGGATTTTTTCCAGTGCAAGGGGGGTGAAAAAGATAAACCAGGGTGACTTTCACCAAAACCAGCCAGATCAAAATCGTATTGGGATTTGCAAGTTAATTTATTTGCTTCATGTTATCTTTCATTTTCATCCCTCTTAGTGGTTGCTTCCAACTGGAATTTAAAATACGGAAACGCATTTTTGAAAGGTTCTTGTAAGACATCCATTTTGCCAGCTCAGAGGAGCCAGAAAGTTTGAGTTAGGCTAAGATAAGCACTCAGAAGAACAAATCCTTATCTGAACCAAACTTTCTGAGGTTTTTAATGTTATAAACAACCATCTTAACTGCAGTCAGAGATGTAAGAGAGCGGGGCTGGTCTGGGGACTAAGTGCTCCAGCCATCACCCTTCAATTTCTGACTCTTACAAAGTCCATCCATCTGACCTTTGGCCAGTCATTTCGCCTGCCTCCACCGGTCCACTGCCTGTAAAATGGAGATAGCAATACCTCCTTTTCCTTCCAATGCTGGTCTCTGCTCCCTGTTTTTAACACAGCCAGAATGGGGAGCACAGTTAACTGCTTTATATGGAGAATTCCATAACTCTGTCAGACCCCAAGACATCGTTGGAACATTAAAAACGTAATTAGTTAGTAGTGCTGGGTATTGCAAACCCCATTCCCTTCCTTGGGAATTTCCTTCATTTCCTTCCCAAGTTTGTTCACAAAATGCTCTTAAGCGACAAAACTTACTTAATAAAGCCATTCTGTAGAGACTTTAGAAAGATGAACTGAATTAGAAAGCTTTGGTGGAAAGAAATTGTTAATAATTTTAAGCACTGATGTTTCGCAAAGGAAAACATCAAATATGCTAATGAAGGCGGCGCTAGATTGTGTCATATCTTTTTAATTAAACTGATCATTTCATGTATGCAAGCTCATGTCTCAATCAAAGAGGCGGGTGCCAAAAGTTTAGAGAAGTCCAAAGTTTGGACTGAACTCCTGTGGCAACCCCAGGCACAAATACAGGTTGGGCAGAGAATGGCTGGAGAGCAGCCCTGAGGAGAAGGACTTGGGAGTGCTCCTGGATGAGAAGCTCCCCAGGAGCCGGCAGTGCGCGCTGGCAGCCCAGAAACCAACCCCAGCCTGGGCTGCAGCAAAAGGGTGAGCAGCAGGGCCAGGGAGGGGATTCTCCCCCTCTGCTCTGTGCTCCTGAGACCCCACCTGGAGTCCTGTGTCCAGCTCTGGAGTCCTCAACAGAGAAACGACATGGACCTGATNAGAGCATCAGTTAGAAGAGACCTCTCACTGAATTTCCTTCACTCCTTGAATTCTTACCAAGATTTAATGAAACTTTTTTTTTTTCTTTCCTAATATTTGAAGTACTTTGGAAACCTGTGCAAAGTAACAAACAGTTTAAGCTAAATGGAACTTAACAGCAAGTTTTCATGCTGCCCCTTGATTTGACAGCCGTTACAATACTCGTTAGAGGAGAGACTGTCATTAAGTCCTTTAAGACGAATGTGACAATGATGGGAATAGTTGCTGTTCCAGTACATGGATTCAAGATCTTGCTGTAGGCTTACTGTTAAGTAAAGTAATGAATTTCAGCTCCTAACACCTGCTTTATGCTGTATCCAGGTCAATCATCTGAGGCAGGATATGTATCCATTAAAAAAAGCATAGCTGGAAAAATTAAGGCAATGCAGATCTTCACAGAGATGTTTGTTTTAAAGCCAAGACCTTGAAAAAAGCAAATTTATCAGAAAAAAAACCCTAGCCCAACATAAAACCCACTCTTCTTACCAATTACATGCATCAAAACTAATTTCTGTATTAACTGTGGTGCATTTTCCACTTAGAGGTAGTGAAGTAGGTTGATGCCACTGGGATAAATTAAAAAAGCACATTGTCAGAGATCTATAATTTACTGCCTGCTTCTCTGCACGGCAATGAAAAGCTCTGGTGGTGGTGGAAAGCAATATGCACACCATGTGGGAGCTGACAGTATTACCCTAAAGAAAACAAGAATTGAAATAGAAACTCTATTTAGTATCAAAATTCCTCCAATTCTTGGGTCTTCATACCCAAAGCATTTTAAAGAGAGGTTTTGTTTTCACAGTCTGGGCGGCTTCAATGAGCAGCAGGGAGGGAGTGCTCATTACCACCTACCTTAAAGCACAGTAGTTGGTGAATTCTCACGGACAAGTGCAACGAGGAATTAACCCCTTTCATTTCTGGGGAGGCCCAAAGCCCACTTTGTCACTAGAACTTCATCCAGACTACTTTGTGCCTTCTGGGGAAAACTGAGTCTGTAACACAGGAAGCTGGTGTAAATTTTGCAGTTTGCTTTGCAGGACAATTTAGATATTGCACGTACTTGACATTTTTCAAGAGAGATTTTCTTTGTGAATCCCTTAGGATTAAGTGTAAGGACTAAAATATGCTACTGCAAAATCCCAACTTGCTTATGATTTAACAGAAAAGTGTAAACCTGACACGGTGAGCTCATCTTGGCCTTAATGGTCTCTCTGGTGACGGTGGTTTAGTCCATGAAAGATTGCTGAGACACCCGGAATCTGCCCTTTAAGCCATGAAAATCTAACGAGGCAGTTGTGAGCATGTGTGCAGGATTGCAGTGACAGGTTTTCCTAGAATGGTTAAAGCTGGAAGGACCTTAAGGATCATCCAGTTCCAAACCCGTAAAGGGTTCTTGAGCCTTGGAATGGGCTGCCCTGGGCAGTGGTTGGGTCAACATCCCTGGAAGGATTTAAAATCTGGATTGACATAGTGCTTAGGCACATGGTTCAGGGATGGTTTTTATCAGAGTTAGGTTGATGGTTGGACTAGATGACCTTTAAGGTCCCTTCCAACCCGGAAAGTTCTATGATTCTATGATGACCCAAAGTCATGATTACCGTGCCAAATATGTTGCTGATTCCATTGACTAATGCTGGCTTTTTTCTTTGCACCTACCTGTTGGTTGTCTTGCTACATACTCAGACTAAACAGTCTCTGACAAAGACCTTTTTGTTTATCTCTATTTAAGGCTTCCAGAACAACATACTTATACTCCATGGCAGGCAAGAGTTTTAACACAACACAACAAAATGTTTTCGACAAAAAGTGTGTGCTGTGTTATAGGTGTTGGTGTATAAAAGCAGCATGACATACCTACCAAGCTCTTCTAGAGGTAAAACTTTGCTGTTTTCTCCACTACTTCTCATTGTAACGCTAGGGAACAAAACTAATTTTGCAGAGCAGGTATTTCAAAAGAGATGAAAACAAGAATTAATAAGGGAATCACTCCGTGCACAGAAAACAACCCAATAAAGAGAATTAAACAATAAAAGTGACTGCATTACTTCTCACAGTTTTACTAAATGTCAGATATCATGGCCATGATTCAGCTTACAACTGTCTCATTCTCGGGGCTTAGTAGAAGGCAACCATCTGTCTATATGGAAGTACCTCATTGAATTTTTTTTATATTTTTTATTTAGAAGGGAAGGCAGGTTTCCACTCCAAGATTTAAATTCACTGAACTTCGCAAGCTATGCCATGTAGTTTCTCTATTATGCTTTCAGGTTCCATATTTTTTATGCCTAGTGTATTAGGAAAAAAGCCTTCTGACTTTCTGGTGGTGCATTTAAATGAATAAAGGGAGCCATGGGGGATAGCTGGAGGCCTAAAAACTAGAGCACACTCCATGCTTTTGCGAATACTTACATTCAATTAAAGAGCACCATATGCCATCGAAAGTATTGTTGGCTGGGTAACGTCCCTTCTAACAGATGTGATTACAGACAAAGGGTAAATATTATGCAGGAAGACATAATAGCAGTGCAGCCCCTTGGGAAAGGAGAAATCTAGTAATACAAAAATTGCTCTAAGCAACAGTGTGGTATTTGGCTGGGGGTGTTCAGCCTGGAGAAGAGAAGGCTCCAGGGAGAACTCAGAGCAGCCTTCCAGGATCTGAAGGGGGCTATAAGAGAGCTGGAGAGGGACTCTTGGTCAGGGAAGGGAGCCATAGGATGAGGGGGAAGTGTTTTAAACTGAAAAAGGGGAAATTTAGATGAGATCTTAGGAAGAACCTCTTTGGTGTGAGGGTGGTGAGGCACTGGAACAGGTTGCCCAGAGAAGCTGTGGCTGCCCCATCCCTGGAGGGGTTCAAGGCCAGGCTGGATGGGGCTTGGAGCAACCTGCTCTGGTGGGAGGTGTCCCTGCCCAGGGCAGGGGGGCTGGAACTGGATGATCTTGAAGGTTCTTTCCAACCCAAACCATTCTATGATTCTAAGAAGTTGCCCCAGGCAGCCACCAGCTCTTTTGCAGCAATTCCCATCCCTGCAGCACGTAGGAGGGCAATGGGGTTTTTCCATACTCCACTGAGCCTAGTCTAAAACCCTCTGCCCTTCCACCAGTCAAGACATTCCTCCAGTTCCTGGTAACTCCTTCCTTCCACAGTACTGGACTGGGAATGGGCTGCAACCAAGCTATCTAACTGGAAAACAAGAGGATGAGAAAGCAGTAGAAGGAAAGTGAAACAAAACGATTAAAAAGGTGAATGGAAGAGAAATGAGAAAGAAAGCTTATTTAAAAGGTTGCATGAGCTTTAATATTGCATCCTGCCAAGTGAACTGGACAATGAGTGCTGTTGTGTGTACGCGCTAATCAAAAACAGGACAGGCATGTAAAGCTGCTGTAATTCCTGGCTTAACTTGTTTTTATTGCTAGAATATGAAAAGAATATTTTCAGCTCATTTGTATTACTTGTGCAGCTTAATATCAAGAACAAAACAGCTTTATGACCACCTTAGTTACTCTAAGATAAATAACTGTTGGCTGAATAAATGTAGGCTAAAATAGACTCGAGCTACAGGGTTCAGAGACTGTCAGCTGCGACTGCCAGGATGTAATATTTGCTGAGCATAATTATCCTTTCCTGCTGGCATGGAAACATGCTTTCAGCTGCTTTTGGCTGCAGTCAGTTAGGGCCCTGGCCAATTAAAGCAATAGAAAAATACCCCATTAATGTCACCGGGCTAGCTAACATATTCAGCAAGTGGTTGTAGTTCAGCTAGTATACATGCTTGACATGAAATTAAGCTGAAAGAGGATGTCAAAACTGGATCTGTCCAACGATATGAGTGGAAAAAAGCTACTCACTTTCTATCAAGGAACGTGATGCTCTGCTGTTTTGACTGATGTCATTGCAGAGTTTCCAGCCTTGGAAGCAGATCCTTCCTCAACAACGCTGCATTTGTCAGGAACAAGCTATAAAAAATATCTTTTAATCTCTTTGAAAAGATGACTTGACTCATGTAGAGGAAGAAACTACTGACACAGCACGTCTTGATGTTCAGAAGCCTTTGATATGGTTCCGTTTCTGCTCTCAGAAGAGGGCTTGAAAGAAAGCCTAGAAGATAGATGTGCATTAACACACTGGCCTGTCTGCTTCAAATGAGGAAGTCACTCCAGTCAGGTCACACAGTCTGTCCCAAGACCAATCTATTTCATGTCCTTATCAATGACTCAAGTGGTGGGTTGGGATTTAGCTGATAACAAGATGAGAAGTTTAGCATTTAAAATGAGTTTGAACAATTGGAGGGATCATCTGAAAACGATAAAATTCAAAGTTCAAAGGACCATGTTAGAAGCAAAACTCAAAGGCAGACGTACAAAATGGGGAATAGTCAAGAACTGGAGGTTTTTGTGGCTCAAAAACTGAAAGGGAAGAGATATTGATGCGAAAAAGAGGGTCTGCTGGAAGTCACCAGCAGCATATTTCCTTCCTTTACTCACGGAACTAGTGGCAACATACTTGGCTCTTCTTCCACCCTTTCCCTCCTTTTATTTCTCCTCCAATACATTCTGCAGGCTCAACACTACAAGTTCTCCCCCAGACAACAATTATCCAATTGTTCCTCTCCATAGGAACTCTTCTAGAGGAGCTTCTTATGCGAGGGTTGTAGGGAAACCTATCAATCCTCTCCATACTCCTTCCAGGAATTTATACAAGTCTGGTTTTCTGCGAGACTCTCACCACTTCCTTAGGTTGTCTCCTGTTTGACCTCTTCTTGAAGATGCTGTCCTTCTTCTGTTTTGCATGGAATTATCCAGTTACCAAATACGTCCTCTTTCTGAGGCTTCAAGATCTCCTTTTCTGAAGGCAGAGCCACCCTCCTTTTTTGCCCCACAACTGACTTCTCAAGCAGCTTAAGGTCCTCTAGACGTTCCTCAGTATCCAGGCCATCTCCGTCTTGTAGGATTCCCACAGCAAGATGAGCATTTAAGATTTGCTTTCACAATTAACTCCTTATAACGGTGGCTACTGGTGTTTAAACTTTGTTTTCTTTCTTCCAGCAAGCAGGGAGTTAGCTGAATGGAAGCAACATGTGTTTGCCTCACCTTCTTTAACCATAGGAGGCTTTAGGAGCCATTCTTTTGCTCCCCTTCGAGTTCAGCTGGCAGTGAACACATCCAGCCCACGTTATTAATCTGTGAAGTGGATTCAGGGGAGGAGTGCCTGTTTATTTCTGAGAACCATGACTCTGTTCAGTTATCAGACAATAGGAAGACATTTCATCGCTTTTCCAACTTTTCAATAGCCAACAATGGCATTAACAGAATTTTTCTCAGGCTTGAGCCACCAGGATCTGAAGGGAGCTCCAGGAGAGCTGGAGAGGGACTCTTGGTCAGGGAGTGGAGTGATAGGACACGGGAGAATGGTTTTAAGTTGGAAGAGGGGAGATTTAAATTAGATATTGGGAAGAAATTCTTTGCTGTGAGGGTGGTGAGGCACTGGAACAGGTTGCCCAGAGAAGCTGTGGCTGCCCCATCCCTGGAGGGGTTCAAGGCCAGGCTGGATGGGGCTTGGAGCAACCTGGTGTGGTGGGAGGTGTCCCTGCCCAGGGCAGGGGGTTGAAACTGGGTGATCATTAAGGTCCCTTCCAACTCTGACCATTCTATGATTCTATGATCAGATGAGATTCATCTCTGCCTCCAACCAGCTTCGGGGAAATCTGCCAGCTACAGACACTCTGTAAGTCCCTCCTTCCTAAATACTTAGAAGATAAAGAAGCTGTTTTCCTGTGAATTTGTTAAGACAAGGTAAAAATCCTGCTTTCATGGCTGCAAAATAGGAATCCCTAATCCCCTCAGTTTCCAGGAGGCCCTGAAGCCCCCAGCACACCTAAGAGAGCAGATCTACCAGTACTTTACACAGCGCTTGGGGGCCCTTAGATAGAATGGGCTATTACAACTTCAAACTCTCTGCCAGATGCACAAATACACACAGCAGAAGGACAGGAGGGCACAGGGCTCTAAAGTTGTTGATTGTAACCCACTATCTGAGTCTCCCTGAGCATGCTGTGCCTCTGCAATCCACTGATTGAAGAAGAGTAGTGCTGGATAATAAATACCGTTGGAAGCCACCCAAAAAGCAGCAGGTTGCTATCACAGAACTAACTGTAAGTGAAAACAGATAATGCTACCTAGACAAAAACAGCACAAGTGGAAGAAGTGGTGTGTGGGAGAGGCAGCTGTAGAGGTGATGGGGGAAGAAAATTTAGCTTTTCCATCTACCAGAGAAGAAACATGCTGCAACAATCATTGTAGGTGATTGTAACTTGGCAGATGCCATGTTGTTTCTGGTTTTGTCAACAATAAAACTGCCCGGACATGGAAGCCTGATAAATCATAGTCTTCAGATCTGTGTGTACATAATCTTATACACAAAAACACGTCACCAGGCAGAGCAGGCTCTGAATTCCAATTGCTGCCCTGGCATATGCTCACCAGGAGAGCGGTTGACCACCACATGGGGACAGGGCAGGTAAAAATCTGCATGAGGGCACATACCTACTGAGTAGACAGGGTGCTGATCTGCCTTCATACCCTTTTTCAGTCCATATGAAGTCTTTTCTTGATAGCACACTGAGGGTCAGAGCCCATTAAATACACCTGCAGCTCTTCTTGCTCGTCCTTCTTGTTTGATCTTCTTGACATTTGTGACTTCTGTTCCTTCGAGGAGATAAAGTACTTAAGGTACTTTTTCAATAAAGTTCAGGCATCTCCACAAGGGCAGCCCCTGGCCAAGCCACAGCAGGGAAGTTAAATTAATTCCTTTTGTAAGTACCCACTCTGGAAAAACCTAGGGAGCCTCCTGTATTGGCACTTCTTGGTAGAGAATAAGGGGACAGCAAATAGTTGACGCTTTAAGTGGCTGAAAAAAAATTTAATTAATTAAGAAGCTACTGAAAAAAATTATGAAAATGAACACTAACACATCCCCATTCTTCCCTGAGAAACTCTAGAGGAAACTTGGGATGAGACAGGTGAGGTGGGTAACCGGTTAAAGCTGCCTTGGCATCTCAGGGCTTGATGGTGCAAAGACAACACTGAGTTTTAAAAGAGACCTTGGGAACTCCAAGAGAACAAAAAATGGTGAAGCTGACGTCCGTGTGAGGCAAATTAATAGAGTCACTAATAAAAGGAATAAAAGGACAGGATTACTCAGTTCCTGGATAATTTCAATCCTATTTGGAAGAGCCCGCATGGCTTCTGCAAAGGGACTTGTTCTCCTACAAACTTCTGAAGTGGCCAAAGAAACTTCATAGGATCGTTCTTTTGTGCTTTCTGCTCAACCTGCAAGTCAGTGTCTCTGAGCACCTGGCTTGGCAACAGTAAGAGGTCAGGAAGGGAATGGAGAAGGATCAAAACAGGGGTGAACTGCGATTTTTTAGTCAAAACATTATTTTATGGAAAATGTCCATTTGCCAGAGCCAATTGCAATTCAACAGAAGGTTTTGCAATAGGTTCTGAAGCTCCGTAGTCTTCTATTTAACACAAAATGCCTCACAATTCTATCACGCAGGAATGGTCATATCACCATTAGGTTATTGTTTAGTCTAAAGCTGACATTTAAAAGAGGAAAAAAGAGCATTTACGAGCTTCAGATTCTACAAGATAAGAAAGCTATGTCCTCATCATGCCTTAGGTCTGAGTCATTAAACATTTTATTGCAATTTAAAGCAAAAGGGATCTTGTTTTCCCTCACTCTCACCCTTCAGGATCAATTATTCAATCAGTGTCTTGAATTACCTGTACAAAACAGCTAAATAGTCTCACTCCCCATTACAGATACATTTGCTATTCTATTGATCAGGTCTTAGAGGGCCTATTAACATTTTCTGCATAAATTTGGTCCACAATGTGAAAAAGTCAGGGAATTGGGGCAATAGATCCTGAAGGCAGCCGTACCATTTTCAAGTAGGAAATAAATTTGTCTCAATTATTTCCCCTTCTATTTTAAAGCACCAAATAACGTAGGGTTTAAAACCTCCTTCCTTGTTCTTACGTAGCTGCACGAGTAAAACAGCATTTGTTGATGCCAGTGTCAGGGTTAAGCATAAGGTTTTCTGGATGTGTTACAGGATAAGGAAAACCACGAAGGGCTGTCTGCCTTCCTCCTTTCTGGGGAGAGAAAAAAAACTGGGAAAAAAAAAAATCATTTCATGCCAGCAGATGGCTACAACCCATTACTGTGCAAATCTGCAGAGTGGAAAGTGGAATGACAAATTAATTAGCATTCACTAGGCGTACATAACAGGGGATGACATGTGCCCCTGCCATTTTTTGTTTCACATCACATTAATCAAGCACTTGGTAACTGACAAAAAGTGTTAAACTAACCACAGCTTTCGCTCACGGTAGCAGATGAGCTGAGGATTTCTCTCAGGCAGAGATTTTATGTCCTCCCAGAGAATCATAGAATCATAGAATGGTCAGAGTTGGAAGGGACCTTCAAGATCATCAAGTTCCAACCCCCCTGCCATGGGCAGGGACACCTCTCCCTAGAGCAGGTTGATCAAAGCCCCATCCAACCTAGGGGAGGTGCATGCACACACACACACACACACATTCCAGCATCACTTACTGACCTTCTTTTCATGCTAAATTTCCCCCTGCCATGGCTACATCAAGCCTTGGCCACCACCGAGGAGCCCCCTTTCTCCTGGGAGGCACCTTGTGCAATGGGAAGGGGTCATGGTTCAGCTTGATTCGAGGGGATATCCCAGGAAAAACCTACACAAATCGTCTGCCAGACCTTTAATGAGTAACTTTAACAGACTTGGGTTACTGGCAAACAGCGAAACAGACACTTCTAACGTGGATCTTGAGTTTTCTGCAACTCTGAAGAACTGTGTTTGTTTTTACATGTCTGATAAGAACGTTGGAACTGAGATACCACAAGATCCTCAGCTCTCCTGAAAAGCAGCTGAGGCAGCATGGCTGAAGTCACTTTTGTGGCACACAAGAAAGCACAAATAAGCTAACACATTTTAAGGAGCACTCTGATTTGGAAGATGCCACTTCTGTTGTGTTTTCGTTTTTTTGTTGGTTTTTTTTTTTTAACTTTGTAGAGCTGTGCCTCATATCTAATACAGATAACAGGGCTGTAGGGGTTGGAAGGGATCTCTGGAGATGATCCAGTTCAATCCCCTGCCAAAGCAGGGTCACCCAGAGTAGGCTGCACAGGAATGTATCCAGGCAGGTTTTAAATATCTCCAGAGAAGGAGACTCCACCACCTCTCTGGGCATCCTCTTCCAGGGCTCTACCACCCTCAGAGAAGTTTTCCTCACTTTGAGATGGAATATGCTGTGTCCCAGCTTGTGTCTGTTGTCCCTTGTCCTGTCACCAGGCACCAATGAGAAGAGTCTGACCCCAGCCTCTTGACACCCACCCTTTAAACATTGAGCAGTGTTGATGAGGTCCCCTCTCAGTCTTCTCCAGGTCTCTCAGCCCGTCACCAGCAGAGTGGTGCTCCATTCCCATGATCACCTTCATAGTCTCCACTGGAGACTCTCCAGTCCTTCCCCGTCCTTTAACTGGAGGGGCCAGAACTAGCAGCGATGTTGCAAGGCAACACCAAGAAGTTTTAGCTGACCAAGAAGCAATAAATGGCAGAACACATTTCAATCAGGCCAGCTACCAAAAAAACCCAAAACCAACCAAAACCAAAACCAAAAAAACCCCCTATGACTCTGTGGTTTGAGAGGCTGGGTTTATCAGAAGAAAAAGCATTGCTACATTTCCAAAGTTTTACACCTAGAAGTGAGATTAACAGGCTGTTCATCTCATCAAATATTGTTCTGGGAAAGCAGAATCCTGCAGAAGACTGAGACCCAGAGCAGGTGTGGAAGTCAGGGAACACCTCCCATCGCTCCAATTGTCCTTTCAACAGCTTATCACCGCATCTGATGAGCGAACGGTAGAGAATAAAGGGAATAAAGACATAATTTTACCTTCAGAAGTGTCACAGGTGACATTATTATGAGGTTGTAGCCTTGGATATGGCCACATTCCAGTAGGTATCTTTGAAAACTAGAGAACACAGAGAAAACCTGCATCCTCTTTCAAGGAGGTGAGTGTTTCACATCACAGAGAATCCACAGAGGGAGGGACAGGTGATTTTTTTCCCTGCCCAGGGCAGGGGGGTTGGAACTGGATGATCTTTAAGGTCCCTTCCAACTCTGACCATTCTGTGATTCTATGAATCATTCTACGATTCTTCATCTAGTCATATTTTCAAACCAAGAATCAATGCTTTTTGGGAAAGCAGGCCTTAAGTAGTTAATTGATTGGATTTTACAAAGGACGTGGAAGGAAATGAAATTGCCTGTGGTAACAGAGATATCAAACTGCCTGATCTAATAGCCTTTATCAAATTTAGCTCAAACAATAAAGGATTTTTTGTGTTCTAGCAGAGAAAGATGAGATCTAAATGCTTATTTAGTATTTAATTGTAATAAAATTAATACACTTTTCAGGAAGCCTTTTAGCTTGATAGTCCAGGAAACTAAAGCCCTTTTTTTCCATTCAAAATGCATCTCCTGAGCAGTGGACCCATCAATGCCCCTTCCCACCCTGAGCCAGGGGACATCTGTGGGGCCCCGTGGGGCCAGTTCCCACTGTGGTTCAGGGAAAATCAGGAGTCTGTGCCTGCCCCACTGGCCTGGACTGGACTGAACCTCTTCTTCCCACCATAATTACAGAAATACTGAGCTTTATTAAAAGTTTCAGTCTCACGGCAACTTTTCCAGTGTTTTCCCCAAGAAAGAGCAACCTCAGCTCTTCCAGTTCTGCTGCCTTGGTTACTGCCAACAGGCTCTCAAACTCCTGCAGTAACTAGGGAATTTTTTCACTTATTATGGTTGACTTTAATAATATATAATAATCACAGGTAGATCTTACTTTTTCCTCTCAGTTCCAGTGGGTATATCTTCACCTTTTTGCATTTCTGAGTAAAGCCATCAAGAAATTTTAAGAGAAAGTTTTCCTTCGGAAATGGATTGAATCAAAATATTCAATAAGAATATGTTCTTTAACGCACACACAGACAAAGATGGGAAGTTAAAGTAATTCCTTCCAACCAGGTAGGCGTGTTGTTCTCCGTTTCTAATGTTAGTTGTCAGGTTTTGGAAAGAAAGGAAGTCATTTAAAGCTCGAATGAATTAATTTGCGCTCATATTTTATGTAAATAATCGAAATGATACGGCTGAAATAAGAGTTTTAGCGGCTCTAAAATTAATGTTGCTTAAATTCCGTTTCACAGGAAATTAAGTTTCTGATGCAAGCCAAATGGAAAAATTTGAAATGGCTGAATTTCCCATGAGCCAGAAAGGGAGATTTTGGCAGGTCCATCCTGTACCGGTAGCATCAGGGGGTGCCAGGCGACCGGTTGCTTCTTTCCAACTGGAGAGAAGTCAGTGGCTTTTTCCTCAGAGCTTGTGAATCCATCTGTTACCCCAAATACACACGAGCTTGATGGATCATCCAGGAAACCATATGTTCCCGCGTTACTGATCTGTGCCTGGCCCACATTTCCCATTTTCCCTTTGGCTGTGGTGGAGGTGATGGCGCGAGACAAGCAAAGGAAGGTGGCCACGTGCTCCATCACCTTGCCTGGTGCCCATTTGGCAGAAAGAACCATTATCTCCAGGGCAGAAGGAAAACCAATTAAAAAATCCAAGTGAAAGCTTTGCCCTTGTGTGGAGTCATAGAATTGTCTAGGTTGGAAGGGATAGTCCAACCATCAACCTAACTCTGATAAAAACCATCACTGAACCATATCTCTAAGCACTAAGTCAACCTGGCTTTTGAATCCCTCCAGGGATGGTGCCTCAACCACTGCCCTGGGCAGCCCATTCCAAGGATTAATAGCCCTTTCAAGATAAACATTTCTCCTAACATCCAATCTGAACCTACCCTGGAGCAACTTGAGGCCATTCCTCTTGTCCCATTGCCTGTGACTTGGGAGAAAAGACCAACCCCCCCTGGCTACACCCTCCTTTCAGGGAGTTGTAGAGAGCAAGAAGGTCTCCCCTCAGCCTCCCTTAGGAGCTATTTAGTTCCCATTAATATCGCTGTGAGCCAGGCACCACACATCAAAGAGAATTAATGCCTCATCAGCTCGTTTCACAACTTCTCAACACTTGGAATTCAGTCACAGACTTCACTCTCACAGTCCGAGCTATCCAGCTGCTCAAAATACTACTTTTTTTTTTATGGACACCAGCTAGGAAGGAATTTTTTTAAGGATCCAGAATAGGGTTCATCAAAATATTGCAACTCTTTCGCCGACCAGAGCTCCAACATTCACAATAGCCTAAAAAAATCCATCCAAACTAACTTTTTATGTGGAGAGAAAAAAAAAAAAAGTTTAAAGAATTTATTGATCACAGCTGACAAGTATGTATGCAAGGAAGAAATCATCTGGCAGCAGATGGGCCTGTAATAATATTAATATCCTCACCACCTGGCTCTTAATCCATGCTTTTCATCATTAGATCATAAAGCACTTCTCAAATGAGGTCGAGCACCTAGTGGGAAAAAGTAGAGTAAGATGCAATGGCTGGAAGCTGAAGCCAAACAGATTTAAGCATGGAGTAAGGCACACTCCACTTGTTCTTTCATCAATCACAACAGCAGGTGATTAAGAAAGCCAAGAATTTGTCTGCAAACATGATGCTCTCCATCACTTATTGTCACAAAGGGAGGATCTCAAATATGTTACAGTTTGAAAAGCAAAATACAAACTTATTTGGGGTGGTTGTTTGCCTTTTGAATACAGTAGGTGCAGAAAATAAGGTGGTTCCAGCCTACCCACCTATCCTATGAGTTCAGTGAATCTTGCACACCTTTTCTGGATGCCTAGAGAGAACAGCTCTCTGAATGACTTTTTTTCAGCTTGAGCTCATGGTTCCATTTCATTTTTGGTAGATATTAAACAAGGAAAATCCTTATCATCCCTCAATTCAGGGAGACCAACCTGAAGGACATCTTGGCTGGAATTCAAGCACAGGGGCATGTCAAGCCAAGAGACTCTGAGCTGCCCCCAGGGGAAGTCAATGCAGCACTTCCAGGATGTCAGGTCTACCAACCAGATGATTTTAGAAACCTGAAGGTGTAGGAAAGGGTTATCAAATGACTAATGACCTTTTAAAACCAATTAGTGTATCCTAATCATGGCTTTTCCATAGGCTGGTGACCAGATGAGAAAAACGCAATGCACCAAACACCTCAAAGACAGCTACTTGAAGTAAAGGTTCTTGAATTCTTCAGCACATCTACCCCCTTCCACCCCAAAAATCCCATATTTTCAATTTTGCTAAAAAAGAAAGCATCCTGAATTTCACTGTCCTGCAGCTGCTCTTTGGACAAAACCAATCTGTTGACACACCATCCACTCAGTCACTTGCTGGTTGCATCAACGGCCTGGTCTAAAACTTCTCCCAGAGGGGAGACCACGTCTATCCTTGTGTGGTGTGTACAACAGGGTCTTCACGCTGAGCCAGAATTTGATATCCATCATAAAATTAATAAAATATGTAGAAACATAGAATTGGAAGGGACCTTTCAGATCATCTAGTCCAACCATCAACCTAAGTCTGATAAAAACCATCACTAAAACATGTCTCTAAGCACTGGGTCAACCCATCTTTTAAATACCTCCAGGGATGGTGCCTCAACCACTGCCCTGGGCAGCCCATTCCAAGGATTAAGAACCCTCTCAGTGAAGGAACTGTTTCTAATATCCAATCTGAACCTCCCCTGGTGCAACTTGAAGCCATTTCCTCTTGTCCCATGGCCTGCTCCTTGGGAGAAGAGATCAACCCCCCCTGGCTACACCCTCCTTCCAGGGAGTTGTAGAGAGTGAGAAGGTCTCCCCTCAGCTTCCTTTTCTCCAGCCCTGCTCACCCCAACACATTCAAAGTTTTCAAGGCCCTATGTTGCTTCAACACACACTTTTAAGCTTAAGTGGTTGAGTAACTTCACAAGTGAAGTCCAGTCCCACCGGGAATCACGGGCCTACACAAACAATCCAAAGTCCGAGATGAGATAATGGCGGGGGCAAAGGGCAGAATGTGGGTGCAGGAAAATAAAAAGGGAAGAAAGCAGGATAAATAAGGTCTACGGCTGGAGATCTGAAGGATCTTTCACAGTTGCCACTCAGGAAAATGAGTGTGAGTTACATATTCTCAGAGTTTATGAGGGAGCTGCCTGGCTACGTTCTTTTTTGGGGCATCTTTATGCCCGTGACTTTACTCCTGCTCCTGATCATTGCCCACCTCAGGATCCAGCTGGCAGAAGGTGAGTCGGGCTTGGGGGGCAATGGGTGGGTGGGCAGGCAGAGAAAGCTTCTCCTTCAACAGGCTACAGTCAGGCTTGTAGCTGTAACTGAACTGAAGATAACCATGATCATAAATGATTTTATGAAGTTGTACTGCATTTTAGACAATTTGCCACTTGAAAATCATGACAGGAATTTGTTCAGAACTTGGAATGAACCCTCACTTAAAACTCCATAGTTTTCCATACCATACTATAGAAGATTTTACAGTACTATTCTATAGAAAGGGCAACTAAAATGGAAAAAAATAACAGGGTAAATAAATCACAGACCATTTTCCTCTGTGCTTTCACCATGAAAGTCTTCAGCGAGACAGGCAACAGCAGCTACACCCTGTGAGTTGTTGGTTACTGCTCGTTCAGTGTGTCTGTGTTCTTTCAACACCACACATTTGCTTTTACTTTGTACCTAAAGGCAATGAGTTTTGCTTAGAAGGCAAACCCCCGTAGGTGAGACTGTCCAGTTTTAATGGGGGGGGGGGATCTTCATGCTCTCCAGGTCTGAGTTTTGGGCTTCCAGCTCCCAAGTTCAGCCCCAGTGTATGTTCAGATCAGAGTCTTTGTCCTTTCTCTCCTTCAGCCTTTCCAAAACACATTCCTCATGTTCCTAAGCTTGTTCCTCAGATTAGGAGGAAACTTTTCTCCACAGAGGGTGTCTGGGGAGCTACGATGACGTTCTAGATTTCCTCTGTGTACTTCTTGGTAGGCTTGTCCCTGCCTGGGACAAGGGTCCATGATGCAGATGCTACAGGTTTCAGCTCTAGCAGCTCATCCAAGATCTTAAAAGAGACTCTTGGACAATTCTGACCACGGAAGATAAGCAAGAGAGATTCACCCTGAGGTGCATCAGCCTCACAGAAGGCAGCCAGATTTTCCCACCCCTGCAAGGCTAGGGCAGAACCCTTACCTAGATGCCACACCAAGAACTGTAATTTGAACATTAGTTCAGCTTGCTCTATCCTGTAGCCTTCTGAAATCCTGAAACCGAGGCAATTTAACACAATTCAATACAGTAAGAAAGGCCACACGTGCCCAGGAATGTGGAATAAGTTCCCTTCCTACTTTGTATAAGGTCTCCAGGCACTTAGACCTGAGACTTCAATGGAGAGGAAGGGGATCTGTTTGCAGACAAATGCACACCACAAGTTGCTTTCAGGATGCTAAAAAACTCAAATAATTCCTGTTCGAGATGTGCTTTCAGATGCTGAATGAATCCACCAGGGAAGGGTGTTCCACATGCCCAACCCAGCTCTGCTGTGGCTTATCAGCTATCCTTGGAGCAAGGCACTGACAGCTTTTCATACTCTAGTACACAGCTATCAAAAAAACCCCCAAAACTGTGGGGCCAAAACATTGTACAATTCAATACCTGTGAGGGAATATTGAAGGTTAAGTATTGAGAGATCTTTCCTGGGAAAGGTTGAAGTGGAAAGTAAGGAAATTATTGTTTTACAGTTTGGATTAAAGCAGGGATTCTCCCTTTCTGTGGCCATCCGTGATAGTTAATTAATTACTATGAAATAATACTGAGATACTACTGACTCATTCCTACCTGGGGATGCTCTGGCTTTTCTATTCATGCCAGGATCAAGCAGAACAGGAGGGTTACAGATCCCATCAGTTCAGGTGTTTTGCTGAGGTTCAGCCAAGACACCCCTCAAGCCAAGAATCCATCTGGAAAAGCCCCACAGATGTTAGTACTCATGCTGCTTGACCAACTGCTGAACCAGCCCAGCCTGCCCTGTTTCACAATCCCCAAATCCTCCTCAGCTGTGCTCTCTGTAGGTCTGAAAATGACCCACAGAACCAGGTGTTGACAGGCTGAGAGAATTGGGGTCGTTCAGCCTGGAGAAGGCTCCAGGGAGAACTTAAAGCCCCTCCCAGTCCCTAAAGGGGCTCCAAGAGAGATAGGAAGGGATTCTTGGTCAGGGAGGGGAGCCATAGGATGAGGTGGAAGGGTTTTAAATTGGAAGAGGGGAGATTTAGATGAGATATTGGGAAGAAGTTCTTTGGTGTGAGGGTGGTGAGGCACTGGAAGAGGTTGCCCAGGGAAGCTGTGGCTGCCCCATCCCTGGAGGGGTTCAAGGCCAGGCTGGATGGGGCTTGGAGCAACCTGCTCTGGTGGAAGGTGTCCCTGCCCAGGGCAGGGGGGTTGGAACTGGATGATCTTGAAGGTCCCTTCCAACTCTAACCATTCTATGATCCTAAGATTCCATGATTTAAATACCAGCCTTCCCTCTGCTGACAAAAGCTCAGGAATTCTGCTGGCTTCAGGTGCCTGTTTTCCAAATAAGCTTTCCATTTTCCTCCGTGCAGCAAGAGAGAGGCTCCATGTAAACATATTAAAACCCGCCTTAACATCATCCCTTCAGGATTTATCAAAAATAAACCTCACACTAACAAACAAACCAGCATTCCTTTCCCTTGAGCAGGCAGCAGTGACAAGGGAAGCTAATATTCCGTTATAAAGTGTTGGAAGACTTTCTTCTAGAAGCACCATGCTCTGATACAAACCTCTTACTTGGTCACCTTCAGCTTCATAAGACTAGTTCTTATTAATTTGGTACCAGCTCCTTATTCTTTATAAAAAATCAGTGCATTACCACCACAAATTAGTGCATTCTTACAGGATTCTGTGTTTTTTTGGCTTATTTTTCAGTGAACGAGGAGCTGGCCATGGCACAGGAGCCCACGAAGGCCTTCCCAATTTACCAGGGCCAGTGGCAGAGACCCAGGAGGCCTGGACCAAAGGAGAAGAAATACAAGAACTGAAGGATATTTAAGGGAGTCTCACGTCTCAGGAAGCAAACTTAACCCCAGGCCTTGGCTCTGCAGGGTTAAAAATGACCAGCTGTAGGTGTACACCATGGAGGAAAACAAAACGGAGTGGGGAGATGAGTTCTGTGCCCTACAAATGAGACAGCTGCTGCCATCCAAAAAGCCCTTATAACAATTTGCTTTCTGCAAGCCAGCAGGGATTTATGCAACTCCTTGGACTCCAGAGACATCCTGTATCAGTTCCCCTACACGGCACAGGATTTGGGGGTGAGGGAAGGCACCTTTCTCAGCAGCCCTTCCCCAGCAGACTGAGAAGAAGGAGATATAACAAGCTCCCAAGAGAGCTGAGCTCGGATATACAGGGCAGCCAGGCTTATTAAATTGAATACACATAAACAACAAGTTCATATCAAGCACCAGCATCTAGGAAATTGAGAAGGGTTATGATAAAGGAACTGACTTTTGTCTTGGTTTTTTATATTTTTATTAGCTTGTATGCTTTGGGAAAGATTGTAGGGTTTGTAAAGGATGCTTTCCATAGAATTTGGAAGGAAAATATAAAGAGTGATGGCAAAGGAAAGGAGTTTTTTGAAAAATTTTTGAAACCTTGGAAAGATTCAGTCAGTATTCTGTTAAACAGCCATTATTCCAGTTCAAGGACAATTCCTTGGAATTTAATTCTCAGATTAAAAACCAAAACACCCCGAAGTCTGGAAGTTTCTTTTCTTGTGTGTTATCAATGGAGCGAGTGCAGAGGAGGGCAATGGAGCTGGGGAAGGGCCTGGAGAATAAATCTGATGAAGAGTGATTGAAGGAGCTGGGATTGTTTAGTTTGAGGAAGAGGAGGTTGAGAGGAGACCTCAGCACTCTCTACAACTGCTTGAAAGGTCATTGTAGAGAGGTTGGTGCTGGTCTCTTCTCACAGGTAATTAGGGATAGAACAAGACAGAATGGCTTTAAGCTGCAACAGGGTAGGTTTAGACTGGACATTAGGAAAAAATTCTTCATGGAAAGAGTGGTCAGACCCTGGAAGAGGTCTGGAACAGGGAGGTGGTGGAGCCCTCATTCCTGAATGTGTTGAAGAGTCATTGAGATGTGGTGCTGGGGGATCTGGTGTAGGGGAGAACTTTGTGGAGTGGGACTGGATGATCCCAAGGGTCTCTTCCAACCTGAACGATTCTATAATCTGTCACTCATGTGGCCCTGACCACAGGCTTAAGGAACACTGTAATTTATCAGAGTCTACGAGAAGAAAACAGGAATCAAACAGGAAAACACCTTTACTATAAGAAAGAGTCCTCTGTGATATTTTAATACTATCCTATTTTAAAAAATACTGAATTCATCACACTGGCTGACACCTGTGCAAACAACACAGAATACACTGCACTGACCAGGTGGAGAGCTGATGGATTGTGCCTTGGAAAAAACATATATAATAAAAGTAAAGGTTAAGATGCTTAATTGCAAGTACCTACAATTCAATCTAGCAATCTCTATTTAGGCTCCCAAAGGAGCCTAAATTTGAAAAAGCAAAGTATTTTGTAGCTCCATTTGAAATGGGCAGAAGGTGCTGGGTGGAAAAAGCCAGGTGTTTAGTGAGGAGTCACAGCATCAGTGAGGTACAAGACAGACATAGGGACTTGGACTTTGAAGGATAAACCCTGTGGAAGAACCAGAGCAAAGCCTGCAGAGCCTCAAAACATCTCAGCTCTGCTCTTGTCCTTTAAGGGCTGGCAATGAGCACACAAAATAACCCTGCTCTCATCCAAAGATCCACCCCAATCCCCTGAAAGCAGTGATGGAGGAAAAGAAGGTGATGTTTTTAATGCTTCTAAGCGTAGATCTATGTCATTATGTCAAACATCTATGGTTGACTGAAAAAATAACAAGAGGCAGTTGTTATGCAGTGTCAGAAGTGCCTTTATGAAGACTTACGTGACACAGAGATTGAGACACCGAGATATAATACATCAAGATTCTGAAGAAAAGTGGTCTTAACTCATCTAGCTATTATTAATGGAAATAAAACAGTCCATTCTCCTGGTTACACAGCTTCTTCAGCGTCAATGTCCCTGTAGGTTATGGTATTTTTATAGGAAGGGTTCAAGGCCAGGCTGGATGGGGCTTGGAGCAACCTGGTGTGGTGGGAGGTGTCCCTGCCCAGGGCAGGGGGTTAGAATTGGATATTAAAGATCAAACATATTAAGGAATTGTGATATTAAATCTCAAACACACCCCAGACAGTAGAGATACAAAAGCTAAAGCTGAGTAGAACATGGTGTCTAAGGAGAGAGGGCTGAGAGTTTGATCCTGATGACCCACCTCTGCTTATGGATGTCTCACCTGGAAAAGCCACCACACAGATCCAGTGAGCTGGACCTAGTGGCCTCCTGCTCTACACCTCTCCAGAGGTGGGATATTGCAGTATTTGCTTTTCCAAACTCTCACCATTTCCTTGGAAGCAGCTGGCACAGACCCTGGCGACAGGTGGGACTTGCTGCCAACTGACTCAGTGTCCTGTGCCAGGAGCAGTTCCTGTTTTCCTACATAATCCTTAGATAATCATAGAATCATAGAATGGTCAGAGTTGGAAGGGACCTTAAAGATCATCAAGTTCCAACCCCCCTGCCATGGGCAGGGACACCTCCCACCAGATCAGGTTGCTCCAAGCCCCATCCAGCCTGGCCTTGAACCCCTCCAGGGATGGGGCAGCCACAGCTTCTCTGGGCAACCTGTTCCAGGGTCTCACCATCCTCACAGCAATGAATTTCTTCCCGAGATCCAATCTAAATCTCCCAAAGAATGCTTCAAGAAACACTGTAATTGCAGTTGCTCAACCAGTCTGTCCCCGGTTGCTTGTCCTTTCCGAAACCTTAATCTAGGAAAAAAATCTGTAGAACAATTCCAATATTTCTTATGAACTAAACAGAAAGGAGCATGAAATACTTTCACGTAGGATCCATGGGATTCGCTTTTCTCAGTATTTCAGCAGACTTAATTACTGAAATACCTTCTCATTAAACGGGCCTGTGATTGCATTTGGAATTGCCTATGGATTAGAAAGGCGGCTTGTGAAGCACCTCGGGAACAACTCCTTGTGTTGCCCGTTGTGGTTTTTGCTACAAATATCTTATATAGTAAAAAAGCAACAATGAAAGCTCATCAGAGTCGTGCCACGTCCCAGAACACCGGAATAATTACACACAACGTGAATCCCTAAAACTTGACTATTTTTAGGACTGATGGCACTCAGGGCTTAAGTTTCTCTGGTTTAATTAGCACAAGTTTAATCAACGGAAGCGACAGCGACGCACACACTGTGCTGCCCTCAAATAATATTCCTTTTTTCCCTGACAAAAGGGTCTAATAACTATTTGAAGAAATAGAGGTCTCGGGGAAAGTGCTATTATTTTTTTCCAGGATATTATATTTGCACTTTTAAGGATTAATACAATTGTAATAAAACCCAATTATTGATTGTCTAACAAACTTTGTTGTTTTAAGGATTGATGCAATGGAAGTAAAACCCAATTATTGACTGTCTGACAAACTTTGGTTGTTTTAAGGACATGAGGACAGGCTGAGAGAGCTGGGGCTGTTCAGCCTGGAGAAGAGAAGGCTCCAGGGAGACCTGGGAGCAGCCTTCCAGGATCTGAAGGGAGCTCCAGGAGAGCTGGGGAGGGACTGTTTGTCAGGAAGTCTAGCGACAGGACAAGGGGTAATGGTTTTAAATTGGAAGCGGGGGGATTTAGATGAGATATTAGGAAGAAATTCTGTGGTGTGAGGGTGGTGAGGCACTGGAAGAGGTTGCCCAGGGAAGTTGTTGATGCCCCATCCGTGGAAGTGTTTAAGGCCAGGCTGGATGGGGCTTGGAGCAACCTGCTCTGGTGGGAGGTGTCCCTGCCCATGGCAGGGGGGTTGGAACTTGATGATCTTTAAGGTCCCTTCCAACTCTGACCATTCTATGATTCTAATATAATTGCAGTAAAACCCAATTATTGATTATCTAACAAACTGGGAAGATCCAAATCAATAAGGAACTGGAAGGAAGAAGCTTTCTGCCCACCAAACGAATTCTGCAACTAGTGATATTCTGTATCAAAAATACCTCGAAGAATTCATAAAGCTTTTCTTACACACTTTAAGACACTCTGTTATGGTTTGAGAAAGCCCATAACAATTTATTGCCATGCAGACACAATTATTCCACCACCTCACGACCCCTCCCCACCCAGGAAAGGGGAATCGGGGAATGCAAAGCAACATGAGGGTTGAAATGTGAATAGATTTAACAGAATAAGACTAAATAATTGGCAATAATGCTAAAGAACCAGTGTTAATACTAATCTGATATAAAATATGAAGGAATTATGCTCAGCCCATTCACTCAGCAGAAGCTGGGCCCTCCCAGCAGGGAAAGGAAGGCCTCAGGGGTCTGGCACCGGGGCAAGGAGTTCTCTGGACCCACCACCATCGAGGGAGAGTCCCCTACACAGCAAACTTTTCTAATTTATATTGAATGTGACCTTCGTGGTATGAAATAACCCTGTTGGCAGCTTGGGTCAAACACCCAGGCCTTGCTCTTCCTTGGCCCTGCACCTGGAGAGGCTGGAAAACACCAAGGCCTTGAATCTCACAGAGCCTGGCTGGCCATAAAGTGACTATTTTCAAGAATTCAGACACTAGAGTCTTCTAAAAGTGCAATTTTCCATGGTATTAGAAGAAAATTTAGTCCTGGGCCTCTTAACCAAGGAGAAATCCCCCTTTAACACACAGATCTCCATTCTGACCTCCACTTACGTGTCCCAAACGTGCCACCTCCTTGTCAGCGTCCTCACTCACGCAGAGCCGCGCTGGTGGGCTGGGTGAAGGCCTCTGCCCCTTTTTGAAAGGCAGAATTTCTCTGTTTTTTTGAAGAAAAAGCTACTTTTCAGGGTAATTTGGGCTGTAATTGAGAAGACCTCTCTGCACACATGACTCCACACCTTGGGTTACTGTTGTCTTATGTCACCCAGACTGTATCAAGCCAAAACTCACAGGGATTTCGGCTGCTGGCAGCTGGCAGTGATCTAAACTGAGAATAGCACCTAAAATATATCACTCAGAAGTGAAGTGAATACCAAAGAAGTGATGAAATGAAGCAAATGCTCAGCTGTGTGGTGAGCAGGACTCAGGAGGTGGTTGTCCCCCTGGACTGGGCACTGGGGAGGCACCACCTTGAGGGCTGGGGCCAGTTTTGGGTTCCTCACCATGAAACAGATACTGAGGTGCTGGAGCAGGTCCAGAGAAGGTCAATGAAGGTGGTGAGGAGTCTGGAGACCTCTTGTGAGGAGAGGCTGAGGGAGCTGGGGGTGTTCAGCCTGGAGAAAAGGAGGCCGAGGGGAGACCTTCTTGCTCTCTACAACCCCCTGAAAGGAGGGTGTAGCCAGTGGGGGTTGGTGTCTTCTCCCAAGGAACAGGTGATGGGACAAGAGGAAACGGCCTCAAGTTGCACCAGGGAAGGTTCAGATTGGATATTGGTAGAAATTTTGACATGAAAGAGTTATTAATCCTTGGAATAGGCCATCCAGGGCAGTGGTTGAGGCACCATCCCTGGAGGGATTTCAAAGCCAGGTTGACATCATGCTCAGTGACATGGCTTTGTGATGGTTTTTATCAGAGATAGGTTGATGGTTGGACTCGATGATCTCAAAGGTCCCTTCCAACTCGGGCAATTCTATGATTCTATGAAACAGAACCTACTGAGAAGCGTTATGATTTGCTTTGGGACTTGAAGATCAGAGTCCAACCTCAGTGAACTCCACAGAACCACCTGCAGACTGAGAGGCACTTGAATTTGAGCTGTGATGACCTAAATCTCATCTTTTTTGGCATCTGAAGTTTTTTTTTCCCTGAATCACAGAAACCAGGATGTCTATCAGAAGATGTTTAATAAACACTGCAACTTTAGTGCCAGTATTAGGAGGCAAAGAGTGATGCCATCCTTCTGGTAATGCTGCTGCTACAATCTCTGCTTTTCAATCCCTGCAGTTCTCCCAACTGACCTGCTCACTTTAAATAGCTCCCAAGTTTAGGTCCCAGTGCCAAAAGCCATACAGAGAATAAACAACTTTATTTTATAACAGAATTACAGAAAGCAAAATATCACTTAATACAACTTCAAGCTGCTAGAAATCTAATTTGGCATTTTAACTATACACAGAGTCAACAGCCAAAAAAAAAACCCAACCAAAACCCAACCCCCAAACAAACGACACCCCACCCCCCCCGGAATGAAATAAAAATCAAATCCAAAATAATTACCAGCTTTTCCCAAGGGCAGGCTCAAATGATGGAACTGTCTTATCACTTTATGAATGGAGTCCATCGTAAGCTTTGCCTCAATATCCTAAAAAAACCTGCATCAACCTGAAAACTTATTCCTTCTCAGTAAGAAATGTCAGTTCTAACGTGGAGACAAGTGAGGTTTAACAAAAAGCGAGCGCTCTACACATGTATTCAAATAATGGAAGTGTTGAAAAGTTTGGACACAGGAAGAATTTAAAAAAAAAAAAACAACAAAAAACCCAAAAAGCACTAAGGTTTGAAGCTGCCTAGATCATCTCTTGAAGGAAGAAGGGAAAGATCTTTTGTCCTTCCTTCTTTCCTCCTCTGGAATGCTGCAGGCAGCAAAACGCCTGCACAAAGTTGAGCATTGGCACCAAAGTGCAAAAGGAGAACACAGTGCTCAGTCAGAAGAGAAGTGTCTGCCACTCCTTCTCCTCCCCCAGCCTCTGCTCCGCAGAGAGGAGGGCCTCAGGACAGAAGGAGTTCCAGAGAGAGCAGTATAAAATTTATCCCAAGAAATAGATTTTAGGAAATGTTGTATTTTTATAAAAGTCTTTGTTATGTGATACCATGTATTTACCTGAATAACCTGGAAAAAAATTTAAAAAAAAAACCAAAAAAAATGACTCCAGTAAGAGATTTCACTTGAAATATTTGGAAAAACAAACCTCTATCTAAATTAGTAAGATCCTCTTCCCTGCACAATTCCCACCTGCTCCAGTGAACAAGGTTTTCCAGATTTCTTTTTGTTCACTTTCATACGATAAAGGATCAGCTTCAAAAATACAAGTACTTGTGCAAAAGAGGATCATACCCTCTAAGACTCCATTTTTTTACAAAAATAAGATTGTTAAGAAGTGGTTATCAAAAAAACCCAATAAACAAGAAAGGTTTTAAGGGAATATAGAGCCAAGATGTTAAGATGGAGTTTGGTGTTGGCATTTAAGTCTTGAACGTGGGGTCACCCTTGCTGGGCTCGGTGAGTTTGGTGGAGAAGTGATGCCTTGGAATGATTAGAGTTCCTCATGGTCATGATCATGGTCAGTGTGGGGTTTATTTCTGGAAGAAAAAAGGAGGAGGAAGATTATATCAACATTCATCAAGGGGACCACGTGAGGAGTAACACACCAGCAGAGTCAAAAAGGCCTTTTTCCTATAGAGGTTGTTTTGGGGGAAGGTAATTTCATTAAAAAAAAATTAGTTGTATTAAACAAATTCCTCAGAAGCAGAGTGTAATTATCTCTTCTCTCAAGTTTATTAGAGAAAACAACTCTACACCAGCGACACTTGCCACTGGGGCAGAGCTTAGAGACAACTAACCAAGAGTTGTGGCCTTTTTTCAAGCTTTAAAACTCAAGTTCACAATGCATTTACCTCCTGGCCTTGGAAAATGATAAAAGTCAAATATTTTGCTGTGTTTAGGAGTAAGAATTAGCTGAAAAAAGTCCAAGCCTGCCCCTTCACAACTGGGAAGTGCAGAGTTTTCCCAGTAAACAAGGAGGATGTAAGGCAAGGGCTGCAATTGTAGGGGGACCAGAAAAACTTGACACATCCTTCATATTTTGCAGAAATAGCCCAAAAGTCAAAGTACTGAGACAAAACTGAGAGATGTATACAGGAAAATCTGCAAGGAAAACTAATGTTGAGATTAGACTTGAGATAAAAATTCTGACTCTAAGTCTAGCACCACCTGTTTCAACTCAGCCTTCTATCACAGAACACAACAGGACACTGCTGCTGCATCTTCCTACATTAATTACCATAGAATCATAGAATGGTCAGAGTTGGAAGGGACCTTCAAGATCATCAAGTCCCAACCCCCCTGCCATGGGCAGGGACACCTCTCCCTAGAGCAGGTTGCTCCAAGCCCCATCCAGCCTGGCCTTAAACACTTCCAGGGATGGGGCATCAACAACTTCCCTGGGCAACCTGTTCCAGTGCCTCACCACCCTCACANCGCGCACTGCCGGCTCCTGGGGAGCTTCTCATCCAGGAGCACTCCCAAGTCCTTCTCCTCAGGGCTGCTCTCCAGCCATTCTCTGCCCAACCTGGATTTGTGCCTTGTGTATTTGTATTTATAGAAACTTACCTGAAGTATTTGCTCGAGGAACAGTTTTTGATCTTACTCTTCATCTTCCTCAGCAAGTTCTGTCTCTTTGTGCACCACCACTCTCGTGACAGACATGTCAGGGTGCTGCTCTTTGGCTTCTTTGATTGCCTGTGCCAGGGCCTGTGAATGCATTCAAAATATTAATTAATATTTAAAAACTTTTTTGGGGTGAGGGTGGCAGAGCCCTGGCAGAGGCTGCCCAGGGAGGGTGTGGAGTCCTCTTCTCTGGAGACCTTCAAGCCCTGCCTGGATGCAGCCCTGAGGGATGTGCTCTGATCTCCTGAACTTGAGAAAGCTCTGGGTAAAAATACTCAACAACCAAAAAGCAAAAGCCCAAATCATCCAATCCCCCAAACACAAAACTCAACCAAAAAAACCCCCAACAGTACAGTATGCTAAAATTTTACCAAAATTTCTAGAAAGTATCGAATAACCACAAAATTATCCTCTAACTTTTACTGCTCATTCCAGGACTCAAAAAGTATTCTTATATCCCAGAATTTCTGAACTTCTGCAGCAGATCTTGTAAAGACTCAATGAGAACACACAGAGTAAAGGAAAATTAGAGTTCCCTTCAGTTTCCTGAACAAAATGGAAAGACAATTTAGAATCTGCACTAAATACTTATTGAAATTCTGAAAGTTCTCTGTGAATTTCTTCACAACAGAAATTTCTCTCTCAGCAGAAGAATTTCCTTCTAAAATTTTGCTAGTTTAAGAGAATTTTTTCTAGTTTAACTCAGGGAAGTGTAAATATAAGTATTACTCAGTTTCTTATAATCCCTCCTCCACATTTTAAGAAATTTTACCTTCTGAAGAGATGTACCAAAACACACAGCTAGCAGTTGGGCTACATGATCACTGTAAGATCTTTCCAACTGAAATATTCTCTTCTATACTCTAGGCTTTACAGTCAATCCCATAAGAGCACTCTCTTAAGGAAAAAACTTAAGTCTCTGTTAAATCATACCAAATAATACCAGAATTTGTATCCTGAAACTCCAAATTAATTATTTTTTTCCCCTACTAAATACTATTTTAGTGATGTGGGGATCTAAAAAGCAAAAGAATAACAATGCAGAATGTACTCTGAGTTTCACATCAACGGAAGGCGAAGTGGTGGAGATTTCTGAAATCTGTTCAGAACTTCAGTCATTAAAATCACAATTTGTACTTTCTTGTTGATAAGTGTG